>OZ020547.1:10003312-10520157 GCA_963971435.1 Lasius platythorax
CTGACTCCCTCAAATGTCGAAATGCCACTTGAGTATCAACCGCGTCAAGTCAGAATAAAATGATGCTATTTCAGCCGCGACAATCGAACGATGTTGCGCGTTGTCGGCGAAAGATATCTTCGTATGAACAATAGACCAAATGTTAATTGTTGTTAATAAAGAGTCATGTATGTTGCTGTTGCAACGGCGAGCAGAGCCGCGGAAGAGGCTGCACCTGTACCAGCCGTGCGCAAACACACCTGAAACCTTTGACCTTTTCATCGACTCGCTCGCCTCTCCTACTGGCGAGCATCGATCTCTCTCTCGTCCGCCCCTTCGAACCCTTCGTCAACTGTAATTCCATCAAGTACCGCTGCTGCACTGAACGCAACTGATGTCTCTGAAAGCGAAACCGCAATCGATGCACTTTAACTTGATTAACTCGAAGAGAAATACACGCCGATCGTGCAATTCAGCTTTTGAGCTTGTCTGAATACGAGCGAAAGGAATCGAATTCCACTGGAGAGTGTGCTGGAATAACTACCGATACACGCAAGAATTAAAATTTTTAATTAAATTACACTCCAACACAATCTCTGTAATTAATTTGTATTAAACCATCTGCGTAATGTTATAAAAGGGCTACATCTTTATGTTGCACTGTCACGCATTTTCGAACACGCATAATCAGATGAGTTTGATTTTTATGTGCTTGATACTTCTTTTCTTTTGTCTGCGTAAGATGAATGTTAAATAGATATAGTAATTACGAAAAATTTTTCCACGTTTTTCGTGACTTCTCACATCGCGATATTCCGGCGGGTACTAGCGAAATGTTGATCCAGCCCTGGCTGGATTCACACTATTTTCGTTTTAATTACGATCGCAAATACAGCATATGAGTGTGTATATTATATGCCGTGAAAAGTACGGCGCGCTTGTATAAGCGGAACGGGTTTAGCCCGGTCCTTAATAGCCATCAATCATTGCCAAAATTCGGCAACGCGTCGGACAACACGGGCGGCAGGATACCATCACCAAAGTAGAGTTCTCCGGGACCAACCTGGACGAGGGGAACACGGGAACAGGGGAAAGGACCGAGAGTGAGACATGGAACCCGTTCGATACTTCCGAAAACTCGGCCCGACCATTCCGGTTGCGTTCACATGAATCCATCGTATCACCAACACAAACTCGAGTCCACGTGTGTACGAGCACTGACATAAAGCGGCCAAGAAAAGGGAAGAGTGAACGGAAATGAATATAAAATATATAGAAACTCTTGTTCATTCCCTGAAATATACCTTAAAACTATGATAAAAAGAAAACAACGTATATCATTCTTATTATTGTCAAAGTTGGTGAACGAAGAAGTTTTCACGCGCACAAGATGAATTTTCAAAACTCATTAACTGAGGAAAATTGACTCTAAAGATCGAGATAAAGTTTCTCTCTTTCTTCTTCAAATAAGTAATAAATTAAATATACATATATGTATAAGCTATTTTAGTATAATATCTGATTTATATTTCTGTAATTTTAGCTCTTTCTCTTATAAAGAGAGATGTATTTATGGATTGAGAAAACCGGCTTTTGATATTTCTTCTGACCACTTCGTTTGCCGACGAAATAAATATAGATCGAAAGCGCGTCGGCAAGTAAAAAGTACTCACATTGAAACGCTATATATTTCAATTAGATTGAGAGCGAAACGCGATTATACGCGCCCTCGTATCCGATGCAACGACCGATGCAGTTGACGCGATACTGTCGGCAACCAGGAAGCGAGCAAGTTGGGGTCCGAAGATTAACCAGGGAGTCAGGGGAGCCGGCAACTTTACTTCCGGTGGCGGCTCGAGAGAGCGTGTAATTTGATATCGAGTTTCACGGCTCGGCTCTCTGTGCTCGGCGAGAATCTATATCCGGACTTCAAAGCGCGCCTGCGAACTTCCCGCCCGGGCGACGCGACGGGGAAAAGTTTGCGCGGACACTTAATTGAAGAGCGTATCAGATGCGCGCTGCAAATGCTATTTGCATTTCAAACGAACCGGTCTAATGACACGTCTCGGTGACATTTATTTGCTTGCATAAATCATGCCCGGACCCGGAGAGGGACGGCGTTGAGATGCGCGCATCACAATTGTCGAGGAACAATTTCAGAACTTTGGGGGTATAAGTTGCCCTTAAGTACAAGGTGACTGTATGCATAGAACGAAAATTAACTCTCTATGTGTTGACACAAGTGCTTTGTATCCGTTCATGTGCGAACAGAAGATTGCTATATGCAGAGGGAGGAGGAGATTGCGAATAATTGATAGGCTCAAATTATTTAAATTTATAGGTATCGATCAGCTGTTAATACGCATGCGGCGATCTGTACGATCAAATTTTGTCGTACGTATGTCATATGGTCGCAAAATTAGACACTTGTCGCGTTCACGATTGTTGTGAGAGGTTTGTCACTCTGTTCGTACGATCAAAATTTTGACAACTTTTTGACAAAAGTTCTTCACTTGGATACATTTCAGCAGTCAATCGGTACGTCCGATAATATCATCCTTAAAGAATTTTTAAGAATTTACGTTGTTAATTGAAATATTAGATTAATATAAAATATATATCTGTCATACTCTTTCCCAATAATGCGTTTACAAAATTTATGTATTATTATAACGTGCATTATAATAATCAGATTATACATATATAATTATATCAACATCATCGCAAGCCATCATTGAGATTCGAAAAATCTTACATGCAGGTCCCTTATCGTTGCACATGGCGAATCGACCGCGATAATCTCTTTCGCGACGAAATAAATATTTTTCATCCGAATCTAGAAGCTTTTTTATCTCCTGTTTGCCGATGACAAGCGTGTATAATCCAGCGATAAAGCTGCACCGCGCCGTGATATCTTGGCCGGGCCGTGTATGTATTGTACATATATGTACATACGCGATTCTCAGGTCGTCTGACGTAACGTACGTAATTGTCCGGTGTACATGTATCCGGGGAATATGCGAAACAAGAGTCGAATATCCCAAGCGTACTTGTGCGTAACCATCGTATCTTTTTTGCGCGAATGCATCGCAGCTGCACATAAGATTTCATTTGAATTTTTCAGAATTTATGCCCTTTTCCTCCTCCCTCTCCCTCTCTCTCTCTCTTAGGCATGAATCGTAAGAGTAACGATGATCAGACAGAGATTGAGAGAAAAGATGTAATATCTGTGGAGTATTACATCTCGTACTTGCTTGTAATATTCGGATATGCCCGAATTTGGCACGTCGACTCGTTTTCGCTATGTAAAATGTTATTTTCAACGGGAGCAACAATTGTCTTCATTTTGGGAAATTTTCTGCTCCTGCTCTCGGAAATTGTGGCATTTATGATGAGCAACGATCTCAAAGTATTTGCCAATATCATCGGAGTAATCTGCATGCATTTGGTGGGCTTAATGAAATGGTGCTACTGTATAAAAGAAAATCGCCAAATCGTCGATCTTACGATGAAGTTGGAAAAATGCCACGTACTTTGCCAACAAATCGATAACAGCAGAGAAGGTACATCAATTATCCATTATTGTGTGCCAACGTATCAATTTATTTCTATAATTTTTTAAATTACGAAAAATGTTAAAAACGTGAGAAAAAGATCATGTTATTAATTATATCGCATATAAATTGCACATAAAACTTTGATGTGTTTCTTAAGGTCTTAATAATTATTCTTGAGATATTTTTTCATGTTGATTTGAGAATTCAATCCGCGTGTTTCAATATTACACATGTAATATTTTTTTATTTGTATGCACTAAAGAAGATCTTTTCATCAGGATGTGAAATATATAGAAATGAAATGGAATGCGCACGTCGATATTCCAGTTACTTCATATATGGATGGACAAGTACATGTATTTATGGTGCTCTACATTGGTGTACTAATCCATTGCTCCTAGGAACCTGGACATTAAAGCAGATGAATTCAACAAATCATACATTTATCAGAACTTTGCCGTTTATCGCATGGTATCCTTTTAACACCGATAATATTTATAATTATATTTGTCTGTATCTTATGCAGATAATCGGCGGAGTATCTTCTGCGCTTGGAATTATTTGCTATGATTGTTTTTACGTTACCATGCTAATGATCATCTGTGCACAATTTCAATATATCAATACGATATTGAGAAGAATCGATTTTGATAAGTATGATCAATCTCTATTTTATTGCGAGTGTTTTATAAAATAAATTCCCTCGATCATGGAAATATATTATTGGACTTGCAGCGTTCCAGAAGCAATGTTTATTCTCGAGAGAAAATTAAAGAATTGCTTGGATTGCCATACAGAGATTATAAAGTAATATTTTTATTAAATTACGTATTAAATAATAGCGAAATTATAGTGTAATGTTGCGTAATATCAATCTCATGAATCAGTATCTATCGAGAGATTGATCGAGATTCATCACGATATAATAATTGGAATTTTTTCAATCAGATCTCTAGTGTCCGTATATCTGAATTTTGATATGTTTTTTGTGATAATAGAAGATATTATATTTAAAAAAAATATATATATTTTTTTCTAGATTTTTAAAGACATTGCAAACTTTTTGCGGTCCGGTAATGTTCGTGCAATGTGTCGAAACATTAGTTCTTATTTGTTTAGTCTCATTCGAAGCATCAACGATTAAAATTGCGGTACGAATTATATTACAAAGTATTCGATGTGATACGCGCAATTAAGATTCACCGAATACTCTGTGCATTAACTTTTAGCATTTGAAGAATTAAATTATACGTTATATTTTGTATTAAGAATTAAATTGTAAATTATATTTTTTACATCTCGACAGATGGACATGGAGTCTATCTTCAAATTATGGGCTCTGCTCGAATACTTTTTAGCCGCCAACATTCAATTATATTTCTTCTGTTTCTTTGCTACTCAACTCGAACATTTGGTTCGTTTTATATACATATACTAAAGTTCTAAAAATTTCTTTGTCTATTGTATTAAAAATTTTTAAATTAGAACAACGTACAGAAATTGTATTGGTTAATTCGTTAAACATGTTATATTAATTTTAACTTTTATTTCATTTTAGGGCTTAGAAATTGCGCAGTCAGTATATTTTTGCGGATGGGAGCTTATGATGTTTAAAGGGAGAATAAATCAAACGGAAAATAATTTCAGAAAACAATTAAAACATTGCAAGAATATTGGTCAATTAGTACAAATAATTATGATACAAGCACAGAGACCGATTGTTTTAACCGGTGGTCCATTTTATGTACTTTCGTTGGAAACTTACAGAGTCGTAAGCAACATATTATACACGGCGAGTTCTGTGGACATTCATCTCTACGGATCATCTTATTTTATTTCTATTTCTGAAATTCTATATTTAATTTCCTGCACAAGACGCATAAATCACATATGTGTTATTCATTTAAAGTTTAAGGTTTGTTTTCTTTTCGAATTGTCGTATATAAAAAAATATTAAAAGAAAATGTTTCATTATTAGCGAGCATATACATATATATATATGTATGTGTGTGTGTGTGTGTGTGTGTGTGTGTGTGTGTGTGTGTGTGTGTAATATATTCTGATTATGCTACATTTTTGCACAAAACATTCATACAAAAATGTAAAAGTTAATTATGGATTACAATCGTAATCCACGCGTCCATTCATGTAAAAATTAATTTTGTGTTACATAAAGTAGACTTTATCCTTAAACACTGATATAAAACTTATGTTACAGATAATTGGTTTGGCAATATCAAATTCTGTAATGCTACGTACAATCTCTGAACGTTAGATGTATGAGCTAAAATCGATAGACATTTATTATACATATATATTTTCTTTAACATAAGAGCTGAATCTATTTAAATATACTATGATAGTCTATATCTATTTAAATATACTACGATAATGAAGACAAAATGCGTATATGATAATTGATAATAAATTAAATTAAAGTTTTAGTATATCCTGCAATCCTACTATGCCATTAAAAATAATTTCTTGTGTAAAAGATAAGATAATTTTTCCACAAAATTTTTCCTTATAAAAATTTAAACATTAGATGCGTGTGAAGTCTTACTACTTATTAAACGCGTTACAAAATCAATAATGACTGTAACAGAAGTTTGTGTGTGTAAGTGTTTGTATTTATATTTGCCTAATAAGACGAGATAATCGACAGATGACTCGCACAATTCAAGCAGATATAACAAAATGTCGATTAACAAAATAACCGTGACAAAGAAATGCTCACATTTCTTTAAAATGAAACTTACAAAAGTGCTAATTTATAATCATATTTATTTACATTTTGTTTTAGCAATGTCTCGAAAGATACATATTATTGTGTTATCATCGCAATAAGGCCTTGTAATTAAATAAAATTAATTTAAATGACTTTCTCCAGATACCAAACAATAAAGATTCAATTAGCACTATTGATAACTGATTGCTTGGATAAATTAATTATTATGTAAATTGATTAATAAAAATATTAAAATAAATATATATGTAATAAACATCCATTTCAAATTAATAAGCACTATCAATAGATGTCTATTGCACACGCTAGCATTCTTATTTCTTCTTAAAAGTCTTGCGCTCAGTGTTCGTCATACCTCATCGAGATATAAAACGTGCAGAGAAAGAGAGAGAGAGGAAGAATATAATTATAGTGTGGGAGAGATTGTCGATAGAGTGGGGACAAAGAGAGAGGATGCTATCCACCTACAACCGTATAAGAAGCCCGCGCTTCTACCAGGGAAGCATGAACACCGCGAACGTCGCGGCTTACTAACTCTTTCGCATGTTATCTTATCACAGATGCTACGTGTCCCGACGAGGCAGCTCGAATTCCGCGAGTGGACTCGCCGCGACAGCTTACCTCCTGCTGCGTCGTGCGTGCCTGGCATACGAAAGTTGAGATTAGAATGCACGTGGTCACCCTTCTGGAATCTCGGTCGTTTTATACTGACGAAGACGAGATGATGATCGGCGCTAGTAGTTACTGTCGCCGATACACCGCCAAGTGTGAGTGGATGCGGCTTCCCGAGGTCAGACTTTACTTACCGTTCTTTATACACATACAATCTCGGCAAAGCTGCTGATACTTATATTGAGATTTTTTTATTTTTATTATAACGTAGCGATATCTCTCGAATCAATATAAGTAGGACGTAAAGATATATTTTATTATCCTTGAAAATTATTAACAATCTTATATACATATACACTTGTATGTATGTATGTACAGATTATAGAAAAGATTCTCCGAAACGTAGGAGAAATAGAGGAACAATCCTTAATTATCGAACAAAACAATCAATTAATTTTCTCGCGCATATATTTTATGCAATTATGCATGTAAATTTATGTACGTACCAAAGTCGGGGCTTCGTATACGTATACAATACATTTCGTGACTAGGTTCTCGTGGCTAGGTTTTTCATTCTTGGCCCGGCATGATCCCCTGATCGCACATCCGCGAGTCGCGAAGTCCTTGCGGCGACATTACGCGTCGTTCCGCGGTCGGCGGCGTCGTCGTTAACCGTCGAAGGTGATATTGAAAAAGGTGGGAGCTGGTCTTTCGTCGCGCGATTACGTCTCGATGCACACGTACGTATCGTTAACACTCGCCAAGACTCCTCACCTGCCCATCAAAAGACGTAAAGTCATCCACATTGGCCAACCATCGAACCGGGGAGCACGTGATCGAGGAGGTAGTCGCGCGACGCGTTACAATCTCGGGCGGTCACGTGACTCGGTCACGTGACACGGTCACGTGACCCCCGGACTCATTCACGAGAGGGACCAGCTTTGCCAGCCGGCACCAGCGCGCTCGCATGTTCTCTTCGTCGTTACTTGGCGAAATGTGGACGCCTTTCGAGAACTGTTTTTCTTGGCACCCTGAAGTGTACCCCGGATGCAACCGATCGTCCGTAAGGGCATATCGTGGAACCTTGACGAAGCTCACAACGTGTAGTATATATATGCCCCTCGTTCGAGCACTCGTGGATAAAGCCGATGCCTGTAAGAGTGTCTCGAGCATCGCCTTCCCAACTGAAGTTAACAATGCTAAAGTACATTTTTTAAATCGAGTTATAAAGAAATTTGTATTTTTTTTTTTTATAAATGAGATACATCGGGTTAATGATGATTCATCGAAATTAAGTATCTGCCTCCATTTTTTTTATTTCTGTAACTTTTAATTTCGGCGACGCATATTTTTCACATAAAATCGATAAAATGTGTTTGATTTTTATTAGAATTGAAAAAGGCATTAAAATAACATATTATAGTATATACTGTATCTATAACATTTTGAATATTTAAGAACATTTTGAAATTGTATTAGAGATAATGAATAAACGCGTTCTTTTTTTAATCTTCTTCGTCACTGATTATTATGCGAGATAATTTAGGTCGCTCAGATGGCACATTAGACAATGATTCTTCGTCATCGCTAATTATTATGCGAGTGCCATTTGTCTTAGTATCATCATCTTTTAGCGATTCTACTTCCTCGTCGCTATCAAGTAATCGACGTTTTTTACTGGATGGTTTATCTGTATCGGAGAAATCGGATCTATCCCTCTTTGTATCGTCTGTAAAAAAATGAAATGTATGAAAATTTATATTAACATTGACCTACAAAGAGGTCGGAGATCGATCAGTTATCTTTTATCAGCATACGTTACTGACCGTTTTTATCATCAATGTTCCTTTCAATTTCCATTTCCGAATCGGAGGAATCATCGAACATTCTTACGCGGTTTCTCGCATTGCCTATGCCATCTAAAATTTTAAATTATCGTATGTTACTGTTTGAAAATTGAACCTGATAAATGACAAAAATACATTTGTCGGTAAATTCATGATAAAGGAATACCAGTCTGCTGGCTTGAATAACAGAGGGCGAGAAAATGTCCTATGCCTCATTTAGCAAAGCTTAATTAATTGATAGTGACATACTTTCATTCGTTTTTTCTACAACTTCTGCTTCATCACTTTTTTCTGCAACTTCTGCTTCATCGCTTTCTTCGCTTAATTTCGATAATTCTTTGGATTCCTGAATCTTAGCGCGCGGTTTCGATTGTTTGGAAGTTGATGGTTCCGGTTCTGAAAATAATTCGAGAGATTTATAGACTTCTATATACATATTATATATGGGAAGAATCGTATTATATTTTTTTCATAAATGCTCTGACAAATCTTAATTTAAACAAAATATTGGAATATTTGGAAAGTATTCAAGAAAGTAATTTATAAACTTTATTTTCCATGTGAAACTGATTGCTTATACATATTATATATAATCTTATAGATGATTTTGAAAACATTTCGTAATAATAACAAAGTTATGCTCCAACACCAATATAATCCCTTCCAACATTTTCCAACTTTTCGTCTGACAAAATGATCAAATAACTATAGAAAAGCATAGCTTTACTAACCTGTGGATAAAAAGAATTTTTTAACATTCTCAAACACGTCAACATCGTCTTCACTGTCATCCATCTTTTCGTCAGTGTCGAAATCTTTACGGGGTTCTGGCCGCGTTTCTACAAAACGCCTCGGTAAATGATCTTCATTTGAAAATTTTCTACCCATTGTGTGCGTATGTGTGTGTGTGTGTGTGTTGGGCATTGCCAATATTCACTTACCCTCGACGACAAATTCGCCGGCTAAAGCGTCTTCGATGAGTTTGTAGCGTTTCTGAATTGTGGCTGTAAGCATATTCGCCGGAATACGCCAATAAGATTCCTGGGCATCAGCCGGTGGCACAAATCCCAGGGCACGGAGAAGCTTTTGAAAACTCGGTGAATCCATCGCGGTCGACGAGTAATCTGTCAGCGGCACCAAGGGTATGCCCTCGGAGCTTTCCTCGTCACGATCGTCCAGAATGTCTTGCAGGGATTCCTTGATCCATTCCAACGCCTCTCTCATGTCTGATTTATCGAGAGATTTTTTTCCAACATTAATTTTCCGCATTAATCTTTTCTCGTTAATAATTTAATTTCATTCGCTACATTAATATAATAAGGATTAATCAAGCATGTTAGTTTTTACATTTACTTTCAAGATATTCGTTTGTAAAGATATAGATACTTAATGAACATTAGACATACTTGTTGAATATTGCGAATTGCTGTATTATTTGTGTAAATTGATGAAAATGGATTCGCTGGATTTTAAATTTATGAATTTCGCAAAAAGAAAATTGCCTTTTTAAAATTTGCGGAACGTGATCCGCATACGAGTATTGATATATATACCCCACAAAGTGGCCTGAGAAGTCGTTTTTCTGACAAGTCATCATTTATTATTTTTTTTTTTTTGACGTAATGGTTTCTGCAAATCATCGCCTTTCTCCCTTTTTTCCCAAGCAAGAAGAACATTTATCCTGCGTGAAAGAAACGAGGGACGCGCGCTATTCTAGCGACAAGTGCGCTTTCATTAATCACAAAAACGCGGATGCAGGTCGGGTGGAAAAACATGAGAGGGCAGCGATACTCACCCTTGTCGATGACGTCCTTCAAGAGACCGGATAATTGTGCATCCGTGTAAACGATCGTCGGTAGCTTCCGCCTGTTCCGTTGCTTCTTTTTCGTCGACTCCTCGCTCCGCCGAGGCGCGCCGCCGCGCTTGGAGGATTTTCGAGTTTCTTCGTCGTCTTCGTCGTCGGTGGCTGAACTTTCGTTCCCGTCAGAATTACTGGCAGCTTGCGTTTCCCACGACGATTTACCTTTGCGCACAATGCATGGAAACGATGTGAACCTTTCTCGAGCGAGCGTTCATCAGCGTATGTAAAGCACGCTGCGCAGTGTCGCGTATGTGTGTGTGTGTGTGTGTGTGTGTGTAGGAAGCATTTCACGTAACATTAGATAAATCTCAAGCGTGATAAATATTAAGGTATACGTATAAAATCCATAACACTCTGAATGACAAATTTCTTCTTTTCTATTCTCGCATGAAAATCTGAGATCTGTAATCTCGCGCGCGATCTAAATTTATATCTGTCTTGGATCTTTGCCTACACATCGTGCATAATTTTTTAAAACATGTTACATTTTAATTAGATTAGATACGATATAAATCTGTGTGTGTGTGTGTGCACTCTCTTAGAACGTACTGACGAAATATTAATGTATGTGCGCTATCTGTTGCTGATAGAAAAATAATAGCATTTTCTATAGGATAATCCTATATGGCTAGCGAAATTGCATCAAAACATAACGTTGAGGGAAAATGTTATTTCAAAGACACATGAGGTGAACCGAAATTTCTCGGTGAAGCAATGCTTCATCTCACAGCTGTATATCTATGATATGAGCTATCTCAATGCATTGAATACAAATAAGGTATGAGAGAGGAAAACAATATCCATGATAAATATGAAATTCCTTCCGGCGCCATAATAAGAAGCTAAGGCGAGTGATATTGGTCCAAGAGCGGCGAAAGTGCGTCTGGAATTCGCAGTTGCCGATATTAAATAACAAAATTGATATTCCATGATGATATCATTATGGACTTCGTATATGTAGACGGAAAAAGAACATACGAGAGAGTGTAAATATTATTTCAAATATCTGAAAAATTGGACACTTTTGCTTGAAAGATTAATGACATATTGCATTTGAATAAGAAAAAAAATGCAGAAATCTTTTAGATTTTTACATTCTGCATTTTGAAAAAAAAATAAAATTATACGTAACATCAAATGCTTATAATTATTACTATTTTATTTGTTATAATTATTTTCCATTTTGTAATCGTAATAAAAAAAATGTATAATATATTTTGGACACTTAACATAAAAGAACAGATTCAAAATTTGTTAATATTAATTTTGAAATATTAAAAGCTACGTAAAATGGTATTAATGTTTCAGTCGTAAGCAAATGTTTCAAAAAAGAATAATTATAAATATATGATTATCTTTCACGAGATTATGAATAATCCATAGATATGTATATATACAATATATACAAATACATATTCGGTTACACATATGTTATATACATTATTTTGTATATTCGATAGTTCGATATGGTTAAACCGCCAGAATGGCATTCGGTTCACAGCGCATTCCGACTCTGTATAATTTCTACAATGCAAATTATTGCATAACGCGTTGTACAAACGAAGGGAAGAGAAGTGAATTTAATACTTAAATAATGTAATAAAAATATACACAAATATGCATGTATCGCAATTTTTTAAATTAAACAATATCTGTGGCATATATGTGAATACTTGAATTTGTAACTTTATACACACGCGTTCCTTGTTCATAGTTAAAATATTTTCTCACAAAATCGATATTTTTGTGGAAATATTAATTAATTACGTCACTCACTGTCTGTGTAATTGGACGATAATATTTCGTCCTCTTCATAATATTGAAATCAAAGACCGGAATAATTCGCGTACAGAGGCAAGAATTTTCGCAGAACCGCACTTGCTTCACTCTTGAGGAATAACGAAGGGAAACAGAAACGATCTTGCAAACATACGAACGAACTTGTCTCCGTTGGTAATATCGACGAAAGGTTTTTTTTTTTCCCTCCGTAAGAAATCGGGATAGGAGAGCGAGAAGAATCCTGTACAAATTGATCTTTGCTCCTTCTCACTTTTTCCCTCGCGCTTTCTTTCTATCTTTACGTCGCCCGTTTCGTTCTCCCCGTTGAAAGCGAGCCGCTCTATGCAGTCGCCGGCAATCGCGTTACTAGAAGACTGATCGAATGGGAATAGTCGCGGAATCGGAGGATAGTAAGAAAGACAGATGCGAATGGAATGGGATGGGATTGGCCGGAACAAGGGATATGCTCCAGACTGGATTGTGATGAGGGAGAAAGAACGAATAGGTATACTCACCCTGGTTGCTTTTTCTGGCCCGTTTTTTGCGCAGCTCCTTGCGATCCTGCGCCAATCCTAATTCCAAAAGCTTCTCCTTGATCTTCGGCTTCGGCCGCTTTATTCTAAGACCGGTGAAAATCAAATCCACGGGATCTGTTGGGGACATAAGTGTAGTTTCGATTTTTATAGCGTCGTCAAGAAACGGTACGGCGCGAATGATAGGGAGACTTTGTGAGAGAATCACACGCGAGGGAAGATCGAGACGATTGTTAGAGATTTCAAAGAGATTTAAAGTTGGAATCAATTAAAGTCTACAAAGAGAAACGCAAGCGCTCTTTCTTTATTTCGCGAGATGTATTTATACATCAATTGAATTACGGACTATTGACTTGCGGATAATTTAATTTTTTTCGAAAGATTATAAAATAATGTTACGCGATCCTGTGATATAAATTGTTCGCGATTCAATTTATATTATGTGACATGAAATTAATTTTATGAAAAGATTGTCCCTTACGACGTGATATCTTTGCGAATGTTTTCCGTTTGCCGGTTGGGAATTCGAGAGTTAACAACTGCGAAGTGAAAATACGATAGAATAAAACACTTTGCGGAGATTTTTGAAAGAAACGTGAAGAAAAATGCCCTTGACATTTCGCGGACATCTGAGAATTACGCCTGGCGTGGAAGCGACTTCGGAGATTAAAAGTTATGGAGAGCGGCGGATTCGTATGAAAATGAAACAAGTTTTACAAGACTTCTCTGAAAATGTCTCTGTCAGGAAGGATATTATTCTTCGTTCGTCCCAGCAGGATTCGAAATTATTACTACAAGCAGCCAAGCGTGTCCGATGTTCGGAGCTTAATTAAATCCTAGGAATCGTTCCGGTGTTAACGAATTCTCGCACGAATTTCGCATTCACGAAATATTTCAACAGTTTCGGGACGCGAATAACCGGTTAGAATTAACGCGAAAATTTATGGCAAATTTCTATCGAACAAATTTATATCGAGAATTGGGTTAAGGCCATTTTAAATGCATATGTAATATTCGCAGATAAATTACAATAAATGACAGTTACCACAATATATCGCCGGATTCTCGTGAAATTTATATTATCAAGTTATAAACTTCGCTCTTTATTTCATTCCATCGTGGTTAATAATCGTAATTAATTTTGATAATAGTTCAATCGCGTTACGAATTAATATTCAGAAATGTGCAAAATAAATGAATAGAAATGCGAAAGTCAATATCGACTAACCAGATTTATATAATTTAAGAAAATGAAAAATTTTAAAAAGAATTAAGAAACATATCAGTGAGAAAGTAACTTAAAGAAAATAAATTTTAAAAATTACCGTCATCGTCCTTGAACTGTGTCCAAAGTTCCGTAAGCTGGGTAATTTCTTCCTCAGACCATTCCTTAGGCAACCTCTTTTGTACTTCAGCTCGCACGTTCTAATTAATTGCGAGATTTAAGAAAATAAGTCAAGCCGCGTGCGTAATGGGAAAAAATTAATATTTTAAATTTCTATCGAAAATTATATAAATCGCAATATTAAACATCATTATAATTATTGTTTAATATTTCTAAAATGATAGTCATTTATGCACGACTGAGTAAATTACTGAATACAAATTGCAATAACGTTGTACTTTGCACTGTTAACATTGATTCAGCGATAATAGAATAATAATTATAACAGATATTATTAATGTCCAAAGAGAATATAGATATATCTTTACAAATATATAAATTGGCACTCGGCTCTATTCGACTCCTATAATTTTCTCGAAAAATACTTTGCGCGCGCATAATTCCCGGATTTGATGAGACAAAGCATCCTGTGTTTAATCTCTGGAGAAGCAGCTTCTAAGTCAGTAGGCGTATTTAAAAAGGAGAAGCCAGGATCGCTCGTTTTCCAGCGATTACGTTTCACCCTCGACGAAACGAGGCTCCTACGAGCGTCCCTAAATGGCCGTCGGAGCAATATCGTGCGACTTCCATGAACTAAATGAATGTCAAATGAATACTCGGTCCCTCTCTCTCTCTCTTTCTCTGTGCTCGAAGAGACGAACGTACTCACGCATGAAATTATTTAAATGAAACGTTTCCGCTGCTAAGCCTTTCCTTCGGCAGACCTCGCGAAGGAATCGATAATACGTTGGAGAAAACGTTTCCGCTGACGTAGCAACCCTCTTCACCGATGATTGCACACTTATGATTAATAGCAAATTAAGAGCGGGAGAGAAACGAATCTTTCTTTGTTCTCTTCTCGATCGTGGCTGGTTAACATCGAGTCATTATCAAAAAATTAATTATATTTTGCGCGCGATCTGTTTTCATTAAACAAAATAATTACTTATCAAATCGAGGTAAAAAATGGCAATAAGAGCCAAGCGCAGTAAGTAGGGCACGTATATTTTGTTGTAAATATAAAATTATTGTAAATAAAAAATATGCAGCATAAATATAAATGGCCCAAAAAAGGGACTGAAACGTACGCTATTTATATTGATAATGCACATTTTATATTTACAATAATTCTATATTTACAATAAAATATATGCGTCCTGTTTACTGCGCTTGGCTCTTATTGCCATTTTTTACTTCGATTTTATTATATTCAGCAGAGCCTTTATAATTGTATAATTACTTATGTCAGATGTATTTCTTTTGAAGAAAATAAAATTTTAATAATAACGACGGCTAAGAGATGTGTAACAGATTTTAAGAATAAAGATTGTAAACGACCAATCAGCGTTTTGTTTTAAAGTAATTATTGAAAAAACTGCTGGCGTCAAAAACGCTGACATCTTCCAAGCGAATGAAATTTTTTGCTGAATCTCTTATACGTCGCGTTTCATATCTACAAAAAACACAGCGGAATAAGATCCGGTATTGTGTATTGCATCGCTTATTCTCCGCTGCGTGCTTTTTTCCCTTGTTAGAAGCTTCTCTACAAACTCAATTAATTTCAAGTTTTAAATAAGCCGGTAACTAGTTAGTAACTCCTCTGCCGCAATAAGAAGCTTGATTAACGCATTCCCATGCTTTATCACCGTATTGCACCGTGTATTTTCAGAAGAAAAGAGTTATAATGAAGGAAAGAGAAACGCTTCCAAGCTTAGCGGGATTAATATATCTATCTCGGAAAATATTCTTTATAAAATGTTAATAGTTCCAGAAAAAAAAAAAAAAAAAATAATGCACTTTTGCGTGGTTTCGGAATTCATTAAACAGTAAATATTCTCCAGATTATATGTGACTGCATCATGATATAAACTCTAGTAATTTGCATCATGATACTTAGGGATTAAAGATAAAGTATTTATTACATTTTAATTCGCACTCTGCTGAAACAAAAGTTACACAATACCCACATATGACAACACACACACATTTACACTTCAGCAAACACGTCGAAGCAACGTTGGGTCACGTTTCCTTTGTGTTTTCGTGCCCCGAAGGGCGATGCAAATGTTTATACGTATGTCGTAAAGGCAGGAGGCAAACAAAACGATAGCTTTTCTCGAGGAGGCGCCAGTTTTAGGGCCGCGAGTTGACGAGGGGACGCACAGATATTTCCATGCTTGGGAAAAGAAACTACCGCTTGGTAGAAGGAACACGCAGCTCACGTTCGGAAGTCTCACGCAACCGCTTGGTAGAAACCGTGGAAGAAGGAGAAACGAAGAAACGAGGGTGGAAAGCTCGCCCCGTAGGTATTGTCTCCGGAGAATTTACAGTTCCTGTAGCAATTCCCGGCTCCATTTTTTGCATATGTTCGCCCCGTCGGCAGAGGCAGTCTAGAAACTTATTTTCGAGGCCGAGCGAA
Organism: Lasius platythorax; assembly: GCA_963971435.1. Classification (NCBI taxonomy): domain Eukaryota; kingdom Metazoa; phylum Arthropoda; class Insecta; order Hymenoptera; family Formicidae; genus Lasius; species Lasius platythorax. Next base: position 10,020,030 of record OZ020547.1, read on the forward strand.
CGACCCCCCCCTCCCCTCTCCCATCCCCCGCCCTTTCAAGTTTCTCGTAAATCATTGATCTTGTCAGACGGAGCGCGACTGGGATTGCCGCGGGGACATATGAATGGACCGAGTACTTTTTTGATGGGGAGAAATCTTTGCAAAATCTTTTAAAGCTATTTTTCTCACTCTTACAAAAAAATATTTAACTTGAAGTAAATAAATCGATGTAGGTTCAAGATTGTTTGCTCATTTTGGTACCCTTAAAAAAAAAATCGGTGTTACAGAAAGAAAAGTATGACTCACCTTAGAATTGACAATCAAACTCATTTCTTTGAGTTTTTTAATGATGGTACGTCGCGTTCTAGTTTCGTTGATGATGTGCTCCAATATCCAGTCGATCACGTCTATAAATTTACGATATTATAATTATTGCAATATACGAGAATGTGGCCCAATTTTGATGTAATTCTTTTTTCTCGTTTCTAAGTATTTTCAGATAAATAATATTTTTTTTTTGTTAATTCAGGCAATAATAATAAAATATTAAAGATGAACGGTTCACGTTGAGCCGCGCGCGTTCATATTTCTTACATCTTTGTGTCTTGCATTAAGAAACTATATATGTTTCGAATGTTTCTTCGTATTAGGAAAAGCTAATCTATCGAGAGTTCAACAATGTGGACACGAGACTCCTCCACGAGAAATGGACGATATAAAGAGTTTACCTTGAGGGTATTTGTTAGTCTGATGCTCCATGAAGAGAGCACGCAGCTCGTCCTCTTCCGCCTCCGTCCAGACTGCTCGTGAAACTTTCTTGTTACTCGTATCCGCGTTGTAGCCATCCACGATTTCTGTCGCGTCACGGGTGGTCTTCCAGAAGAGCAGCTCCATGTACGACTTCCGGTTCTTCTGGGCGACTTCGATGAAACGGTGGATTATGAAGACCGCGAACTTTTGGAGCTCCTGAAGCAAGGATCGATTTTTCGCTACTCGACAAGTCCACTTCCGTGGGCCATTAAGCTCGATACAAGGATAAAATAAAAACCTCGATGGTAGAATTTATCGCGTGGCATAAGAAAGGGGAATTTTATCGCTGTGAAACACAGTAAAGTCTTATCTATGCTTTCATTATGCGCAAAGAACGATGATAAAGTGTTACGCTACGAAGAAAAGATTGGACTAGGCAATAATTAGATGCCATCATAATTGTATAATGTTGCTAATAATTTTCATTATTTATCATTTAGAAAATATAATATAAAAGTATCGTAGTTACGCGATTTAATTTGTGTACCTTATATACAGGATCCTTTGATTCCAAGATTCTTTGAAAGATTCGAAATATGGACGCTTGGAATATCATGGCTGACATTTTGCAATCCCAAGCAATCCGATGTAGCATTTTTATTGCATAGTGATTTACTTCGACCGTATTGTCCTCGAATTGTTGCAGTAGCAGTGCTAAAGCTTTAACTATCTTCACGTTGGCGAACCTTTGAATGAGATATATTACTCTCTTTTAGCAAAGACACATTGCCTTATTTTATCGTATATATAGGATGTTTTTTTTTCTTTTAATTGAAATTTTGCTTTAAAAGATTGCATTAAAGTAGTTACAAAGTGCGTAAATTAATTAAAAAATTTTTATTGAAACAAAGAGAAAGAGCAAACAAGACTTTAAAGAATGGATTATTACAAAATTTTACTTTGAAGCTTAATTATAAAATTAAATAATGTTTAACGTACAAATTGTCAAAAATATGATCAAACAATATTTATAGATAAATGAATCGATATATCAGAGATATTTTATATTGTCTCTTTATATCGCACCTTTGAAGGAATTCGTCCAATTTAAAATCAGTCTCGTGGTGGGAAACAATTTCTCCTTCTTCTTCCTCATTCTCTTCTTCGTCTATTAAAAAGATCATTTATATACACATTATGAATAAATTTGTAAAGCTTCAAATCAAGAGATTCGATATTTATTTACCTGTTTCATGATTTACAAAATTTTCAACATCTTCGTTCGCATTTATTATTTCTTGAGTGACAGGCTGATCTTCTACTACTATAAATAAATAAAATAAGTTTAAACAAAAATTGCTCTAGTTTAAAAATAATCATTTTTAGTTTTCGAGTTGAACTTGATACTATAATCGTCAATAATCTAATTATTTCTCTCGATTTAAACATATTTTTTATTATAAATTTTTGAGATGATAGTGATTTCGATATGTAGATCGTAATACATAAGTGTCCCTAAAAGTACATCAATGAAACGTTTTAAATCATCGCGAAAAGTTTTCTCTGAGCGAGTTGTTGCTCCAACTAAAGAAAGCTTTCTACCGTCCGAAGAATTCAGTTTGTCCAAGTGACGGTGACGGTGGTGCTATTTCAGTTTAAAGTTTTAATTGTCTCTTCTCCGCGGTCTGCTCAACTCGAAACAGTAATTCGAGATAAAATAAAGCGCTCGTCTGACTCGCGGTGTTTTTATCTCGGATTTTTAAATGCTTCATGCCGCTGATGTATTAAAAGTGTTAACGGAAACTTTTGCTTTCTCAGCATGAAGTACGATTTCAGTATTTCCATAGATTTCTTAAAGAACTTTTCTTCCATTCGTAGAGAAATTTTTCTCTAAGTTCTCCTGGATAGTTACACAGGATGACTTGCAATGAGATAAAAATTTTTATGTCGAGAAGAATATTGAGAGCGAGATTTATATACTTTTATATTTTTTACGATTTTTTTTTATTCAAAAGAATCTTGTCCTTCCTTGCGTGGATTTAAAAATTTCATAAATAAATACAGTAAGCTTACGAATGCCTAACGGAAACTAGGTGCATAAAAATGCATCGCTCGTTTTTTGTATATGTTTTGTGCAAAAGAGAAACTAATCTCCATATTTATGCACCTTTAGCGGAATCTAGTTCAACAAAGAAGGAAGATATAATTCATTCTGTGGTTATAGATCTCCAAATATGTATATGCAAAAGATTGTGCATTTAACGCGAGAGTTATCGGTTCGAACACGGCCGACGCAGAGAAGTTGCGTCGAAATTTGCGATAGCTCGTTGCGTTCAACTATCGATCGTCTCCCCGCAATTTCTCAGCGATACGTTCCCACGCACAATGTATTCTGCGAGGATGTGTGTGTGTGTGTGTGTGTGTGTGTGTGTGTGTGTGTGTGTGTATGTGTGTGCATGCGTATATGTATGTGTAAGCACCCAGATGTATGTGCAAAAGAGCTCGACAGCACGTGGTATGGTCGCACGAGCTCGTTAAGCAGCTAATACTCACGTTTCAATACTCTTCAAGCATGTAATTTGCATATTTCATAAATTAATTAATCACATACTTATATATGATACATCCTCTATCACGCAAAAAATAAAAAAAGTTGTGTTTTAATTTTTTTTAAATACAGACGTGTTATTATTATTATTATTATTATTATTATATATTTATTATTATATATTCCATAATATCGTTAAATTTTGTGGCTGTGTCCTCTGATCTGCAGTCGACTTTTTTCACTCTCTAAATCCGTTTTGACCCGTAACGAAAAATAGTTATACGTTGGAGCTGAACTATTCTGTGCATTTGTACAAAGTTTTTTCGAATTTACAGGCTGCCGAACTTTCCTCGTTAGTCATTCTGTCATCGGTCTTTTACGTCGTTTTTATCACGTTGAAATATACTTTACAATGATTGATACTGTATTATGCACACGTGTTATATAAAATAATAAGTACCATGTAAAGAACTTAATTTAGACAAAAACTTAGAAATTTAGATTTTTAATCACAAGTTTTTCTACGAATATAAGACTTGAAATGTTGTATATATATATAATATTATTTCTCATTTATCTTAAAGCAAAGTTTAAAATGAATAAATTTATAACTTGAGTTTCAATGTAAACCTCTTTCAATTCCTTAAGTACATAATTCGATATAGATTTACGTTTCGAAAACATGCTCGGACAAGCGATATCGTTATAATCATAATTGTAAATTAATTTGATCGACGGGGCGTAACATCCGGATAGCAATCTCTCGTTAGACTCGAGATTGCGATGCTCCTTCTTGCCATTAAATTAGGCATTATCGTGGGCGCAAAGACGAGGGGCGCATTATGCGATTGTATTACCTGGATAATAAGTATTGTCTAACGCGTACATAGAGTAGCTAGGTAAATGGGGTTGCAGGTGGTATATCAGAAGTTGGGCGGTTGAAAATAATAGAGACAGAGGACGGGAAAACAAGGACGGGGGGAAAAGCATGGCGAAGGATAGGAGTGGATGGGTTTATCACGGCTGAGACCAAAAGCCCTGGTACGCTACCTCGATGTAATTTGTGAAGAGATAATAACCGTCGTCCACGAGAACACCGTCGCGGTGTGTGTGTGTGTGTGTGTATGTGTTGAAGAATTTTTTTATATTTATATTATGTATTGCATTTAAAAAAGATAGTCTCCGGTGGAATTAAGATTCGTATCCATGAGCGAATTTTGCCGAGATCGCGTCGGACACGATGCTTATAAGCGCTTTAACACTAGATCGAGAATTAAATGTTATTGAGACAAAAATCTTTCTTATTTTCCTAATATTTTATTGGATATTGCATTTTTGAAAAAAGTAGTTTTTTGTTTTTTGTTTTTTGGTAAAATTGAAGTCTGTATCTATAAATGATTTTTGTAGAGATCATAATTCAATGCTTGTAAGCTCTTTAATTTTAGAATAGTTAAAAACTGAATGCCGAAACTTAAGAGAGAAAAAGAGTGAAAGAAAGATAGAGAGAAATCTCTATCACATTCTATATTATAATTTTTGCTCTTGTAAATCTTCACAATATCATCGCTTCTTGCATAATTTTCAATCGCAAATACAAACTGATTTTTCTTTTCTCATCCGCATTTATCAAAAGTATAAATTTTCTCATGAAAGATAGAAAGTTAATAGCAAGTTAGAAAATGGAAAATTAAAAGATAAAGTTTCCAACGATGGATGTAAAGCAACTTTCTCAATAGAAAAAGTTTCAAATTTAAAAGGAGTGCAAAGCAAGTCTTGTAAACCATAGTTACTTGCAGTTTGATAAGACTCGTAACCCACTAAATGAATCAACCACGGAGAGTAACTTACTCCTGAAATCAAGGAAGAGCTATTCCAATGTTTTACTAGTTTACGACAAATTCATTATTGCGAGGAGATTTCATGTCCCTGGGATTTAGGGCAGCGTGAATATCGCGGAAATTGTAACCTTGATAACCCGCGTCTCGTTTCTCTCCCGCACGGAAATCCAATGATATTTTTGAACGAGGGAATGACGTTCAGCACGTTCATTTTTCTGTAATTTCGAGAGAAGGAAAAAGGGAAGATGCCGACTTTTCCTCTTATCCTACATTGCGTTCACTTGTTTCCTACTCGTCTTGCTTGGATCGGTGAAGCAGAAAAAATTGAGGCGATGCGACGACTGGAAAAAAGTACGCGGACAAAAATCATGTTTTGAGAGAAATATGTTTGAAATTATACTCTGATAATATTTTATTCATTAAACGTTGAAATGAAATGGTAATTGCGCTTCTTCAAGTATTCTGCAAGATAAAAATTTTAAATACATTTACTCGAAACGCGCTCTTTTTCCAATTTCAAAACCTTACCGTTTCAAACGTACAGAATACAGTCCGTCATCGCGATAGGGGATTAAATTAGTTAAATATAGAAAGCTGCAAAATCTGTACGCTGCAATACGATTCCACGAATAAAATGTCATTTTTCGTGAACAAAACCCAGCAAGATCTATCTAGTATTATATAGTTTTTATACGAATCGAGGTCATCTGTGCGGCGTACATTTCGAGGGTTATTTCGCTATACGTGCCGAACAAGGAAAAAACTGACAATTGAAGAGGGCGATGACCGGAATCAAAAGGGGGGAAAAAACCAAAGGGCATATTATATCCAACGGTCGCGTATGAGACAGCTATACGAGGAGTCATCGCGAGGGCGATCGACGTGTTTATAGCGATTTGATGCCGTAGACCTAAACTAAGTCTCCGCAAGCTGTGCGGACCCGACCAACCCTCCCGAGTTTCGCCCCTTCTTTAACCAACCTGCTCGCAGCTCGACGACGTGTCTGGCAGAAATTTCGGTATTCAACGATCGTCACAGTCCGGTACTACTATTAGGCCGGTAACTACTTATTCAAACCGGATCGCTCGAAACGCCCACCTTTCTCGGCGGTTGTTGTTAACGCGATCACGTCCTCCTCGGGTCCCCTCGCCTCAATCTCCTCACCCCATTCTGACCCAACCTTTTTCTGTAACGATGCAAGCTCGGATCTTTCCTCTCTCCCCTATACCCTTTTCCTTTCTTTCCTCCCTCGTTCCTCATCTCTTCCCGTTCCGCTTGCTCACGTTGTTTAGATGCAGTTTTATTGTGCCCCCAGGGTTCGTTGCCGCAGAAGCGGCATGACGTACGCCGAGCAATTCCTGGACCGGACGAATGGCGGACGAGATCGCAAACATGGCTTTGGACTACGTATCTCTTGCGCATTTCGAAAGACCGATTCATCTCGCGGCGAAGAATAAGAGATGACGAGAGAGAGAGGAAGAGAAACTAAAAATTGGCTGATTTCATAATCGTTCATATCTTATCATTCGTTAAAATGCAATGACATTTTCCAATTATCACTTGTTAATTAATCGTGATAAAATTAATAATAAAGAAAAATATTTTAGAAATAAATTTTTAAAAATACAATGTTAGATGCAAGTAAAAAGAAAGACTTTCCGTGAAGAAAAAGAAACATCACATAAAAGCAAGCAAGGAATATTGCATTATGATAAACGCGTGAATATAAAAAAGAAAATGATATGGGTCGAGAAATCAATTTTCTGCGTCGTGTCTCCGTGCGATAAATGATTTCATTAACTCGTTTAAGCATTTATTCTATTGGAGACGTAAATCCGACAGAAAATTGGGATAGCTAGAAGGCATGCGGCACGCATAGGAGCCGCCTATTAATTATTTATAGTAATGTGATATTGATCCGTCTGGCTACCTTCCACCGAACTGACCGCTGCTAAGCCCCATATTCCAACATCTCCGAAACGTATACATATATATTATATATATATATAGCTAGTAATATCGGTACTTTAGTGGCAGTGTGTACGATCATCCATTATTAAATCGACTTAACTGTTTGTATAAATACTTGGTTTATCGACTATTTAGCATAACGATCTCAAAACTAAAACAAAATACACACAGTGTCATTGTTATTAATTTCAAAAAAACTAAACAGAAATGGTCTCAAACATTTGTTTCACAGTTAAAAATTATGAAACTGTTTCGTAATTAAAACTTATTATTAAATTTGTTACTTTAATTTATTTTCGAGCGAAAAGAAAACATTCTTGAAAAATCTGTGTTCTCACGTAACAATATTTCTAAGAAATATTTAGATTATTCGCGCGCGATGATAAAACTGTTATGCTCCAAGAAAGATTAGAGGTTGATATTATCTGTAATTTCATCATTTCATTTTCGTTTTAGATTAATATTGAATAAGTTAATTATGCTATGTAAATAGATTTCAATCTCAATTGGCTGTACAGAAGGTGATTTTGAAATAGATCGTTGAACTTCGCGTTTGCACTCTTTGAATCCAATCTGGAGCTGATTTTCCAACGTAGCTCCGTACTTCGAATCGTGACTTTCATTTCTGTTGTTGCAGGTGCGCTTTATGGTCGAATGTTTTTACATGAAAAGTAAAAGCAGCCGGGATTACGGCAAGTGATTTTAACGAGGACATTTCTGCTACTACACAGTCGCTAAGTAATCACACGCCGTTGCGAGAAGCCTCCCTTTCGCTTTTATCTCGAATTAAAACTTCAGAGTGCACAGCAAATTGATACGTCAATGTTGTCGTTCACGTAGCAACTTTGTTATATTTTCTCTGCCTTCTTTTTCAATATCTTTTTTTAAACTCCGAGTAAACGTAAATACAAGCTATTTTCTCGGAAATTATCAGAAATAGCGACAAAAAATTCCTCTTTTGATATTTTAAGATTTCCTAGAGCTTTTTATAGAACAAATAGGGTATCGTTGCGTGACTTCCCACGGGAACAGAGGAACAATCTCACGTTTTAAAATGAAATCGGTTGTTCTTACATAAATCGATTTGCTGACTATTCTGCATATAAAAACATTAAGATGAGATTATCGAAAAATGAATACGAGATGTTTCGTATTTTTATACATATATATATTCTGATACATATTCTCTGATATAACATATAAAATATGCAATAATATACATATAAAATATTGTAAAATATTCACTTTTCAATGACCTCATTTTACTATAATACATAGAATAACAAGAAGAATCGATTCTTTCCTGATTTTCAAAAAGTTGATAATAACTTTTTTATTTTAATCAGAATCGATTTAAGTCATAATACTTTTCCATAGAATTATTGGGGCGCTATCCAGAATTTCTGAAGAAAATGCTAAATTTATGAAAAATCTCTCTCTCTCTTTCATTTCAATTCTCTGAAAATAGAAGATCGAAATTAAAACAGCGTATAAAGGCAATCAATTGTCCGCGATTTACATGGCAGTTTGCAGTTGCTAACGAGATACTTAAACGGCCTAATACAGACGTGAAACTAGACGGAAAATAAGTTTGTGAAGGAAGAAATACCCGGGAAATACTCAATGGTAAATACTGCCGCACCTCGTCTCACCTTCCCATCCCGCATCTCGATAATGACCATGGCGTGTCGTGCCGTTCGCCGTAGGAATTTCCTGAAAGCTTCTTTACGACTTCCGGTGTGTTTACCGCTATATTAACAACGATTTGCGATCGTTGCGCAACGGCAGATTAATTTTTCGTAACGTGTCATTTTTCTTTATTAAGAAAAGATTCATGAGAGTTCTCTTACACGCCTTCTCTTGTGAAGCGCATCTGTATATACTTAGCTGTTTGTATTACGTTATTAAATAAAAGCATATTTCACAATGGTCGCGTTTCAAAAATGATACGAGTGGAAATGCGAGTGTTATTTCAGTATTAGTTATACAAATGTATTTTATCTATAAATCTCATATATATGTATTTCATCTATACATAAATGAGACATAGAGGCGACATACATACATACATACGTGTATAAATACAAACACATGTTATCGTTATTCAAATAACTCTCACTATGAATGTTGATTGTCATGAATGTTTGCCTTCGCACTGCCGAAATTTTACATTTTTCGATTTGTTTCGCCAGTCATGTATCGCTCAGAGATCGATAGTAATTAGTGGCATATGTGTTATTTCAGAGCTTGGGAAAAAAATGGCAAAAATTCCATATTAAAAAGTGTTACTTGCTTCTTTGTCAATCCGAGCACATATCTCTTTCATAGTTTATTACGGATTGAAAAAGCACAGTGAGATCGCTAATGAAACGAGCAATTTCGCGTTAATTAAAAACTTCGCGAAAACCTGAACATCTGCGTATTGTTGAAAACTGTATATCTGCGTTATCCTTTGTTACGGCAACATCGACGGTTGTTTAATTCTTTTTTTTTTTTTTATGTTCCTCATCTCTCGTACATTCAACATGATCATTACATTCATTACGCTGCAACATTACTTGCCGGTCTTTTTTCACATTATGCGTGCATTTAGCGAATGATGATATTTTTTCGGCGAGCGACTGTTGACATACAACGATAATCAGGAATAATGCAATTTTTTTACGCTACGTAAAAAAGTTTCCGCGCAACTTCTTGCAACATATGCATTTCTAGCGAGAGCGAGAGAGGATATGCAAAGTCCGTGATAAATCGCAATTGAGTTCAGTGCATTTGCTTGAGCAAGAGGAAAAAAGGGAAGTAAGAATTGATTATTCTTCCACAACGGCATTTTTATATTGACGGAGATAATTTCGTCGAGCGATACCCGTCCTAGCTAATCTTGGAATCGATCCAAAGAACGGGGGTCCGATAATATCATTTTAGTAACATGAAATAGCAGAGAATACCCTTATAGTGAGTACGCGGAAAGGAACTTGAGTCAAATCCAAGTACAATAAAAAGCGTGGAAATTGGCAACGACTGTTTATCTCTTTTCGCGCCTCTCGACAGATATAAATATCTACAAAGTAAATGTCAAAAAGCGCATTATACACGGTATTCTTTTCTCACGTGGATTCTCGATAACAAAAATAATTGTTTTACGTATATTTCACAGATTTCCTATGAGAGCCTCAAGATATTCATATAATAAATTTCTTTTATCGCCGATTGTTGATACATTCACATTAAGTGCAATTGTCACCACAAAAAAAAAATCGTCGATATATCTTTTCCTTTTTGATTTAGGTTCGTAGACACGGGAAAATAAAGCAGAGCGTCGAGCGATCGGCTAGGAGCACGGGAAAAGCAGTTTCCTTCCCGAAACCACCGGAACGTAAAACGGAGGAGGAACAGTTGCCGCGTAACCTCGATCACTTGGAGAGACTATCGAGTTACGACGGCGCTCCTCGTGTCCAGCATAATCCCCGCCAAATCCTGATACTGTATGCCGAACGTAAAAGGGGTCTCTCTGCGGTGTCGCGGTTCCGGGGCACAAGCGTAGGGGTGAAATTGACCGCCGTCGTTGCCACTTGAGGACCGCTCGGCAATTACGAGCTATCCCTACGGCCCGTTGCTATTGCTGGCTGCAGGTTGGCGTCCGTTGGTTGGTTGGTTGGTTGCCCGGTTGTCTGCTCATAGATATACATACCTCAGCATTGTTCCTGCAGCACCACTCTCTCTCGGCCCGATGCACTCTCTCTCTCTCTCTCTCTCTCTCTCTCTCTCTCTCTCTCTCTTTCTCTCTGTTTTGCTCTCTCTTTTCCTGTGATTTCCCCTCTTCCCATTTTCTCGCCATCTCGACGTGTCCTACGCTCAACGTTCTAAATCACGGCTATCTCTTGGCTTAACTAACAATGCGCCCGGCGACACCGCGTTCATGCGCTCGTTCGCCTGCTTATTATCTTCGGACCTGCTTTATCTACGTCCGCATAAATGGAAAATTTTCATTGCGACGTGCACGAATTCTCCCGGATTGTTGGTCGAGAACGCTAACGCGCGCGGGGATACAGGATGGCTATACAGTTTCCGGCGGTACAGTTTCATCATCGCCAAAAATGTGCTTTTATTATTCGGACCGTTTCACGAGGCGCCGATGTGTGATTTAATCTATAAATTGGTCCGTTCGAGATATCAGAAGAGTCTGAAGGAAGAAAACCTGACTTCTTGAAAGAAAACTGATATTCTGTCAATTTTTCAGTAGAAATTTCCAAACTTGGAAATGTTTCGTTACTTAACATGGTTCTTAAAGATTGTTATTTAGAATTTATTCTATTTAGATATTTCTAAAGTGATAAAGCGATATGTTATTGGTACTACGAGAAGGAAAAATGTAAGAAAGATGGGGGGGAGGTGGAGGGGCACCATAATAAAAATAAAATTTATCAAACATAATCTGCCCTAGAGAACAAATTTTTTCTCTAACATTTTGGAGATCTAAGGGATGTGTATAATAATGTTCGACGTAATGACTTAATAATAAGACTTTACGTGATATCGTAAATATCGTCCCCCCTTTTTTTTATATATAAAACAACGCAATATCACAGAAGGTAGAAAGCTAAAGCTTTGTAGGGACATCGCGTCCCGTGCGATATACGGACCATGGTAGACAAAGAACGCATACAAGACGTACTACAACGAGATTACCTGCTTATCCGTATCCCAGCAGCTCCCAACAGCTACTAACCAGCACGACATAGATCTCCAAGTACCTTATATATATTTGCGCTAGCCGAATTCATCCTAAACAGCACGCAACGCTTGGCAAACTCGAGATAAATAAATAACTCGGGAATACTACAATATGTATCTTAATATTAGATAAATTTTATGAGCACTATTTCCAATGGTGTACATAGAAATGCGAATTGTTCCTATAAAGTGCAATAATTAAAGATTGTCCAAATTTATTACGTTTCAATATCAACAAATTCTGCTCTCTCTCTCTCTCTAATAGCAACATCCAAATTCCAACAAATTCCATTTTATTACAACAAACGGTCGAAAATTATATTCTATCGACCAACAAAACAACCGTAAGTGTAACTGTCGCTTATGTAATATCAATGCTCATTTTATTCTGTTCATTACTTTAAATAATAGCAGCGTTTCTATGGCAACCGATGCATTCAAAGCAATTGGACCGCATGATATTGTTAATTACGCCGCTTTAATAACAGTCGTTATCAGTCGGTCGTTTAAATTATTTGCTCAACATGGATATCCCATCGAGCGGTTTCAAAATGTTGAAAAGTTATGATTATTAATTATACATTAATAACGATACGGTCAGATAATACGAGGCGCGCTTAATGTTCTCAATTAATCAAATGATCAAACGTACGAATAAGTGATAAAGAAGCGGCGATTATCGGTCCATGAACGAAATTGTTACACATCATGGTGTAGCGAAGGACATGATGGGAAAGTCCGAATCGTAAACGATGTACGTTTCCATCGAATTTCTTAGACAAGAACAAATAACGTCGATCCCATCGCGGTGCGACCCGAGTCGAACGAGGGTTTACCATCCCAGTAAATGCTTGATGGATAAGACTACTTAGGCCGCCGTCGTAGATCAAGGAGACGTTCTTCCGGAGTAGAAGAAGGTTTGGATAAAAGGTTCCTAACAGGGACCTTTAGAACACGGTTGCCTCGCGATCTGTAAAAGAAAACGCGAGACGAACGGGGGATACCTTCAAAAGCCATTTCAACGACTTTTCATCACTAAACCTTCGAGACTTACGTCCATGCATCTTTTATAAATATCCTGCTATCCGAATGCGCTCTAAACGCACTTTGAATCTTGCAATCACATCGTTACCAAATAATTTTTACATACTACCAATCATTGAAACGATAAACATCGTTCCGGCGCAATATGCATAATTTTTTTTTTAATTTTGACTGTTACATAATATCGGTCATATTAACTTGCCGCGTGCAGCAATCATTTCTTTCATGGAATGATCAAATGATAATAGATCAATGAAATGCCTCATCATACGCACATTTCATCGAATTAATAAGCCGTTTCCGGTTCACGCTGCATCCTATACTATCTTCGTTCCTATAGTTGCAATGTTTCATGCGCTATACATATTTAATTATTGACGCTTTTAGCGAACGTGCGACATGACTAACGAAACGATAAGTGCGCCGAAAATTCAATCGACCATGACTTCCAGCTGCGTCAGTTCGAGTTTTGCCTTCGAATCGTTATTAATTGTTGTGACTGATCAGCGAAATACCGCAATAACCGGCGCATCATGCGTCTGTTATAAAATATCGATTCCCGCTAATGAACGTCAGAATTGCGGGTTACGTTCCTTCTTTTCATGGCTCGCGATTGTATTTTGATGTGAGAATATTAAATAATTATTTATTTTTAAAAAATGTAATTTTATTTAATTACGAAAGAGAAAACGTAGAGTTCAATAAGCTTGAAAATACGACAGTTAATCAATTTAATAATTTGCATATATTTATTGAAATCATTTTGTATTTTTCTATTTTGCATTTCAGACTAATCTCTCCTCCAGTCAAGTTTTGAAAACGTGCCAATAAATTTTTATTGCTTTTTTATGATGATAACATCTCGCGGATCTTGGTGAATCGATTTAGTATAATGGCATCATAAATCACATTTTGTGATAACCAGACAGTATCGCGTTCCAATGTCTTCAATATAATTGGCAATGTCACGCTGATGGATTTTTGTCCGCAATAACGTATTGTTGTCACTTTTCTAAACCATGTCTAAATAAAGAATATTATAGTGTGTTATGAAGATGAGTATAAATGTTTCATATACGCAGTAAGAATATGAAGAATTTCTATTTCGAAGCGTATTACGATTCAGAATAATTGAATCAATTGTTTCAATCAAAAGATCACAACTTTACTTTTTCTTGTTGGAAAAGGAGTTCCGTCATAGAAACTGTGTCATTAGGACAAACTCATTAATTCACACAGAAAGGCTTTAAGTTGAAGTAAAACAGATTCCTGTACAACTTCAAAGTTCTCGTTCTTTGCAGAAAAGACAATGACTCATGCTCAATCTGCAAAGAGTAGAAATGGCAGGAAACAAGATCATTAAAGAAGGACGAAGAAAGTTTCTTTTACGAATAAGTTTTAATGAGTCATAAACCATAAAATATATTGCGCGTTTTGATCTTTCTTAATAATAAATATATAATATACGCGTTGTTCTCAAAATCGTTGTTAATTAATTTATTACGTAATTTATATTATTTTACGATTACATCATAATCCCAAAACAGATCAATAAAACAGCGTGTATTTATACATCCGACAACATCTTGATTTCAACATTTCCATTTCGATGCTGGAAGTTTACAATAACGAAGCATAGGGACACATTTCATGATAAAGTTAAATCCGTCTCGCTATCCGGGACGAATTTTATTTCAAAACCATCCCATATGTAGCAATTTAACTCCCCAACGCGCCGAATATCGCCATTTTGAGCCAACTGCTTCGACGTTTGTAATCACGGACGGTAAAAACGTATACTCGGCCGATCGTTTTAAAATACACTTTATTTACGATATCGCCTCGCAACTTTGATTACCAGGACCAACGGGTTTTTTTTTCGATTGTATAAAATTTTATTTATTGGCAAAATGCCGCCATATTATGCTTTTTTTGTGCAGCGCGCAGTCCGGTTTTTTTTACTGATGCTCGTTAAATCGGATTACGGCTATCATTGCCGGACGTTGAATTTAATCCGCCGCAGGTTTACACAGCTGCGCTTAATCAGTTTCTCTTTTTTTCCAACGAATGTATATTCACGTTTAAGTAGCGTAAGTGAATCGGCCGCTCGTTGATATAACGAGAGCTCTGTATAGCATAATACACGATATGCATCATATATGCAAAGGCTGCTTTATTCCTTGAAGCTTTTATTTGAGATTGTGATTTTTACGATATAATATGACATATTTTTTTCTCGCAAATGCATATTATATTGAATATAATTTTGATTGAATTGGATCATTTTTCAAATATATAATTTTTATAAATTTTTTATGAATATATTGTTGTGGTATTCACACATTAAGCTTCCTTCCTATAATTTTCACAATTTACTATAGAATTACTTTTTCGATATGTTCGATTCCGTATTTTGTTGACGCATAATTGGAATAAATAATTAATTGTTACTTTTGTATATATGTATGTGTGTAGAAATAATATGAATAATTACAAGGACAAATACACTTTATCGCAATAAACTTATTTACCATTCCACTAATTAAAATCATCCATTTAAAATGTGTACAAGTTAAATATCAAATAATTATATATATACTTAATATATTTGATGATACATAAATAACCAAATGGATTATGCTCTCTATATCTCTGTGTCATTAAAGATTAAAGTAATGTCAACCGCATAATCACGTATTTTTCGAAAACTTTGTTTGAAGACATCGCCTCAAACAATTATTAAGAATTCTTATTCAAAATCTATTGAGTGTCTCACAATTTTCCGCCAAAAACTCTTTTTGTATAATTATTTATTATTTATCCCCTGGTAAATGTTGCTAAATATTGTATTAATTAGATCAATTTCCGAGGCCAGAAATCGGATAATCGGCGATCCGGCAGCGGTAACTATCAACGGGGAGCTATTTGCGTTGAGAATTACGTAGCAGAGCCTTAGCCCTTTAGGTATTGTGATGCAAAGTGTCCAGTGCGAAGTCCAGTCGAGGGTGATTCAGATATGTACGTGTCTCTATCCTCGTCCGTGTTCATGCATGTGCTTACGAATGTGTGCGATTAATATGCGTAGAGTGGTACACGGGTTCTGCTCAGTATGCGGGACATCATCGCTTCTATGATAGTATGATTGTCGGGCCACTCGTGGCTCAATCTAACGTTCTCGTGTTCTATTGCTCTCTCCCTCCCTTCCTCCCTCTCTCTCTCTTACTCTCTCTCTTTCTCTTTATCTCTTGCTTGTTCACTCTCGCTATTTCACATCGCTTCTTGCTCTTTGTTCCTCTAGCTTTCCTACTCTTCGTCCGTCTCTGTCTTTCCCCTTTTCTCTCGAACGAGAACGGCAGTCAAACCCATCCGGTTAATCCCAGAAGGATTCTACTCTTCGTCCCTTATCAGTATTCAATGCCCTTAAACTGCTTTTTGACACGGCCAGGACCTCGAGAATTCTATTTTATAACTTGATTGTGACCTCGCCGTTATATAAATGTATTGGTAAGCCGCGTGATCACGCAACGCGGACAGAGAAGTAAAAGTATTATATTTCTTATTCTGTTCACACATGATTAGATATGAATAGATACAATGAAACATTGGACTATCCATTGTATATTCGAATGCAGATAGAAAAGAGATTTACAGATTGTTCAAAACATTGAAATCCATTTATTTTCAACTATAATGAATTTTAATTGTATGATATAATTGTCAAAATATTGCAAATAGATTTTAACTAATAATTCTATTCACTAATATATCTATCTGAAATATTTGAAAAATGATATCGAACTATGATATCGGAATCGAAAAGAGGACTGTCACAAATAAAAAAAATGAATTATAGATTTTTGTACCCATATAAATGTTTCTGCAATCACAATGTGTACCTTTCATATGTTGAAAGAGTACATATGTACATACATACGTTATATATAAAATATAACTATTATATATGATTTCTGTGACATACAGTCTCCCCTAAATTTGAAACTTAATTTATTAAAAGTTATTTGATAAATCATTCGATTTTTGCATAATATCCAATATGCCAATAAATAAATGATAATGATAATATACTTTGACCAAAAAGGTTAATAAGTTGATATTAATTTGCGAGAGAGGAAAGCATTACGAGTGACGTCGAATTTTATAAAATCAAGTCGCCAACCAAACAACATCGACTTCGCGAGATCGCCTCGGTTTAATTCATTTAAATGCTTTATCGTGCAGGCGAAACAGAATGGCGGCTGGTGAATCGAACCATTTATTCCGCAGACCACGATGAACTATTCTGTCCCATCCCATGCATCCCTCTCTCTCTCTCTCTCTCTCTCTCTTTCTCTCTCTCTCTCTTCAGTTGTTCGCAACCAGCAACCATACAAACCTCTACCCATACTCCATACCTGGCTCTTGCATGTGAGCTGCTTCCTGATACTGCAATGACAATTTGTAACGAGAACACGTGTGTATGTGTATGTGTGTGTCTGTGTATGTGTGAGAATCGACTGAAAATTTAAACATGAACGGGCGCGTGCGTGCAGAGGGACCGATAGCATTATCGTAATTAATAAATTCGATGTGATAATCGTTTATTTTGAAACGTCACTCAAATATTGATAGCTAATGTACTCTGTTTATTAATATGATTTGATATCATCGATGTAGTTAATACATTAACGGGAAAGTGATTTTGCCACAAAATTGCGAGCTTTGGTACAATTCGGATATGTTTTACATTCGCAATGATACATATTTATGTCTAGACTGCATAACTTTACAATGGAGATATATTTACAAAAAATACGATAACAGATTATATTAATTTTGAGAATTATTTGCCAAATATTGTGAAAAAAAGATTTAAAGCTGGTTTGAAAATTATTTAGTAAAAAAACAAAAGTACAACATATATTATGAAAGAAAATAAATATTGCAAAATCTCAAAGATTTTCTCCAACATTTTGTACATTTAAAAATTACAATCTTTGTCTGCTATTGAATGATTTCTTTGTGCCAATTTTTACAAACGGCAGAGATTAAAAGTTTACCAGCCAAGAAAGAATTTGCTGTTTAGAAATATGAGCTGCTTATTTAAGAAAAAGGGAAAGAATCTAAGATTGAAAAGACACAGCAATGCACTTTCGATCAAAATATTTATTTAAACACAAAGTGTGCAACACTGTGTGATCTTCTATTCTAGAAGCATTGCCAATCAATTTCCAATACAGAATTTATTCCGTTCAACAAACTGTTATAAAAATGTATAGAATAATGAATGATGTCTAAATAACAAGTATAGTGCGTGTAGTACACAAGTAATACACTTATACCAGTAAACGATAAAAGATTGGCGAGAGTCGAATAGTCCTTAAAACTTCTCACTTTCACGTAAGTTGACGGTTAAAGTTCTTAAAGAGCCAAAAGTAAAAATATAGGAACAGTTATACGTTCGCTTTACAAACAACAATCTGATTCGTTCTGACACGTGTGTGTAGTAAATCTATATCCAACTTGAAATATAAAAATGCGCGTTACGTACGCATAGTAAAAGGACACTATGTATAATATATACATAGTTCGCGGTGCTTTCTATGCGCATGTCGCGAACAATCATACAGCAAGTCTTTTCGCGTCGCATGTGTGTGAACATTCTTCCGGTATAAATAATTAATTGTAATACCGGCAATTTCCAGGTGTAGATGGACCTGGATGTTCCAGGTACGATGGCGCCGAGCACCACACTATGCTCTTGAATATTTCAAGATACACAACTGGCACGATCTCCACATGAATTCTTACGATCGGTCAACGGCAAATTCTCGAAAAAGGTTTGAAAAGATACGAGAAATAAGGTTTGAGAAAGATACGAAAAATACGAAGTATGCTCGAGCAATCACGATTTGATGTAACTCACATTTCCGAGATGTATGCGTCAAAAATAGGCTACGAGATGAATGTATCAAGAAAGTGTAACAATGAATCTCTTTATTCATTATAATTTTATAACTTTCAAAAAAAAAAAAAAAAAAAAATGTGCATCAGTATGCAGAACAGTTTCTGGAAGGAAAATTAAAAATTTTCAAGAGAGAGATATTCTTATCATATTTTTTACGGGGAAAAAGGTATCTTAATTTGAAAACGAATTGCTGAATATTATAAGAAGAATCCATAATTTTTTCCATTAATACAGTAAAAAAAGACATCACATTAATATGAAAGTACGATTACTATTAAAACAAGAAAGCGTCAGCTAAGAGAATTATAGAATATTCGCCTTCACCAGGTCAGACATCATCGAGATCCGGTTTTAATATAATCTCAAGGTGAAAGAGAACATTCCTTCATCATTATCGAACGTTCGAAATAGTTGATGCACTCGTCCGCAATAATGAGCTTTTAATGAGAACGCGATTGGTTATGATTATGGCGAAAAGTTGCTGTAATTACTAGTGCGTACGCCTGAATAGAGTTTAATGAAAAGCAATATCGCGCAGAAATTCGATAGACTTTCAGGGATGCGGCTCCGCGCCGCAAGAAGCGAGGTGAGAGAAATATTGATAAAGACTGGCCATCGCAATATAGAGTAGCGGAGTAGTTTGTGAGTTTATAAATATGACGTTTGACAGATCAAAAGTTGGCAAAAGTTAATTATATGAGAAACATATTAAGAACTTATCCAAAATTTATCCAATTTGTTCAATAAGCGCAAAGAATAATTATTATTCAACGATAGATTTACAAGGGAAAAAAAACGTATATTTCAGTATCGTGTATATAGCGACACAGTATCATTTAATTGATTTTAAAGTAAATTAATGCGGCTCTTGTAATATACTCGCTTTTATTACAGTATCGGGAGGAGGGGTCTCTTAATTTATTATACAATTGGAAATAACCAATGGTCAATTTCGAACGTTTGAATATTTCATCTTCTTTTCTTCGTCTCGTATGTACATAAATAAAACATTGATTGCTGGCAGACACAAAGTGCCGCGTCTTATAAATTACATAACGCTTTAGGAAGAGCATTTTCTTTTATCGAAAGTATTAAAACACAGCGCAGCCAATTATACGCTTATAACGAATTCCAAAGGTATCGCGCCTCAAAGGGTAAGATCTTAAAAAGCTTTATTGCCGGCAAACGTTTTCCGTGCAACGGTCCTTCATAATTTCACTCTTCAATTATTTGTGAGTTCCCCAAAGCTCAGCGACTCGTTGGACGACGTTCCCTGCGAAGCTGATTAAAAGTTTCTCATCTTTAACGATACTTGGTTGCAAAAAAGCAGAAGACGATTGTCACGAAGTTTTTCATGGGAAAGATCACATGCAATTACTCACTAGAGAAAAACAAATTTATTTCCGTTCGAAAAGTAGCCTAAACGGAAGATAACACGTAGAAAATATAATATCGTTTCAACGAGTAATATTAAACAGGTAATTTAAAAGTGCGCGATTCAATATTTAAGAAAAACGATCGTCTTTAAGCTCGCATACTTTAATTAAAATAATTAAAAAAATCCTTCTATATAAGTTCTCAAAATTAGATTTCTTGTTTCGACAAAAATTAATATTTTTGTGTGATAATGAGCAATCTATGTATATAATAGATTTTTCTAACTTTGCCACAAATCTTGGCAAATAAAAAACGCGAGTTCTACCTCTATCGTTTATTTTTCTTATTATATCGAATCTTTAATATTTTCTGTGGGACAAATTCACTTTTTGAGTTGTGTGGCAATTTCTCATTCTCAAGAATCATACGCCTTTAAGGTTAAATAAAAGCGTATACAACGCGGCAAAATATTTATTAACAGAATATTTAGAATAATCGATGCATCGACATTCCATACTTAGCGAATATAAAATAAGCGTTCCTCATGCTACCTTACATTTGTTTTCTTTCTATCCCTCCAGGGTAACCTACTTCCTGGAGTAGCTTCTCTTTCTTCTCTCCTAGTTACTCCTTAGACTGCACGTATACTGAATCATCTTAATCGCTTTATCGCCTGTGTGGAATATAATCGCTCAGTTAAGAGAAGCACCGCCATGCTTCCTTGAAGGGTATCAGCCCGATTCTTACCAAGTCCTTCCCTCTTTGTGAGGAATCTTCGACGAGGCTCATCCGAGGGATTCCCACACGGTCTATCGGGAATACTCTAAGAATCTATGGTATCTGAGATATTCTCGCCTCTCGAGATATCGCGGTCTCATCAGTTTCACATAGAAACCATAGAAAGAGGAGTGTGACAAAAGTTATAACCGATAAGTCAATAAAAAAGAGCTCTTGAAAATTATAATTAATACGTTTCCTTTAGAATTTTACTAGTTTGATAATTATGAGATGTGCTGGATTATGACATTATACAATAAAACTCTATCTGTCAACCGTGCGATTTTAATAATGTGCGATTTAATTTTGCAATCTCCTTCCTAAAATGTTGCATCGCTTTGCAACAAGTGAACTTACAAATACGTCTAGATTTTGTGGTGACTAGTACGAATCCCCAACCTTGACAGAGATAAGTGCACGATTCATCACGCAGGATATAGCGTGACTATTTTTTTTTTGTACACAGTTTAGCCGACGTGAAAATATACGCTCTACTCGTGCAATATTCTAATGAAAAACGGTGGCTCTTTCGTGAATAGTAAGATAGCAATGGAAAATTGTTCTTATCCATCGGGAATATATGCACACAGTACATCGGTTATGTTCGTATATTGGAACATCGCGAAGTGCTATTCAAGTTTCATATAAACAGATTGCTAGTACATTTTTGCTTATTCCCAATGCAATAGAGCAAAAATCTTATGTTTCGCGAAGAAGACAACCATTGAAACTGAATAAATCAATATTTATTTACAGAGAAATTGGATATTTCTCACATGCACCTGCGTCATATACAAGATGTGCTTTATTTATGAGCATATAAAATAGATAATCTGCATAAGAAAGTTGCATACAAGATGCAATTAAAAAAAAAAAACATTTCTCAAATTCTCCTTTCTTTTTAATATAATAATTTTATTTTTGTTTCATTTACAAAGCTATATATATATATATATATATATATATATATATATATATATATATATATATATATAGTTTTGCAAATAGTTTTATTAATATATATGGGCAATTCCACGTCAAATCGGACAAAAATCGACCTTTTTTGACATCGTGTTTTTTAAATCGAACGAAAATTTCTTCACGTGAAATATACATAAAATAAGGAGATACGTATTTTTGTATTTGTCCGAAATATTTTTTTTGCAGAAGTTATAAACAACAAAATTTTCGTAAAAAATGAAGAAGTTGTCAATTTTAAAATTTAATATCTCTGGTTATATTTGTCGTAGAACAATTTTCAAAAATGCATTTTAAAGCTAAGGAGACAACCTTTTTTATAAAAATAGTTTAAGTTACAGGAAATTGCTAATTGCAATTGTTATAAATAATTGAAATGTTTAATAATTTTTTTCACCAAAAAGTACACTTTAAAAAATTTTCAAAATAATGCTATTTCATTCTCCATTTCATTCTGAAAGTGTACATATTTTTTATTTTATGGAGAATCGATGGATTCTATTTTTTATATATTTTTAATGAATGAGGCGCCGCGCCGTACTCGCGTCACTGCTCGACCAAGTAGTATGCTACGCGCTATGGCGCGCCGATCTCTGTAGGCATACTCTACTTGCTCGAGCAGTGACGCGGCACGGCGCGGCGCCTTATTCATTAAAAATATATAAAAAATAGAATCTATCGATTCTCCATAAAATAAAAAATATGTATACTTTTAGAATAATGTGGAGAATAAAATTGTATTATTTCAAAAATTTTTAAAAGTGTACTTTTTGATAAAAAAATTTATTAAACATTTCAATTATTTATAACAATTGAAATTAGCAATTTATTGTAACAAACTATTTTTATAAAAAAGGTTGTCTCCTTAGCTTTAAAATGTATTTTCGAAAATATCTCTACGACAAATATAACCAGAGATATTAATTTTTAAAGTTGACAACTTCAATTTTCACGAAAATTTTGTTGTTTATAACTTCTGCAAAAAAATATTTCGGACAAATAAAAAAGTACGTATCTTCTTGTTTTATGTATATTTTACGTGGAAAAAGTTTTGTTCGACTTAAAAAATACGAGATCATTTCTTGTGGAATTTGACGATGGAATTGTCTATATATATATATATATATATATTATATATATTATATATTAATAAAACTATTTACAAAGCTATATATATATATTTTTTAAAATAATTTAATTTTTGAGATTAAAAAAAAATTGCATTTGTCGAAAAAACGTGTTTTACTCAGCTAAATATCTCACTTTTCTTCTCAAAAATTTAATAATACATGATATTTCTATAACAAAAGCGTGTAGTTATTTATTTTTCGCCGAAAGCTTAAATGCTTCACTTTAAAAGTTTAATCAAAGCTGTAACTTTGATCGCGAACAAAATAGAAACTTTTTATAGGAAGACACAATAAATATATATTTATCGACATGTACAACAGAAAGCTAAATGTTCTCGTTTTATTTCAGTCGCATCTTGTACATTCGCAGATCACGAACGGACGCCTAGTTTTAGTTGCGACTTTATATCGCCAAACTTTTACAAAATGTCAAACGTAAAGTAGAGGAAGAAAACATTCAAAACTTAAAGCAAGATCTCGGCGAAGGACTGAATAATTAAAGAAGGCAGTTGAAACGGCAGCAGTCTTGCTCGGAATATGGTAAGAATTTGCAGCACGCTCTACATACTCTTTCGATGGCGACGCTCCTTTACCTTGATAAGATTCACAGAATACTCGAGGAAATAGGTCACTGCATTCGCATACATGGCGAACCACTCGGGTCACGCAGATGCGCGGATGCGCAATTAATTATACAAAGAAAATAAATATGAAATCAGCGAGAAGAAATCTACGGACGTCAAGCGCAGAAGGAAATTGAAAAACGCTTTCGCGAAACTCGACATCTACAAAACTAAAAAGTTTCAGAAGATATATTCTCAAGTTATATTTCTCACTGGATGTCATCAGCGATTTATTAAACGTAAAAGCTATGATATATATATATGAGAAAATCATTAAAATATATTATACTTTAAATGCAGCTAGAGGGAAAAAGAATATCGATTACACTTTGAATATGAATCTTCTTCGAGATAGAATTCCTTCACAAACAGATGCGAATGGTATCTAGCTATACACGAGTTTCTCGGTACAACGCGTCTAATGATATAGATGCTTAAAGAAAGGGACAGTTTCTTAGCAGTAATTAAAAGCTTAAACTCTTCTAATTGCTGACAGAATCAAAGACAAGTGCCTGTAAGGACGGAAAGACCGAATAATCAATAATATATTTCTCATCGTTAATAAGAGAAGAAATATTCATACATAAACTGACAAGTGGAGATTATATGTCATCCGTACAAAATATTTATCGAATAAACAACAGAATTGTAATATCATTAAGACGTTTAGATTTGCATCTTGTATTTCAAAGTATTTGTGAAAACAAGACTCATAAATCTCCAAAGTTTAATGCTTATTCGATCGAATTTCTAAAATCGACTTTTCAAATCTCTCAATTCGCTTTTCAATGAAAAGCACCGGTTTTTCGGTTTACCCTATTATTGCACTCCACTCTGCCGTTATCAACGGAAAGCACCGTACATGCACGAGCGAACTATTAGTTGCAGAATGTTCGCGCTAGGGTGACCTCGTCGTATAGTGACGCAGGGATTGTACCACTATCCCGGGCGAAATTCTCCTCTCCTCTTCGTTTCGGGATTGATGGTTTTCATTGTTCACCAGGATAGGCGGATTTCAGTGCGGTGCGAGCACGGTAACACCGGCAAACGCGCCCTTCGCGTCACACAGAAGCCCTTTGACCATCCTTTGCATTCGGGATTCCGGAATGAAGGAAATAGAGCGCCGTAATACCGCGATAGCGCGGCTACGTTGTACGATACAGACGGCCGTTACCGCAAAATACTACGGATTGCGCATGCATGCAGCTGAAGAATTTTAACAGAAACTGCTGCGAACACGAGGGAACTACATTATAGAGAGATAATAGATGTAATCGCTTTGATACGGAATCGTTGAACGCAAAGATTTTCGATTTGAGTTGCTTTTCCTGTTTCATTTTCAGATTTCAATTCATTATTCGAGAACTTGGAATTTGTGTAATTATTTTCAAAAAGTATTTCGACCTAATAATGGCGACGGTTTCAGCGAGATTATCTATACGACGTAAATTATACACGCAATCATCGATTTATTCGTTGCTTGCTCAAAGAATCTGATTTCGCTATACGTTAGAAAAAAAATCTAATGCGAATTCCCCGTCCGTTATTACGCAATTTCTAAAAGATATAACGAAGTATAGGAAAAAAAAATTGAAGATGTCTCACGTTATTTTTTTTCTTTTGAATCACAGCAATACGCGAAAATACGCATTCACGTACGTATATCTCTATGTTCACCGCACACTTCGTATATGATATATTCGCGTAGCACTCTATAAAACCAGATTACGGCTATCCGAAGAAAAAAACAAAAAGTCCGCTAACGTTATTAGATTTTCTTTTATCCCTGAGGACGAGACGATACGCGGCGGGTAAGCGAGGAGGTGGATAGAAATAAAAGAGGGATGAACGCGTTGGTATATAGCAGATTCTGTCTGCTCCTCGATTCCGGCAAAACAGGGACATTTATCAGGATCCGCCTGATAAAATAAATAGACAGGAGGAAGAGTGACATTTTAATTATAAAGACGGCCGGCCGTGTTCGTTAAGTTACTGTCATTATTGTGACATGGAAATAGCATTGTTGCTTAAATATCGTTATCTCAAAATATATTTGTAATATAACTCTCTATAATCGTTTAAAGAATATGTAAATGGTAATTATCTTGTTCAAAATCTCAATCTTTAAATAAAAATAAATCTATATCTCGAACGTTTCGTCTGATAAACTGTGAATCTTCAATAAAAATAAACCTTGTAGAAAAATATAAATAACATTAGTAAAAAAATAATAAAACTTTATAAATATATAATATTTATTTAAAATATAATTATAAAAAAATATAAAAAAGAGCTATAAGCACTTGATGTACTTTTAGGTTGATCAAGGGGTGAGTTTTTAATGTTTTTTTTTTATTTCAAAACTATATACTGTTATAATAGCTCAGCGTTGGTTTAATTTTTTTTTTTCGGAATTTATCGAGACGATTAATTTCGAAATTGGCCAATTGTGAAATTGGCGCAGAGACATTTGTACGGATTATGATTGCATATACTACCGACGGTGAACAGCACTAGAAAATCGGTAAATTTGAAATTCAAATTCTTGAATTTCTGTGAACGCTATTTCGCGTTGCAGAAATATCTGTATAATACGAAATAACGGATTCCGATTAAAATAAATGATATAGCACATTTAGGCCAATATTCAAATTTTAATCAAAGTTTTCCATATAGAAATGTCTTCTATATATAGCATTTCAATCTGACATTTAATTATCAAAATATCTAATGTTAACAATTTAAAAGATGTAACAAAAATTAAAATAAAACTTGCGTTACGGCGAACTTCAAAGAGTGATTAAACTATCCAAATTCAACTATTCAAAGTTATTATGCTTTCATATCGCACATAAACATATATATATATTAAACATACGCACATATTTATTCTTTTATAAATTGCAAAACTACCATAGACGGAAAAGCATTGGCTATATTGAGAGCTATAACGCGATGATTATTGTGCCGGCGGGCTTCCTTGGTTATCGATCTTCAGAATGTTATCTGTACATTCCTCGAGCTTAACAGCTAATCCTCGTGATATGTGACGAACATTTGTCTCTCTTCCGAACACGAGCATAACAGTCGCGCGCAGCGTCTTTACGACATGCAATAAATACTTGACGAAATTGTTGGATGAGACGTTAGGCGAACGTCGTGCAGAATGAAGAGACTAAGGAGGGAAAAAGCATCCTGTCTCAGCAGGAAATCTATAGCCAACTGGAGAATGCGCGACGCGATAAAGTGAGGTTTTATCATCATTTAACTTAATTATTTTGCAGTCATGCCTATGCACGAATTCTGCAACATTAAAATAATAACTAAGAAATTGGTAAGGCTCTCAATTTGAAGTACAAATTTAAATTTCAACGGATTAATAAGAGCCAAACGCGTTCGTTTCCCGATTCAGTGACTTCGTCTCGATATTTTTCTCGCCTATGCTTCTTTAGGCGAGTCAGAGAGGGTTTATTAAAATAAATAAATCTCGAATTGAGATTTATTTTAATTATTTGATATCACCAGGAAAAATTTGTGCCCTTTACACAACAGATCAGTTTCAGTGGAAAATTAATTTTCATTGAAACGCACTACCATCCGCGTTTGGCTCTTACTAGCCCGTTGAAATTTAAATTTGTAATAAAATAATAATTTCCAAATACATGCGTGTGTGTGCATGTGTGTGTACGTGTGTATGTATGTGTGTGCAAAAGTGGAAGCAAATTTTCCACTTTCAAAAATTTATTTTAATATCGTATCGTGTTATATTGATCATTTAGCAACCTATATGAGCCTGAAAATAGAGCAAAATTCACGGGTGATGGAGCTCGAATAGCAGAAGCTCTCACATTTATTTAATAATCTGCTCGAATGTATTCTCTCGTATATAAAATTTTGAACGCGCAGCTTTATTTTAAACCGTAATTCGCGCGATCGTACATTTTCCATATTAATTTTGATATTTTGCATTATCGATGGATGACTGGGAACATTCCAATATATCTTATGGAATTCGTGAAAATTGATATTGATATTACAAAAAAAATCTAAAATAAATTTATACAAAACTTTAAATTGATAAAAAATTTCCTAAATAAAAAGTGGTTCATTAGTTTTGTGAAATAGTTTTCGCAACGTTGAACAAACGACGGCGAAGAAGGCAAGATCGGTTTCATATCGGCGGGATATCGTACGATAAGTTTAAAGCGCAGTTTGAGAGATTCCAAAGTGGTCCATCTGGAATCCGCGCCAGCAGCGCTTTTAAAATAGATCCAGATTCGCGTACATTTTCAATCGCGCTAAGGAGCGCCGGCTAGAAATCTAGCTGGGGGGGAGGAAGGGGAGGGAATTTCATCATACCACTTTTAATGGAGCCGAACGAAAACAAGCGCCATTAACCGTTATCAAATTTCCTTCGACCGTTTTCCCGTCAGTTTATTATCCAACTTTTCCATTATCCTGCGTGCGCGACGCGAAGAGCGGAAGAAAACGAAGGAGAGAAGAGAAGGAGAGGGAGAAAAAAAAAAGAGGAAGAAGGGATATTTTACTCGTGAATTCAAGTCGAACTATAATCCGTACTTTAAGTCTATGACTCCCCGGCAAGCAGCAGCAGGCGCAAGCTTGGAGAGGAGGAAACGAGAAGCGACATCACGCGGTCCGAACTTTTCCGAGGCAATGAGGGCTGCTCGAGAACCGCTCCGTAAATCGGACGATAAATCTGAAAGTTCTGGCTCCCTATGCTCCCGAAAAACCGTCGGAATCGGCTCTTTCTGAGAGAGCATTCCATCGGTAGGTCTCTATCGGGATGACGGGAGATGCGGCAGGACGAGATACGATCAAGAGGAGGGAAAAGGGGAATCAATATAAAAGTCAGCAACCTCCCACACACTAACCAGGTATTTACGGCGGGTAAATACTAAAAGGGGCATCCCATGCTCGTTCTTTTACTCCCCGAAGGTCGATGGTTCGAAAGAGTGCCGTCGCTTTCAAATGCAAATTTATCTCCTTCCCGCAATACATATACAGGGTGATTCGCAACTAATGTACATAATAACGTAAATCTGAAGCGAGAAAATGTTTACGGAAAGTGTTCTCTATGTTGAGATACAAGTAGTTTCATGAGTTATAAGCGAAAAATCAATAATGAAAAAACAAAGCTCTTCTAACGAAGTCAACTTTAAAGATATAAATAGATAAACTCGTGTTGTTCAGTTAAATTCAAATAAATTTTATGTTAACACAATTAAAATTTTAAACTTTGTTATTAATATATTTAATGCGGACAATAAATATCAACAACAAAATTTTTATTTCTAATCCAAACAAAGAATTTATCTTTAAATAGTTTTATTATAAACTGTCTATATATCTACACATAAGTATCTCTCTCTCTATCGACTCAGGCGAAATCACCTTATTTGGCGATTCGCAGATCGAAAAAATCGTGCGGAGAATTGAAAAAACGAGTCGTACATAATAAATTTGATGGAAGTCGGGTTAAATTTGCTCTCCTGACGGTTGAACGGAATTAATTTGATTATGTCAATTACCTTTCCATCTAGAGAGGCGTGAGTATCTCAATAAATTTAAATAGCTGTACTAATACACAGAGCTGTATAGAAAGAGAGAAAGAGAGAGCTACGAGAGATTGGACTTAGTTTATCGATTTTTCATTTATGCAACTTTTCTGTGAGTTTTTCGCATTTTCGACGTATCCTATAATTTTTTTGATCAGTTAAATAGCTGTAAGTAGCTTTACACTACTATATATATGTATATAATAAAAAGATAATACATTTTATTTTTTATTAAAATGTTATGTGAGTAATAAAGAGATTTATTTTCTTATTCAATGTGATATCAATGTACGTTTATACAAAAAATGAAAGACAGATTTGCGTTTTCGCCAGTGAATGTACATCATATCCGCGTGATATAGTTATTATAATAAAATATATGTATATATCTATATGCATGTCTCTCTTCGAGTGTTTCAATAATCTCTTATTCGTTTCAATATGCCAGACATAATATGCCATATGCGCCAGGAAAGTTATTCCACTTCCTCATATCGCGATATCTTTATTGCGCACGCCACCGTTATATACAATTGCGATATCACGTCCGTGATGTCATAAACTAAACGAGATATCATAAAAGTAGCAGCAATAAAAGACAGAATATTAAATAAAAAAATAAAACTATCAAAATAATTAAAATTTTAAATATGTCAACTTATTTTATAAAATAGAATAAATTTAACTAAATAAGTAGTGTCAAAATAATGATGCACTTACGATGTTATTCATTTTTTTTTATCCGAAGAAAATCCTATCTTCGAAACGATTTATCAAAAAATAAACTCACAATGTCAAGACAACCGAAACAATTTCCAGCTTTGAGATATTCGTCAACGCCGACGTGATTGTACCGCGCCGAGGATGCGGTGATAATTTTTCCATTGTCGCACATTTACTTGTCGTTAGAACTCGTTTGCCGCGCGTACAAGCGGAAAAGAGAGGCTACCGATAATTAACAGTTCTTTTGCCCGGGCAAAGCCTCGGAAAAGGATTCAAAGGGCATCAATTTCGTTTCGTACGTGCAGAATTGCCGAGGCGCCGCTAGTCAGCGCCGGCTGTCACAATGAATCCAACGGCTGACAGTTTCCACCGCATTTAGTCACCCGCATTTCATCCGCGCCGTCGCTTATATAGCATCGCCGAGATGAAGTCGTGGGGTTATCGCCATGGTTAGACACGTGCAGAAATGGTTCTCACTATCCTATCGAGCTTCCAATCTGACTGTTTTTTTTTTAATATCCGAATTAATTATCCTTTTAAAATAAATAAAGATGTTTTAGGCGTATACATCTCTAAAAATTATATTCAAAATTATATTTAATTATATCAACGCGAAGCGTTCGCATAATTTTCATTTATGAAACATCTATATATATATATATATCTCTCTCTATCTTTCATAAGTTATTTCGCAATCATAAAATTATGCAAAACTGTACGTAAATGTCACGCAGGTGAATTTCATGAATAATTCTATCGGCTGCTAGTAAATATTTGTACTTATAAATATGGATTTGTATATCCTCGAGAGTATTGGCATCAAATTAGCACATAAAGTTATTTATAAGAGAGTATGTTCTCCGCATCGCACGGATCCGTGGCACGATCAATCGCGGCTTTAGGTGAATTTAAATCGACACAAAATGAGCACGTTATCGAGCCATCCCCGAGTTCTCTCTAGCCGGTGTGATTTCATTCGAGCCTCCTCTCTTTTCCTTCTCTGTTCGCGTCACTCTATCCACCGTCCTCGGCGTCCATCCGTACCGACGCTTCTCAAATGAGTTTGCCACCCGGCGTATTTCCAGCCCGGGCATCGGCCGGATTTGAATAATCCGTTTCTCCGGGCTTTAAGTGTTTTTCAAGATTAGACGGGCACCGCTTTATAGGCAGCTTCAAGAGTCAAGAAGTAATTTATCTTCGTTTGAATGCCTCGCGTGCTAGTGACTAAAGGGGAACAACGAGCATCCAGAAGTTATACAATGAGAATCCGCCACTTCACTGATTGTTCGAAACACATCGTATTATTATCCGATAAAATCGATATTAATTGTTTTTAATAAAGAAATAAATATGTAGTACATGTTGGCTCATTTTCTTAGAAAAATTAAAATAATGATATCAAGTTGATATGTTACTCTCTAAGAGATTGCTGTTCGTAATGGCACTGATTTCGACATTCACAGATCCTTCTTAGACAAAAATCGGCGATTAACTGAATAAAACTTGCTCACGCAGTCTGTAATGTAATTCAGTATTCAGTGACCTCGTACTAAGCATTGTAAACAAATAATGTTCACGCTTGGATCTGTTTATGTATCTACGAATTCCTGTTGTAATTTGAAAATAAATCTATTCAACTTTTCAATAGTAAGAAGATATATGTATATACGTGGCATAGTATTTCCGTGTTCTATTCTAAAATTTCTTTTGTTTTATACAAAACGTCCTTGAGATTAGGCACTTAATAATATGCTACTGTATGTGGTTTAAAATCCATATATTCTTTGCCAGTATTTTTAATATAACAACTAAGACTTTTAATTTTTGTACTTTAAAGATTTTTAATATATTTTTTAATTTATTAATTTTAACATATTTAATATTTCTAGATTGTATTTATTTTTATACGCACAAGTCGCAACACAATTTTTAAAACTCTTCCTTTAGTTATAGATATCATTTTTTAAATTAAGATAAAATATAAATGATTCAGACCTCCTTTTTATTTTTACACGAATCTACTACAATTTATTGTCTGACCTCACGTCAATTTCTTCTTATTTGTAAGATGTATGTACATTGCTTTTAATCCGGATCGGTCCTTCTTTAATGGCACTGTTTCATTTTTCGAACAATTCAGTTCAGTTTAAAAGACTCTTAGCTATAAGTGCAGAATGTAAAAAACGAGAATCTCGACGGTATTTTGTTCTAAACATGAGGCTTTACCTTCCCATCAAATCTGATGGCAGCTCAGACACAATGTTCACATCTTCTGTGATTTTCTCTCGCTCTCCGCCGTGTTATTTATCAACAGGATAAAGCCGTCCATTTTCTCATTGGTAGACTCGATATCGATACTCCATAAGAGAACTATAGGTTTCTTCGTCGACTAACGTTCGTCTTCAACGTCTTTAACTGTCTTTATTTCTTTCTTGATTCGATCGAGACTAACGCATGATTGTCGTAGCAAGTATAAAGATATATTTATCGTGTGAAAACAAATTAATGCGAGTTAAAGGTCACGGCAAAATATAAGCGCGTTACTGATAATATTGCGGACAATTACTGATAATATGCGGAGAAGGGAGTTTCGTTTGATTTATAGGAACACGAACGTGCTTCTATTTCGCTGCTGCACTTATTCTTTCATGTTTTGACATTTTTCGATCAAAAAGTTGATGGAGGATACGAGACGGTGCCTGAAGGCTCCAAAGGGTTATAATTCAATCGGGAAACGGGGATTACGTGTCATGGAGAAGTAATGTCGATAGGAGCAGTTACAGTCGAGTTCGATTTTATTTCCTTCTGGATCGACCTTAAGCACTGCTACCACATGTATTATACAGAGGAACCGCGATTGTCTACCCGCACCGAATGGCCACCATTGTCGTTTCTATCTTTCGCATCGTCGGCAATTTATATCTTCTCGCGGGACCACCGGAAGACTGTAGCTTCTTGAAAGGAGATTATAAAAAATTCGTGAAATAAGAATATTTTAAAATAAAAAGAAGAAAACAATCTATCTTGTCCATCTTGGAATCGCGTTCTGTGATATAAAGTAATAACTATGATATAAAATTAATATATACATTAAATCATACTTTACTTTTATAATATTAGTTATATTAATATATGTATATAATGTTAAATAATAGACATTTTTAGGCGGCGTTATTTGACTTCTTTTATCTCATTATTATTATAGTCATGGCTTAAAATTTTATTTATTAAAAGTAAAATACAAATTAAAGAGAAACATAATGATCAACATATTTTCTGAGATATTCACGTGTCTACAATTTTTCGATTTAAATAGAGCCAGCATTTCCTCGAGCTTGAATTCTAAAGTACGATTGAGCGTTTCGTTTTCTCTCGTTTTCTAATCAATTTCTTTATCACCGCG
The DNA here is from genome assembly GCA_963971435.1 of Lasius platythorax. Taxonomy (NCBI): domain Eukaryota; kingdom Metazoa; phylum Arthropoda; class Insecta; order Hymenoptera; family Formicidae; genus Lasius; species Lasius platythorax. The sequence continues at coordinate 10,053,446 of OZ020547.1, forward strand.
ACCACAGTTTTATCGATGCGAACAATACGGCGCATTCACAAATCTTATCAAAACCTGTCACGCGCAGAGATGGCGGATGCTGTAACGCGTACCACGTCTCGCGGAATCATCTAAACTTTACGAAGATACGAGTTTGGTAGAATCCTGTCTGTTTATGAGTGTCAATAATCGAAAACTCTCAATGGATGTCATTGATGAGACCGGTGTCAGATCGCTAATAGCTAATAGCAAATAGCTTTCCACGAGCAAATAGTTTAAAATTAAGTGATCCAAAAATACAAAATGCAGGACGCAATTTTAGTAGATTATAATTTTATATATAGTTTAATTTATTATGTTATATATAGTTGCGTAAATTATGTAATTTTAATTATAGCCGAAACTATGTACTAAAATAGTCTCTCTAATCGCATTTCGTGTCGAAAACGTGGCAGTTTATGTAATTAAATCTAAGATAATCTGAGTGAAAGTCGCTCGACAGAATCTGAAATAAATGCCGCTTTAACGCATACATACATATTTATACGCTCAAATCCAGCTTTGAGATACCCTGCCTTAAGCTTTAATTGAAAAACCAGACCTAATTGTGAAAAATGGTTACGTCCGACTCCCTTTTATTTAGAGGGACTCATTTTCCCTGCCATACCCATGGTACTTCTTCGTCGACTGGCAGACAAGAAACGAGGCGTGCAAAAACGCGCGCCTCTGAGACGGAAAGGAAAGATTTAACGATTTTTAAGCATTGAGGAAATCCGAGACCAAAGCACAAAAAGTTTTTAGATAATAACGATAATCTTGTGTTTAATGTGTAGAAAATTTTTAATAACTATGTAATAATAACAATAGCACACACACGTATATGTAATATAAAGTATTTATATATAAAATATATATTCTTTTTTTGTACCCAAAAGTATATATTCCTTATTCATATCTAAGTAGGATGTCGGAAAGCAGATAAATCTTTATCTATCCAGATAAAGATTTTTGTAGCGGATATGTACGCTATATGTAGATATAAGTAAAATACTCGCATCTGTATCCTAAAGGTAACGAAAATAAAATAGCTTTTACTAGATATATCTACCTATGGATTCTCCGAACACGATGGCGAATCGACTGGTTTCAGTGATGGAATAGGAAAGAATAGCGCAACTTTAAAAAGAAAGCACCAGAGATCAAGAGCTTCTTCCTTCGCAATAAAAGTGCGGCAGAAAATGTTTTTCAGAAATAGGTATCGTCTATTATTACGAAGATGCGTTTCAATACCCAGGTGAATTTCCTGATCCCCATATAATAACGCCGGCATCTCCTTGCCGATTGTACAAACACATAGAATGAAGCTCCATGGAGTTCCAAGGAATCGAGATCGTATACTGTCCATATTCTCGTCCTTCGTTCTCGCACGTCATCTCGCCATCGTATACTTTCGTTGCCCCAGCACGCAGTGTCTTCGAGTTATCTTTCGTTTATGAGTTGGTGTACTTTATTGCAGGGACGTGTTTTCCTCGTAAATTTCAAACTTCCTAACGTATCGTTCGCAGACAAGATGACGGACCTATTACGCGCCCGGATAAGTGCGTCCCTGTAATCCTTCCGCTATATGTACATACATTTAAAGGGATTTACTAGTCTGACGGCGCAGATTGTCCCCACAGTGCCTATAAATGACAACCACCTAAATATTCAAAGCGGTCAACACACACCGAAGCACGGTTATACTATTATACTTTGGGGTTTTGCTTCCACATATGTATATAATTTAATACAGTTATCGAAATAAATGCTTCAAAAAATACCAATAAGATTTTTTAAAAATTGCGTATACACTTGAAAAGTTAATATATTTTCGTAAATACAAGATTATGCAAATTATGCCAAACAAATTTCAAACCAAACTTGAGTAAAATATGAATGTAGACTTATCGATTTACTGTATAATTCGCGTGCAATCAATATCGAACGCTGTAAAACGCTGTAAGTCGTGATTTGCGGACAGAATCAAACATTCCCAGATATAATAAATAATTAATCTTCATTTATAAATGATATCACAAGTATAAAAATTTAATTTTCAATTAATTCTACCGTTCTATTTTCTACATAAGAAATGAAAATAGTTTAGTTAAATTTTCGTTCTTTCCATTGAAGATGATAAATTAGTCATTAATGAGTTAAGTGTTTTATGACGTACACATCATTAGTAATTGAAATAAATTTATATTCTTTCGATTTCAATTTTTATTTGCTCTCAAATAAAAATTTTCTTAATTTATGTCTCAAAAAAACTAATAAAATTCTTTTATTATAATCCTTGGCAAAGAAAATAATCTAAGAGAAGGGTAGAAATTTCTAAAAACTAATCAACTTCATTTTCCGCATTTTTATAAAATTCGGAGAAATATTTGTATCTATAAAAAATTTGGAGACACATTTGTGTACTTCTTGATTAATTTATGCAAGTTTATCATTACGTTCTGTTACATGTGTGATAACTTATTATATATAACTGTATATTTTTTATAATAAAATATATAAAAAATTATTTGATAAAATCATTTTTATACATATAAAAATAGAAGATTATAAAAATTATATGTATACACACACATTTGTACAATAGAAAGTATTAAATAATATAATAAATAGGAAGCACACAAGATAACAATTTGATTATTTTACACGTGTCAATTCCGAAAAGACGCATTGCGTAATTTCCTATAGAGTGTGCAATAAAATGCATTTTTCACGGCAATGTCGATATCGTAACAAACTTGCAAAAGCATCACCAATTTTGCGATGTATGACAAGTGTTTCGCGTAACTTTTATAGGACAGTTTATAGGACACTTTTCAGCGACGTCATAAAGTTGCGAAGGTAATGCGCTTTTCTCGAGCCTGCCAGGTAACATACCGTAACTGCGTTGAATATTTTCCCTTCTTATTTGCGAGATACATAAACGTTAGAAATATGCGATATTGGTGTTATCGCGACGATACCGATAATATCCAAACGTCAGAGCGTTATGGAGACTAAATTATTTCGCGCCGTCGATTTTATATTCCCTTTTTACATTCGAAACTGTTATATCGGGATAATGCTGAAATACTTACAAACATATCAATTGCAAACGTTTCTACGGGCGTCAAAAAATGCGTTGATGAAGTATATTCATTTTGGATCGGTTGATAACGTCGATTGAACGAGGCAACGCGTCGTGTACTTTGAAAAAGTAAGTAATTCCACATATACGTAAATTGATATGACCCTTTTTTCTTCTTCCCGATTTTGCCGTAGGCAACTCGCTCTTGAGGTTTATCCAAGCGTATTAGTAATACCCTGTATATATATATATATATATATATATATATATATTCGTCCATAGGGTAACGCTTCGCGTCGCGAGAAAAGCGATACGCGTTTCGCGCGATATTCCTCGCTCTCTCGGCCCTGTCATTCAATTATCTCGCATGGATGCTGCCTCAGTGTGGCGTTCGTCCCGGGGTGTCGAGCGCAGTACCGCGCGCGCACACGCACGGCGGCGAATATAATTTATCATAAATTATGAAAATGTCGCACAAAATATTCTCCCAGCATTTGATTTCACAAATACAATTTATTATTTGACATTTTTGCTTAACAGTCCGTACTAGGCGTAATCAAAGAGTCCGCTGAAAAAGCAATACACAGATATATCGGAGATTTTTCCTTTTCTTTTTATCATTATATAATTCCACATGATCTGTGAATATATAACTTGAATATTTTTTTTTTTTTTTTATAGCATTCTTTCAATACCTATACCTTTGGTTTGCAATAACGAAAGAAACGAAAATGACCCTATTCAGACGAGTTTGCATTTTCAAACTTCTCTCTCGCAGACGTTTCCTTTACCGACAAAAAGACCCGTTCTCGGACCCGGGCGTAAAAACGGCCAGACTATTTCGCCGTATTCGAAAGAAGGAGTGCAGCGAGAGTACAAAGAGGGAGCATGAGCTTTTCACTTAAAAAGTTTCGCTTAAGGAGGGTCTGGGGACGTGGAAATCGGCAGGCGGAAGGTGGAAAGGCGGCACTGTCAGAATTAGATTTTAGACGGGGGAAGCACCGTTTTCCTGGCCGGGAGGGAGAAGAAGAGACTTGTACGAGAATGAAATAGCATTATCGAAGGTGAGGGTGAAGATATTTCGACGATACGGGATCGTACAAATAACAACGCTCGCTCGGACGCATGTAGTTACGAATCGGCGGATAAGCAACTCTACGTATATACACGGTGTTACCGAATTACGCATAGGTGCATTCATGGATCAACTCGTAGCATAACTTTGTGATTGAACGAATGTCAGCACGAATTGTTTAACTAAATCGGCAAAAAAATTCTGTTACAGTAAAGTCTTTGAGATTGAATACAAAGTAAGATGTTTTTTTATGTCTCGATAAGCTCAATTCACAAAAAATTTTCCAATTCCAATGGCTTGTAACTAAAAAACTATTGACGCGTCGATATTTTTTTATTCAGGCAAAATACACTTCAAATTGACAACGAATTGAATTTGTTTTCAAAGTTTTGCAACCTATTTTAGAATCACCCTATATAAACAACTGCACGTACACGTGCATACGTAGCCGAATGTATTGGTAAACCTCGAGGAAGCTGTTAAGCTCCTGATCTCCTTTTCGCCCGACTAAGTGGATACACCTGGCCGAATGGGCTCGTTTCGGATACAGCGGACCTTTTAAGTTAAGCTCTACCTACAGCTTCATTGTGCCAGAGAAAGGCTAAAGGAGAGGAAGAGAAGCGGATAGAGATGAGGCCGGCGTGAAAGGGGAAAATGGAAGAGATGTCGGAGGACATGGTACACGAAAATCTACTATACCAACAAAAACCGCGCGTGACTCTTTCTGAAGTTACGGCGTTTTAAAACGGCGACTCTGGAAGACCGGTAAAAAATTCTGAAGGAAGGAAATCCACTCTCGGGAAATGTCAGGATGTCGCGTAAAACACTCGAAACCTCGTTGTCGACTCCGACTACTTAACTTCCAGCCGTTGTCGTGTAACAAAGTAAAGTTTACAGACTTATTGGCAGAATTCCTACATCACAGGTTTAGTTTACAAAACTCAAATGCGGTCGTTTGATAAATTTGTTTTATACGGTTAACAAAATTAATTTCTGTCGAAAGATGATTATATGCATTCTCATAAAAATAATTAATTTGATTGTCGATGATATCGTAATTTTTGCGAGTAGAATACGCGGATTTTTAAACCGTCGTAGCTCTCCGACGATTTGATATTCTGCCACAATATACTTGCAATCTCGAATAACAACCAACGGCAGAAAAGCATTTAAAAGCACGCATACTCGGTCCAATTTGGCGTCGTTAAACCCATGGATATATTCAAACGTGACCATAGATTGTTTCGTAGCAAATCCATGGACAGATGCGACCCGAGTCACGAGGCGGCTCTAGATGAACCCATAGACAGATTTACTTCAGCGAGACAGCGAGATGCGTTCTGTCCACCTGCGGCCACGTGGGTTACCTTTCTACAGGAGATGGCCGTAAATGAAATTCCCGACTCCGCGTTAATTAAAGCAAACCGCAAAACGGTAACCGGACGCGCGACAAAGTACGCGTCTGAAGGACGGACATTGGTGGCTTTCATTTGTCACAAGATTTAATTGTAGTCTGCCAGAAACAGTTCCTGTATGCAGATCAGGTCGATCAGCATGACATAGCGGACGACTGCGTGTAAACTGGTGTAAACTCGGTATCGCGTATCGTTTGCCTGTTGTTGTTGCGAAAAAAAAACCACGCTGGTATGTGTGTGGTGAACATTCGGCCTGTTTTACATTCCCCACCCGATCTTGTTTCGCGAATAACAATCGACATCGACATGCCAAACGAAAATATCTGTACTACAGCAATTCCAAGCTAGACAGAATGTTCATAAAATGCGCGATCGAAATTTTCACGAATACATGTGGGAAAGGCGGGATGTGTAAAAAAAAAGTGTAAACAAATGTCGGAAAATTGGAGAAGAAAAGTTATTGTCGCGTTATAAAGTTTCAGTTTGTAGCCTCTTCCTTGGTATTATTATTGACAAAAAAGATATCTTTCTGTGATATTACGTTAGCATATTATCCATTAAATTCACGTTTACAAAAAAGAGTTGAACTCGTAATCGCAAGATTTCTCTGCACATCAAGCCTCGTTGGGAAAAGTAACAAATTAAATTTTATAAAGAAGAGCAAGAACTAAATGCTACTTTCCTACTAAAATAGAAACTCCAGAAGCGTAGAGATAAAAGAAGCGATGACATCTCTTGTTAATCCAATGTACATCTAACTGATATTGTCAGTCAGTGAAAATTGACACTTCTGATTTAGGAAACAATCAATGTTTCAATAAGTTTATTTTAAATTTATAACGACCTAAAATTTCGCAAATACTAAAACATTGTTCCGTAACAGAATCATGAATCACTGTCATAATAATCGATAATTAAAAGATATTTACTTCATAAAAAAATACAAGCTTTTCGAATCTGAAATTTTTTTATGTAATTAGCAACGTGTGTAATAACGGTAGTGTATGATTTTAGTTCAGAGCCTTTCAAGAAATTCAACCCAAGATATTACTAACGTAATCTTACGAATATCGTTTGAGTCAGAGATATCTCAAACTGCTAATAATAAATATACCGCGTATCATAACTATATTACATTGCATACAAGATGCTTCGCGAAATACTTTGAGGTGCAAATCAAGCAAGCATGACTTTGTAATAGTATTCCGCAGCTCTGGCACTTCGTTAACAATTGACGCGTTTCCCTGAAGAACCAATTGGCGGTTCTGTGGCATACTCCGACGAACTTCGACGCGACCGCAATCAAGCCTAGGGCATGTACATGTGTCGACTGCAATAGAAACGAATGACCCATGCAACAGAGAAACGTGTGACCCATTTATCTCGACACACCAAAGACTGCATCGATTTCGCCAACTCTATGCACAACGAAAAAATAGTTAGTGATCTTTAAGAAAAAAAATCGATATCGAAATAACGAAAGAATAGGCTTGCAAATTTTGTGTACGAAAATTTCAATAATCATCAAACATTTCTATATCCATATATTTTGAAAATCTGATAGTTTCTTTCTGACAGCTTGATATTTAATTTCATCATTAAGTAATCAATTAGTCTATTACCGTCTGTACAACCGTCTTACAAGCCCAACTATATTACATACATATCTCGTACAATTTAAATGGAGCAATACGTTCTAGCTAAAGTTGTTCTGTGCTACAAGATGATAACGCAACGAAATATATATATATAGATAGCGCGATGAAAATGAGTATCATCTGTACATAAAGTCGTAACTAGGGCGCAGAATGAATTAATTTCAACTTTATGTGTCTCGTCCAGAAGAGCCCGGCGAAAGTCGATGTCATCTCTGCATGCTGCCGTGAAAACTTACGCACCTAAGCGCATTTATTATGTATATGCCATGCATATTACGCCTCCGTCGAGTACGTCGGGTACTTCTTACGGTCATTTACGCGGGCGATTGCATCTTTGTATTAAGTTCACAAAAGAGATCGTACAGATTTATGGAATTGTTTTGGAATATTATGTGAGATATTATGTGTTTGCATAATTATTAATAATTACTAATAATTTAATAATTATTAATAATTGGCCTATTTGTTATTAATAGTAATTATTAATTGTCTATCTCGTTAATTATTACAAATTATTGGTAATTATCTATTAATTAATAATAATAATAATAATTTATATCAAATACAGAAACAAAAATATAAGTTAAGAGCAAGTAAGTTTTAAAATACGGGAAAATATTGAAATGTGTGATATATCTAAGAAAAATAGTAAATAATGAAGTAAGATGTTTTTGGAATATGGCGAATGTGTAGCGTTTAGTGTCCTATTAAGTTTTCGCTTCTAGATTCGTGTGTGCCCCCCCATAGATAGGGTTAGATATATTATAAATGATTACGTTGAGAAACAGGAAATTGCTATAACGTTGCAACGAAATCCTATTGCGAGGGTGCGCATCTTTGCTTTAAGCTGAGTCCTGAGGTTTGGCGGTGGGATTTGCATAAGGACGAGGGTGGATGTAGCGCCGTACAATTTTCGTTTCATCGTGGGTGTTTACGTATTCTATAACTCCGCCTAGAAACTTCCTCCGTGTGAAATTATGATCAGCTGCAGACTTAGATTCACTAGCGGTATTCTGTATAAATATTCATGTAGAGGCGAGAATTAAACACATGTTTGATTCTAGATTTTTCATGTCCAAGAGAGACAGTAGTTTTTAAATTCTTCAATTACTTAATTTTCCTATGTTTATATAGTATATACACACGTAGTATCATTAAATTAAATACACTCCTTTATGCGGATCTAGAAATAAAAAATGTTCAAAGAACATTCGCGATTATGCTGTAAATTAGTTAAGAACATTGATATAGAAAAAGTTTTTACTACATTTAGAAGAACTCCGGTACACAATGCTAATGAATAATTAAGCTCTGTGTTAAAACTATCTAATTTACATCTCATCATGCATCTAGACTGTTTTTCAACATTGTGTAACAGTCTCGTATATACATATATTATTCTAGAAGGCGTGTCTGTATGTGTCGTAGCATATCGAGTGGCGTTCTACTAACGAACGAACAAGTATCCAATTCCATTACGCGTAGGATTTCCAATACCTGCTGGCATATCGGATACATATGTTGATCGAGTAAGTTGTGCTGAATGTACTTATTGAAAGCACTGGAAACTAGGTTGGCATTCGGATAGGTAGGTAATAAACAACCGTCTACCTGCGTAAACTGCACTACTAACTATCTGACCATATGAAATTGTTATTATTGTCTAGGGAAAATGCTTGTTATAACTTAGACAATGCGGCAACAATGGCATGCTGTGTTAAGCGAACACTATGTCCAATATCACTGATATAGCACGAGTTTACGATCAAAGAGATATAAACACCCACACGCTCATTAATTCATACTGCGCGTTAAAATAATCACATATTTGTATACATACAAAGTAGTTAATCGTTAGATTACTTTGAAATTAATTAAATTGATCAGATAAGCATATATTTTTATGTTAGACATTTTAAAATAAAATAGATTAAAAGATTGTAGTAATATCGCCAATATATTGTACAATTAAATATTTGTATTACTCTAAATATTAAAAAAGATATAGTTTATAGAAATATTTAGTTTTATAAAAATGTTTTATAAATTCTCCTCCAATTACGCCTGAATAATTTTACGCATTTCATGTTCCAGCAATTTTTATTTTATATAAGCTATCTAATATTCGTATAATTAATCGCATTGAACTCCTCGGAGCATGGCGTGAAAAATATCGGTATCTCGTTTAACGCGCTTTAATTTAAACTCGCCAATGTTCTTTCAACGATCGACCAGATAATTAAAAAAGCTTAACGTTTCTTTCCTCTCTTTTGCGTGCGCTACGATCTCTCGCGGTATACGTTATATTAAAAAAAAAAAAAAAAATTTAATTAAAAATTTGACCCGCTCGGATGGATTATAGATGAACAAAACATCTTCGTCAATTAATTACAAGCACCGACAAGCTGACATAAAAAAAAAGCTTATGCATCAGATAGTTCGTCAGCGTGTCGTTCGTCCAAAAAAAGTAATATATCGCGGAGATGGCTGCAGACTGACAAGGCGGATGCAGAACTAAGTACGTTAAAATTAATGGTCGGCGAAACTTCATCTTCTGGTACGTCGGAAAATATGCGTAACAAAACCGTGAGCGCGGCTGCATCCCTGCTCATCGCCGCGTGAAGCTAGCTATACATTAATATTGTGTAATTTATTAAATTGTAACTCGGAAGATATATTTTATCTCGTACGCGCGCAATATTGTCCGAGTGATTATATCAAGAAATCTCCGACGCTGCTGCACAAACTAATGACGAACGTTTTATTGTTACAAAACGTGTGAAATAAAACAAACGTATTCTGAAGCGTTGAAAATCGTGTCCCAATTCGATTTTGTTGTCATTCTGCATCTGTCTCCGACCAACATTTAAAAACATCACCGACCGGTTCCTCTCTTCTAAAATTCGATTTATGGATATAAAATACGAAACGACATCATGAGCAATCAAATATTTTCTTCTTCTTCTTCTAGAGAGAGAGAGAGAGAGAGAGAGAGAGAGAGAGAGAGAGAGAGAGAGATAAATGTTACAATAAAATACTTTTTTCTCTCTTTCAAACAGAATAGAGATACGACTGTACGAGAATTTCGGAGTTATTACTCGACCGCGTTATCTTATTGTTCATATTTGCACGACAATTCAATGATATTGTCTCAGAGAAAGACTCGATAACTATGCAAACTCGCTGGAACCAATTTCCAAAATCATAATACAATAATATTATTTCTATGATAAAGACAATATTTAATAAAAATATGATATTATTGGCCGGCACAAAATCTCGCTAATTAATTACGTCGATCATTTTCCATATATTTACGAATATTATTGTCTCGCAATATCTTTCTCCTCACCACTTGAGTCACTTAGAGCTAAGATTTATCTGACGCACAAACAATTCGCGCCGTGCTCGCCTATTCGAGGACTAACAATACAGAGATGTTACAATTGCCAAGCGAATTGCATGTAGTAACGACATCTAGTTACAACATTCTCGACGTGAGTCTCGGTTTCACTATCTACGTATTTCCCAGCGACTACCGATAATGCTTTCTCGGAATGTATTAGATGCAGTGTGTACTGTACTTTGGCGAATGCACACTTGCTACATTACACAGCATGTCCCACCACCACTACTATGTTACATCTTAACAGCAGAGTCTTCGACAAAATTAAAATCAATTTCTCGTTAACAGAATCATTCGGAAAGAAATTCGAGTATTATAAAAAAAAAAAGTCATACGTCTGTCTAAAATTTGTGAAAAAATATTGTCCTCTCTCTGATTCTTTTGTGTGTGTAATTTGAAGACAAAAATTGATATTTTAAGAAAAAATGGGGTGCAAATAAAATTATTACAGAAGTTTAACCCGTAGATTCTTTGCACAGAAGCGAATGAGATTTTCGTATGAACGTAAACAATCGATGTGCAGTAAATTCATTGATAATTTGTTTTCCGTCTTCAATCGGTGCGCACAACTACGAAATACAAGGTAATGCAAATAGCGCAATCTATGTAAATGCGTGAGAACAATGTTACGCGTATTTCCATTTGCTGTACTATTTGCACACTGCCAGGTAACCACCAATGACGCTTTCTCCAAATTGTTCTCGACGTAGCAATTACGCAACGCCAAACATCACGTTTATATTGTAATTTCCTGCCTGTGCACGCAATGGTATGGTAAGAGGTACAATACACGTATGGATTGAGTAAAAGCATATTTCATCATTAAATTCCGCTTATGATAATCGCTTAATTTTTTGAGCATATAGCGAAATAAAATTTTAAAAAACCTCAAAATTTTAACAACCTGCTAAACGTACAAATTTTAAAAATTAATATTTCCGATTTAGGAGAACACCATTACTTTTCAATATTAGATTTTTAGGAAAAGCATTATAAAAATACATGTAACATAAGAATATAATTATTCCTTATGAAAAAAATAAGATAGATCACTTATTATTAAACAAAAAGTGAGAAAATTTTATTTTTATTTTTTAATTGTAAGACTCTTCTTGTAGATGTAATTTTCGAATAAAGCAACAATACTCAAATAACGTTATAAACATTGTGACATGTGATGTAGCACAGCATCACATAACTAGGAATCAAGTGAGATTGGCATGCTATATATAAGCTCAAACCGCTGGAAACATGTCCCAGAAGATCCATCAAGTACCCGATGGCCGCGAAATGGCTCTCGACCAATCTACTGCTGAAATCAGGAAACACTCGAACGAGAAGAATAAGCGAATGGCAATTCGTAAAATCTTTTCTTCCTCACAACTACATGAATGTCTTGCAATAATAGAAATATATAATAATATATTGGCACAATCTATTTCCTACTCTATCTTCCTCTCAATATATAATAAAATATAATTATCTTTTAGATATATTTACCTATATAAAAGAGCATTTCAAGCATTTATAATCTTCGGTCGGACTATGTAGACATTTATTTTTTGAAATTTTCTGGCGATATATCATACGCATATACATGTAACTATTCTTTTATTAACGTTACATTTTAATGCATATCTTTTAACGTTATAAAAACATTTTTTTTAATGTAAAATTTAAAAGTAAATTTAATTGAAATGTTATATCTCCTAACACAACAATTCAGGATTTACAGTAAAAACAAAAACTAAATGGTTTCTTTTTCACAGAATATCGAGCTATGCTCTCATATTAAAAAAAAGACCATATGCTCGATTCACGTCATAAAAAAATTAAACCTCTGAAATTTAGTATATAGACAATTAATTCCACGTCAAATCGGACAAAAATCGACCATTTTTGACCTCGTATTTTTCAAATTAATCGAAACTATTTTTACGTAAAATATACATAAAATAAGGAGATACGTATTCTTTTATTCGTCCGAAATATTTTTTTTTGCAGAAGTTATAAACAACAAAATTTTCGTGAAAATTTAAGAAATTGTCAACTTTAAAAATTAATATCTCTGGTTATATTTGTCGTAGAAATATTTTCAAAAATGCATTTTAAAGCTAAGGAGACAACCCTTTTTATAAAAATAGTTTAAGTTACAAGAAATTGCTGATTATGATTGTCATAAATAATTAAAATGTTTAATAAATTTTTTCATTAAAAAGTACACTTTTTAAAATTTATGAAATAATACTATTTCATTCTCCATATCCTTCTGAAAGTGTACATATTTTTTATTTTATGGAGAATCGATAGATTTTATTTTTTATATATTTTTAATGAATGAGGCGCCGCGCCGTGCTCGCGTCACTGGCTCGACCAAGTAGTATGCTACGCGCTATGGCGCGCCGATTTCTGCGGAAATTTTTTGTAATAAGAATATACAGTATGAATGAACATAATTTATAATGTACATTCTTTCTACAAAGGTTGTTTCCTTAGCTTTAAAATGCATTTTTGAAAATTTCTCTACGACAAATATAACCAGAGATATTAATTTTTAAAATTGACAACTTCATTTTTCACGAATTTTGTTGTTTATAACTTCTCAAAAAAAAAAAAATATTTCGGACAAATACAAAAATACGTATCTCCTTATTTTATGTATATTTCACGTGAAAAAAGTTTCGATTAATTTAAAAAATACGAGGTCATTTCTTGTCCGATTTGATGTGGAATTGCCCATATATATTTTGGTCGTTACATTTTTTTTGTTGCTAAAAATTGTTCTTTTTTCTGCGTGTGTAATTTAAATAATTATTATTAATCGCACCGTTATTATCTTTATAACAATTATTGTTGTACAAATCATCGATTAAATTCAAGAATATCGATCAATGAATAAGTAACACTTTGTGTTACTTATTCATTGATCGATACTTACGTTCGATAGAAATGCGTAAATATATATGCATTAAAAACGATCAGAAGGAGTTAAGTGCATTTTAAGCATGGACTGGAAAAATAGCGCCGTTAAAGTCTATTCTATAGTTTACTGGACGTAATATTCGTCCATGTAAAGAGAGCCAAAAGAAAATGCCTCGGCGCACAGCAAATGGGCATGGCAATACGAAACGGGAATAATACCCCGTCGTGAGAATTCGATGCCAGCGGCAGCGTTGCATTCAATAGCATGATTCACCCGGTGCTCTCAATTCTACAGATTCTGCTAGCGATTGTGGGAGCCGCAAAAATGTAAAATACCGGAAACAGCGGATGCTTGCGAATGAAAAGAGAGAAAGTCACGGCTAGGAACAGCAGAGACGCGCAAACAGTGATTATTACTCCATGCAAGTTTAATTATATATGAATAATCAATGTAATTTTATATTATTAATGTAATGTGTTAAATGGTTTTTATATAGAATAATGCAATTTTTATATATAAAAATATAAAAATAAAAAAATAAAAGAGAGTAAAGATAAATATTACATGACATAAAATATTTACACAAGTTTAGAGATTTAAAAAGTCGTATAATATAAGGCTATAACACAAAAGATCATTTTAACGTATATAAAAATTTTATTTTTTAAATTTAGCTTTTAATATCGCTTTTTACGCTTTGCTTTCAGTATGACAATGCAAGTATAAAGCTCGATATTTATGTATCTCTAATACACAAAGAAATTTATACGATTTAACTTAAAATATTCTTTATTATTTGCATTATTTTAAATAAATGTATAAATAAACGCTTATAATCTCTTATTCAGGCTCTCTGCGACTAGATGCCACGCATCTCTTACACTGGCGTGTCTCTGTGAAACATAGAGAAGAAAGATTCAACTTGTACGCGCGCGTACACGTTTAGCTCTGCACACAAGAACAGCCCTATACCTTCTGACACACATTTCTCTACGCGACCCGCAGTTTTCCTTTTACCTTCGCCTTTATCTCCGGACCATTCCGCCGGTCCTATTTTATCTAGAGATATCAAATGACCCCCCAGACACCTTTGTTCTCTCTTACTCATCTCCAGCCACATTTGTATCTGTCTCGCGTTCCGGCTGCTCCGAATCGCCCGTATTACACGTGCTAAAATCTGCGCACGCATTTACTCACGTTCAAGTAACAATGTTACATTTATTAATGTTGCGATTTACTAACTACTAGTGCCAAGATGAGAGGCGTCGTAACACTGATTAGAAGTTCAAGATATCGCAAACCTGAGACATCACTCTGCACAGTTCATTAAACTCGATTAATGTTTTTTGGATCAGTCTTATAGCTAATTTCTGTCATAAAATACATTTATAATATATTATTATCTTAAAATTTGCTAATTAAATTTTAAGATAATAATATATTATAAACTAATTAAATTTTAAAATAATAATTTATTATAAATATAAGCCTGTGTGTAATGTTACAGCAAGATTATTGTACGCGCACTATTCCTTTTTTTCCTTATTTATAATGTAAACATTTTTCCAACAATTTAATAACAATCCGGTGATGTCGAAATATGCACAAAATGTTGCCCAAAACAACGATCGTCGTTGCATTCTAATATTGTTAGACACGTTTAATTTTACAAGCTTTTAGCTTGCAGCAAACTGCGACTTGCCATTTGTCGTTTAGCGCTTTTTGCTACCTGACTTTGTGCATCGAGATAGTAGAAGTTACTTCTTGTCCTGTAGAATACATGCATTAAAACTCCATCTTGGTTACGACGGAAGATCTGCGCGCGCCATATCTCGTTCGAACGAGATCGCGAGGCTGCTCTCTAAAGAAAGATATACCAATGTATCTACCTCCAGGACAGCAGATTGCAATAGTCATTTTCGCATTCGTTTCTATTCTCTTAAAAATGGCCGAGCGGCTCGTTTCGAGCGGGACACTAGAAGTTGTATGAGCGTGAATATCTACAGCGGATATAAAGAATGCGTTATACGGGAGTCAACGTTTACGAGTCTACCCGTTATCGTCCTTGGTCGTGACTTCCTGCCACCACGGTAAACCCTAAAAAAAAAGACCATGACGTGTTCGCCAGCACGTCCTCGTTCCTTTCGTTCCCGTCCGACCGCGTCCTACTTTGAGACCAGGAATTTTCTATTTCCTTGAGTATCGCAAGATCAACGCGAATTCTTGGCATTGATGCCGGGGGAAAAAGGATGCTCTCGACTCTTAAATTGTCTTTATCAATCTTTCAGTAGGTGAGGCGCGTGAGAAATTGACATCGAAATAACGATCAATGGCGGTGAGCGAAAGAGCGTGCGTTGAATTTGAATGCTGGTGTGCTGAAAATCATTCGCATTTTCGACCGTCAATTTTTTAAATGTACCGCTACTCGCGGTAATTAGGTGCTTGCAATATAAGTGTTTCTTTAAACTAATGACGGATTAAGCGCTCGAGTAAAACAGAAAAAAGACTTTTTCTCTCGGGTGATGAATTGTACTTAAATATCCTGAAGGCAACTTGGGAACTTTTTTTCCTTAAACACTCTATCGAGTACTTTAAATATTTATGAAAAAGTGGCTTGCAGTACTCTTATTGACCGATATTTCGGTTTAGAATCTATGAATCTACGAATACACACTAAAAGTATAACATATGTATTTGCGATTGTACAGAGAAAGCATACAAGTGTCCCATAAGAGGATATGTAAACAAAATTTTATATTATATATTCTACTGAACTTTATCGCAATAAACATAATATTAAAAGTCTATATAATTCTATGAAATTATAGTGTGATATATCATACATATATAATTTCATCACTTGGATTATTTCTGTTGTTAGTAGAATAATGTAAATTTACCTCAAGTAATTTGCGTCTTTTCAATGGTTTCAAGATTTTCTTAGTTTTTTTGTTCTTCAAGTAAAACTAATCAAGATAATCAAATTATACAATTGACTCAAAAAAAATATCTCAAAATAATATCATGTGTCAATAATATAAACACGAAACGAAAAATAACATTTTTTTCTATAAAATATAAATTGCGTCTGTGAATAAATGAAAAAATAAATCAAACTTCCCCTTTTCCTCCACTTTAGGTTGTAAAACCTCACCTGAATGCGAAGAGAAAAAAATTTAACGAACCGCACAAACAACATTTTCGGGAAAACAACAACCACAATATACCTGCACAAATTTCGACCCTATATCGATAAAAATAGTCTCTCCGACAATCAAGCTTAACGAAGACGTAAAATAAACTAAAACCGACGTTTATAAAAACATGATACGTTTTATAAAAACATATGATACATGATACATTTATAAAAACATGATGGATTCAATTAATGATAAAATTTAGAGAAACTAAAATAAGTTTTCCTTTTAAAAAGAACATATATCAATCTTTGATACTGAATTATTATTGCTTCAAAATTGTCTGTCATTAATGCTTTTCACTTTTCACCGCGAATCAAGCATTTTCAGTTTTAATTTTATAGACCTATTTTTAAGAATGGATTGATTAATCTTCGGGGCTTTCGTAATATTCTAAGGTAAAGAAATATCAATTGGGAAAGGAACGAGCACATAAAATCGGTGGCGGAAAAAACGGCGGGACTCCACGTGTCTCCGGCACTCTCAATGTCTCTTCGAGTACTTTTTCCAACGTCTCTCGTTTCTCTCTCTCTCTCTCTCTCTCTCTCTTACTCTCTTTCCTTCTTCTCTAACAAGAAGAGACATTTGGTGCAGACCATTACCCCAGTCCTGGGTGCCATCGGCCATCAGCAGCGCGTTAAAGCCGCTGCAATTACAAACTCCGACAGTCTCATCCCCTTTATTCCATCCTGTACTTCTTCGTCCTCCTCTCACCATCCGTCCCCACGTTCCTTCCACTCTTTCTCTCATTTTCCCTTTTCGGTCCCTCGCTCGCCTCTCTCGCTTCGTCCGTGCTACACCGGCCCCATTTACATTTGCCCACTACTCTCGTAAAAGTAACTTTGTAACCCGTGCGGGCAGTAGTATCCGAGCCAGGATTCCGTCCTCTATTCCAGGGAAATTACATGTCGGTCGGCACCGCAGGCTCGAAAGAAGATTTCCCTTATCAAGCGCCGCTTCCTTCTACCACCCCGACTCCTCCACCGCATACTGGATGTCCACTTACACCCAGCAATCAACCCCTTTCGCGTACAATGACACGCACATGAACATGCAAAATTTCAAATACGTTTTGTGGGCAGATTGTTATTTCTATGTCTCACGTGGAGCTAATGTCGCTTATGAACGACAATGTTATCAGGTGTTGCGAATAAAAGCGAAAAATATATGCAACTAGCACGAAAGATTCGAACAAACGCCATAATGGAGTACAGAATATATGTATATTCTTGCACGATTTTGTGTTACGATAAGATCATTCTTTTTTATTTCTTTTAATTCTCAAATGTTAAAATGTAAAGAAATATAGTATCATTATATATATTTTCTATTATATTTATAATATAAAAATATATTAAATAAATTCTACTATGTTTCTTTCAACAATCACAACTATATCATAATTAATTATTGATGTTTAAAAAGTGCAATATTAAATTTATTTAATGATATAAATTATTGAAACAATTATTTCTCGCAAGAATATGTTCCATTGTGCGATGTATTTCGAATTTTATCTGAACTTTCTAACTAATCGATTACATCGATTTTCGATATGCTTGAAACGGATTGGGTATTTTCAAATACCAAAAAAATTGTAGAAACACAAATACACACAGATACATACATACGATAATGCTTAAATGAGCGAAGAAGTTTGAACGTCGCAGCGCATCAGGTAGAGTGCTCTGTGAAAATCGAAAAGTATTGGAATGGCTGCATGATCACAATGTTTACTCGTACCTCTTGAATACGACGTATCAATCACTCTGGAAAGTTGAAAATTTCTGGTATTTGGTGAAATTGTCGCATCGCAAATGTCGACCCATCGATATTCTATGGCCGCTTAGAGCGATTAAATCATCGCTGGAATTGCCGGCACCGAAGTGACGTCAGATTTTTCAGGTCAATTTACAGAGCACTTAATCGAGGATGAGCATGTGTAGAGTCGATGATGGCGCGCGTATTGAATCGTTTACATATGTGAACGAAACAATGCATTTTCGGATAAGCTTTCGGATAAGCTTTGTCAAAAAGCTTTTATATCCGAAGCAGTGTACAGATGCACACTCATAAGATAGATCTACAAAAATAATTCGCCAAAGGTAAAATTGATGAATGTTATTAACGATATAATCATTGATAATTAATTATCAAAATAAATATTAATTTATGTTCTTTTAACATTTATTTCATACGAGTATAACGCATATAACGATTTTAAAATCTAGTTAAAATTAAAAACGCGAGATCTGTTTCTCGCACTCATTCTCGCCGTGTAATTGCATTTCGTTTTTACAGAATACAATATTTATATCCATGACACACAGCGAAATGCCACGAACTAAAAATCTGTATCATTTTTGTGCATGCCAAACACGTTCATTCCAAAACCATCCATAAAATGAAGCACGATATTTTTCCAGAAGACAAGTGATGATTGTTACTCCGTCCCAGAAGATTTTCTTTAATCGATGATTTATCTATGGGTTCTCGCGAGGTCAAGTAGATAATCGTTTTAGTTTTTGTGCTTCTTTCGCACCGATATCCCACCGGTAGCCACGATTACCGTTTCATCGAGCACCGTAGAAATCTCTCTTTAAGTCCGGCGGCTCAAGCATTTAACCCCTGCGGTAATGGTAACGGTGTCAGTGTGATCGGCGATTCGATAGAGTATATCGAAAATGCCCGGGTTATACACAAAGATCATTGGTGGTTCGATTACTCGGCTAGGTTCAGCAAGTAATACGGCGATGCCGCAGGGATTACAAACAGAGAGCCACGAATTTATGGTACTCGAAAACATTCGTATTCTCAACAAACTAGACTAGACTTAGCGTACATTCATACACGCATGTGTTTATTTCACGAAGCACGATGCGATTTATATATAAATGTAAACCATGACTTTCTTTCACTGGAAATATCGGATATAATCAGGTAGTTCTAGCAATATCAATGCTCGAAGAAAATATCGTAAATGAAATATTTGCGAAAAAGGCGTTGATATTAAAATACGATTACGCGTTCTGCGAGAATGTCAATGAAAAAGAAAACTTGGATTATTTTTCTCTTGAATATCAAAATAAATTAATCTGACAAATAAAAAAATTCATGTAAAAAAATTTAACGAATAAATATCATAAGTATATTAATTAATATCATATTATTATATCATAAGAAAATAATATAGCGCTTGGCATGTACAGGATACGTGCAGAGATATTATCTGACCTTTCACCTTATCTCGTGAGAATTGCATCTTTGCGTCTCCGTAACCTCGGCACGCGAATCGAATCTAAGAAAGCTGACTAGCGACTAAAACTCATGAAACTGCCGGCGAAGTTTTAGTTGGATTAGTAACTTAGTGCGTGCTTATTGTCTTAACGAGTATCTATAATATTTCCGAGAACGTGACCTCTTCGCGTTTGTTCCAAGGATGAGGGTAAACCACATGCTACTTGGCTACTTGGCTAATTGCATTAAATATCCAAGCAAGCGAAACGGTATAGATAACAATTAATTTTTTATAGCTCCGATATATGTATTATTTTACCCCATTTATCTGGCGAGCAATCGTGAGCTATCGAACACACATATGTAGACAGCAGTAAAATATTTTGAAAAATCGTTTAAAAAAGTCATAAAGAAAGAGAGGAAACTGCTTCCTCGACAAGAACGTTTGTCTTTTATGTATTTCTGACTTCGTTAAAAAGAATGTTAAGAGCAATACGTACGAAATATGTAGTTGCAATTTAAAATAATAGGTCAAAAAATAAATTCAAACGGAGAGCAGAATTTAAAAAAGTGAGAAAAGTCCGCTAGGCAGCAGTTAGTGAGTCGGCCGGTAGCAAGGATAGTTGGTGAAATCATAGAATACCGGCTCTACGCGTCAGTACGCTGTCAGAGGACGCAAGCGCGCTCGCGCCTCTTATCGAGTTCGAGAGCAAAAGCGACGGCTGCCAGTAGTGGTAGCGAGGGCAGTGGTGGTAGTAGTGATGGCAGTTATATATCTATATACGGGACTGATATATATATATACATATATATATAGTGAGAGAGAGAGAGAGAGAGAGAGAGAGAGAGAGAGAGAGAGAGAGAGAGAGAGAGAGAGAGAGAGAGAGAGAGAGGGAATAACGTGCGGTAGAAGAGGGTGGAATAGTTGTAGGTGGCGGCACACAGCCGAGTGTCGGAAGATAGAGGGGATCGAGATGAGGGTGCGAGAGGGAGAGAAGCCGGCGGAAGGGTAGGAAGATGAAATGCAGGGTGGAGAGAAGGGGAGGAAAGAAGCGACGCGCGGAGGGTGGCGGGTGCAGCTACGAGTCGCGAGCGCCGCAGTGTTTGTCAGTCCTTCGTATGGACATCACGTTCGATGAGACCGATAGTACTCGCCGGTATTGGCATTCGTGTATATATATATATATATTATATATATACATACATACATACATATATATATATATAATCTATATAACGTTTTTGGCGGCATCCATCATCGTTGATAGCCACCAACGTCGATCGTGCAACGTCAATTCCGCTCCATAAATGAATCCGCGGCACGCGTTGTCGCGATTCCCGATATCGTCGTCGTCTCGTCACTTTGTCCGCGAGCAGACGAGCGACGTCGCGAGATCCCACCGGACAGCGGACGAGATGTGAAGACGTCGTCTTGGAAGCGATGTGGCTTCCGTTAGTGCTGCTCGCCTTGATGGCGAGCGGTTCCGCCTGTCCGGACCTCTGCGAGTGTCATCATCAGAATGGTATCGGGAAGAACGACTTTGCGCCGATTTTGTTAGACGTGACGTGTCGCGGACGCGTACCCGGTCTATCGGAAATACCCGCGGGAGTGAGAAGTTTCTCGGTGAACAGCGCCGAGGGAACGGACGTCGCTGTTCTCTTGGACGAGCTGGAAACCGCCGATCTAGTGAACAATCCCGGGATGATCGATACTCCGGATGATAATCTCAAAATGAACGACACGTCGGGGACGAACGATACGTCGTCGGAAAAACTAGCGGACGTAACGGCAGAAGCACTGCCGTATCTAATCGAATTCGCGGTGACAAATTGTTCGTTGGTATCGTTGAACACGTCGTGGCGCGGTCTCGAGCGCTTGAGATCGCTAAATCTGTCGCGCAACAATTTGCCGCGAGTAAACGACATGCTGATGATTCACGCGATGAATCTGAGCAAGCTGACATGCCTCGATTTATCGGACAATTCGTTATCGGACATTAGTGTCGGTTCTTTTAGGACGCTCATCGGACTCGTGCGTTTGAGTTTACGTAAAAACGCGATCGGCATGGTGGACGAGAACGCGTTTTGCGGTCTGGACCGGCTGGAGTTTCTCGATCTGTCGGACAACAGGTTGGCAGACTTGCCGGATAGCGCGCTTACGCCATTATATTCCCTGCAGAAACTCGATCTGAGCGGTAACCAGTTGCAAGTTTTGGGTGCCAGATGGTTCGAAAGTCTCGACAGATTGAGGGAACTCGACGTTTCGCGAAATGGATTGGCTAGAGCGGCTTCAGGAACGCTGCAACCGTTACCGGGACTATCTGTTCTAAGACTCGCGGAAAATCCACTAAAAGAGAGAGACGTGTCTCTATTACTGGGTACCGGAAGAAGATTGGAGACGGTAGACGCATCTCGAACTGGATTGGCGAGAGTTCCAGCCGCATTAACAAGATCAGTCAGGGCGCTAAGACTCGCTGGTAACAAACTGACTACTATTCGCAGCGGCGACTTGGACAGTTATCCTCTGCTACGTATGCTGGATATCGCTGATAATCGTCTGACGGATATCGAGAACGACGCTTTGGGACGGCTAGAGGTTTTAGAGGAGCTCGATCTGTCTGGAAACGCACTTTCGAAAGTACCAGGAAGCTTGCCAAGCAGTCTCATGATGCTTAAGCTTCAACGAAACGCGATAACCGCGTTAAAGCTCGACGATCTCAATGGACTGTATAGCCTACGATCGCTAACATTGAACGATAATAATATTAGCGAGATCGAAGTGGGCGCGCTCGGTCAACTGCCCCTGCTCGTTGAGCTGGATCTATCCGATAATCCTATCAAGGCGTTATCAACTAATACTCTAAGTGGGCCGAGTAACCTGGCCAAGCTCCGGATGTCGGGTTTAACGTCGCTTCAACGACACCAGGAAGAACAAAGTGATATGGCGTTCCCTGTACCGACCCCGGAGAGACTAATAATGTTAGACGTGTCGCGTAGTCCGGTTCTCGCGGGACAATTACTCGCGGATGACGCCGCACTGTCCGCCTGCAAGAGCCTGATAGAGCTGAATCTTTCGACGACCAACATCAGCACCGTTAGATCCGATCTCGCGTTTATGCTGCCGCAGCTGCGCGTGCTTAGGCTCGGCAAGAACAATTGGAATTGCACGGGGGATCTCTACTGGTTGGGCGAATGGATTCGGCAGCACCGCGAATCGAATCAACAATCGAGCCAGCCGGCTCGGTGTTTCAGTCCGCGGAAATTGGCGGGATTATTTTTGCACGAGCTGCCGCCACCGCCGAATTTCATTTCCACGATCGCGGGAACCGTCACGACGGCAACGGCGAGCACCTCGATTACCGTATCTGTCGTCCTCACGCTCGAACATACATCGCATACTGATCAGTCAAACGTCACGGTGCCTTCCAATATCGAAGATGCGCCTTCTGATCGCAACATCACGGATCCTCCAGAGTTATTTCCCATAAATGCGAAAATTGAATCAAAAATCGTGGCCGATTCGAATCCACCCTCGTCCGCGAAAATCGCCGCCACGACGAAAATACCGAAAAAACCGCCGCGAATCTACGAGGCGCCGACGTCCTTCCGTAACGTAACGTCGTCAATCACGACGCGAACGAGCAGGGAACCGGGTCGAAAGAGCGATAAAACAAATCGTATCTCGATGGATCAGAATTTAATCAAGCACGCCGTCATCTCGTCGGCCTCTCGAGCACCGCCGCGCGACCCCAAGCTATCCATTACGGGAATGGAAGACGCGGAATCGCGTCCGCAAACTTTCGATAACCGGTCCGATGGCGAGACGCGAAAAAACGAAACGAGCAAACTTCCTCTCGCCGCGTCAGGTGTCGGCGAGATTCTTCTTTCGTCGGCGACCTCGCACGTGGATGGGAAGAAAACGATCGAGAGGTACTCGGGCAGAATAATGGATAACACGACGAAGGAGAGCGCGGTGTCGGACGATACGAAAACGATAGCGGAGGAGCTCAACAGCCGGGCGACCGATTCAGTTGGCGCTAGAGTGTCCGAGGCTCTATCAGCCGGTGCTCATCCCGGGATGTTGGTGCTGGTTGGCGCGGCCCTCGGCGCCGTCGCCGCGCTGACCGTCGTCCTTTCGCGAAGAGCAACCGTGCACCGGACGGACCGGTATCATCGCCACGAAAACATCGAGGTGCACACTCTCACGCCTACCGCGGAGCTTTGGTGACCCGAGTCGGAACATGTACGTCTGTTCGAGAGGGACGGGCAACCGGACGTCGAGAATCGCGACCGAGAAGCATCGACGACGCTGCCTCAACAATCACGAAGGAAGTCACGGCTGATCGACGTGTGTCTGAGAAAAATTTTCAAGTAACAAGCGCAATATATATATATATATATATCGCTGATCAAAGGGGCGCATCTTGTTATTGTGACGAGATCTAAATGGATCCGCCGAGCACGATAACCGAAGTGTTAATCAGAAAGTTGGAAGCATCCCTCTGACTGCGGAAACCATGGAGAAGGGAACGGGCGACTAAACGTCGAAGTTGGGAACGAGATACTCTCGAAGCTAATCCGTATCGCTTCGGAAACCGCCAATACGTTGCGGATTACGGGGCGATATCTTGCAAAAATAACAAATTAATCAACAATGATTCGAAACTTCTGTAAATAATAAGAGGAAGGCAGACAACATTGTCGAGAGACCATCGATAATCTAATTTTCATAAAATTCATAATCAGAGAAAGATATTCGTATGGATATAAACAAAAAAAAAGTGTTACTTATAAAATTAGTTTCTGTAATCATCATGTATCTGTTAATCTCGCTTATCGAGTTCTTTGCAAATCACGAATGACTCAGTAAAATCATTTCAATCGATCGATATCGTCGATATCGGTACAGTCTATCCGGTGAAAATTATCCGACGATAACACTGTTCAAACTCCATCAACAGCGGAGATGCAGACGTCAAGAGCTGTAACCAAGACGTTAAAAGCACGAACGAGGATCACCGCGCCATTTCATATGGATTTTGACATATACAAACACATCCGGAGCTGTAACACACGTCGTCCACCGAAAAATATAGAATGCATGCTACAAACCAACAAAAACTCGGGGAAAAAGCTGCGTGCGAAAAATTCGACACAATTTCGAATCGTTACATCGCGGCTGATCGATGCTGCGCGAGATCTTCTTGATAATAAATGCCAATTGTAAAAAGAGACGCACAAATAAAAATAGCTAAATGAGGTAATAACGCGTGAGAAGTCTAAATTTGCCAAATTCGCGACATTAGTGCTTGATGTTTTCTGACATCTTCGTTATCGCACATACGCCGTCATCGCAGACGTGTCATAATCGAGTGGCAATATTCACGAGCAAGCGGGCTTACCGATTTAACTAATTAGCTGGGAGCAGACCGATAAATTGGACATAGTGACAATAATAATGGTTACATGCCGCGTTTCAAGAGTTTTAAGACTCTTCGCGGTACGCTCAATTCCTGAGAAGACTATATTGTGACTGAAATAAAGTGCGAGTGTAATAAAAGTAGGAAGAGAGCATAAGGCTAGCGAAAGATAGAAAACCGTGGACGTGGTAGAGAAACAGGTAGGACAGCGCCAAATTAATGCAGAATGTAGGAGAAGGGGGGTGGAAGGGGGTGGAGGAGGGTGCGAAAAATTCGCGGTGGCAAATAGTATGCTTGAACGATAAAACTAGACACCGGAAGCGAGAGCGAAACTGTTAAGCGAAAGAACTTTTATCGAACGGTGTGTGCGTGTGCGAAAAATCGAGTGTGTAAGAGAAAGAGAGAAAGAGAAAGAAAGAAGGCTAATCCGAAAAACCGAATTCTCGAATGCAGCAAAACGGGGTGTACAGAAATATTGCTTCCATACTTAATTCCACTAAGCTTGGTGAGCCGTCAAGACTTCTTAACAAATACAAAAACGAAAGAGAGAATGCATGCGAGAGAAAGAGAGAGAGAGAGAGAGAGAGAGAAAGTGAGTGTGAGAGATAAAGTGAGTGTGAGAGAGAAAGAGAGAGAGAGAGAGAGGGAGAGGGAGAGAGAGAGAGAGAGAGAGAGGGAGAGAGAGGGAGAGAGAGAGAGAGAGAGGGAGAGAGAGGGAGAGAGGGAGAGAGAAAGAGAGAAAGAGAGGTAGACAAATAGCGAAGAGGCTAAATATTATCTTTCTTAAAATAACCAGTGTCAAAATACCGCTATAATAATAAACCGATGTACAAAGATGCATCTTCGTCTTTCTCTTTGCCTTCATCAATTTTTTGTTTCCGACGTTCTTTGTACAAGAAACAGAACGGAAATATATGTTTTAGAGCACATAAAAAAATATTCACATAAATATTCTTAAGAAATTACTCTAGAGAAAGATATATGTTTTACTTTATATAATAATGCATGCATATAGTGTAAAAACATATATATGATTTTCTTGTTAGTCTAAACAACATAAAAGTGATCTTAAAAAATAATTTTAGCCATTGTATATGACAAATTTTTTGAACTCATTCTTTTATGTTAGTTTTTTATAATAAGAGTTAGGCGATAAATTAATTCTTATCATTTCGTTAGTTTCCATGAAAGATAAACACCGAAGACGTTTATATTTGGCATCATTAATATATTATATAAACAGGTAAGTATAATAAAATAATATTAATTATCTTATATGTCATACAAATATATTTCTCTATTATCTAATCCCAAACATGTTATACTTTAGCTTGACTAGAGTTGTCAAAATTGTGCTCCTCCGAATTTCAATGTCAGAAATATTATTTAATCGTGCCTGACATCTTTTTATTTTAAACCGTTCAATTGAAATACTTGTTAAAAATAAAATTACCGTTAACCATTCATTCTTAAACTAACATATCGAGGCAAATTAATTAAAAAAGATTTTTTATAATAATTTAAAAAAGTATTATTTTTCCTATTAGAAAGTAAATGTTATTTGCACGTCTTCTTTCTGCTTCGTTAAAACTAAATCTTGATTAACAAAGCCATTGTTAGATAGGTATATATAAATAATGTTCCGCATAAATATTTATCATTTCCTCTGAAAAGACAAACAAGACCGCCTGCATAGATAGTGTTTACCTTTGTTCTTGCAAGATTTTGATTTTAATCAAACCCGTGTCAGCGTTCCTGCAATTTACTGCACACGTTAATTAAAGCAAGACAAACATTCATCGCATTCATTATAACCTCATTAACTCCAACGCTAACCAGCAAAAATTTCTTTTTACTCGTAGCTAATTCTTCCATGATATGGAAACTCAAACACGTCAAAAATAAAATTATCAATTAATTAAATACAAATAAAATAATTTTAATAACTAACAATTTTCATAGAATACAAGATGAGCCATACAAGTGACAATCGTTCTTCACAAAATATTAATAGATTCTACTGGAGAATTATCAAAGGCATTAAAGATACGTTGCTAAATCGTAAGATCTCGAATTGACGCAAATGTAATTTTATGGATAATCTAAAGCGTTGCCGTTTTACTATAGCCTGCAGGAAACTTTCTGAACAACGATAATAATAACGAGTCGGGACGGCAATAAGGAAGAACGATACCTACGAAGTATATTGAATACAGCGATTCTGCAAGACGGGCAACCTTGAGCCTCAGTTTAAATTTCCTATAAAACAACTCATCGTGCAACTAAGAAATTTAATCACCGTATAGCGGCTCTCGGTTCACCCCGAGGCTAAGGAACTGGCAAATTCAGTAACATCTTGCAGAAGTTCGTTATCCCTCCCCTCTGTGCCGTCGTCGGTTTACCAAGATGCCCGTACTATCTTGTAATATTGACTTCATCGATGAAAAACACAATTCAGTTTGGAACTCATCTGCATATACCGATTCCAGTGCAATTATTTTCTTCACGCGCGGATATTGTGTATGTGGGCGTTATTGCACTCAAATAGCATGGCAAATGATCGAACAGAAAAATCATTAAAAATAAAAGACGTTGATAGAGAGAAATTTATCGCGGATTAATCTACCAGGTGTGCGCGGATAACACTAACAACAGCACAGACAATATTGCAGTTTCTCATTAAAAGCAGTTTCTCGTTAAAAAATTTAACTTGTGTGAGGAGAGCAATTATAAAATAGAATACTGCTAGAATAAAATAAAAAATAAGATCAGTAAAATTCTATCCGATAATATATAATTATAATGTATTATATATATATATATTTATTTATTAGATTATGTAATCTGATATTTTTTATAATACTTTGTATTTTAAATCTTAAACTTGATTAAAGTTCTAATTATACTCGTATCGCGCCACTTTGTATTGACACGTGCAATAAAAAGTATATTGCAATTTCGAACCCAATTGCACATCGATCCCAACACAATTACTCTTTTCCCAACGGGAGATTGCAAGCTACGTTGTTACAATGCAATATATGCCAATCATTATAGTACGGAAGTGCGCATTTGCGAAGATTACTACACGTATTCTACATGAACAATAGCAAAAATATGCAATGAGAGTAAGATTATTTTGCATACAAATAAAAAAATTATTTTAATTTTCAGATCTTTATGCTTTTTAATCATATATATATATATATATGATTAAAAAGCATAAAGACCTGAAAGATAAAAATAATTTATATATATATGTGATTAAAAAGCATCAAGATCTGAAAGATATATATACATATTATATATATAAAATAAAAAACTTTTGCAGAAAGTAACACATAGTCATTTTGGAGAGGGGAGGATTTTTTACTCTATCTCTTATTCTTAAATTAGTTATGGCAATGAGGATTGCTTAATAACGTAAACAAATTGTCTTTGTGCGTTGATAATCTTAATAGTACTTAGCGATTGTTTATAAAATGTTTATAAAATGTTTCGTATACGAATATGGTGTAAAGCACTTTATACACAAGTACCTTTGATTAAATGTACATAGTTATGTACGCTGTGGTAATGCAGTAGCGTTTCAAGCAAACAGGAAGACATTTTGTTACGCAAATTGGTCTACGAATTCATTTGTAGAATTGTTTCGCAAATGGCAAATTCAATCAACCTACTTACTATCTTCTCCGCATTCCGATTTATTATTCATAAATTCAACAACTTGATAAACACGTATTTTCTAAATTTATGCGCGCATTGTCTCTATGCTTTGTCTTTCAACTATTCATATGATTATTTGCATCAAGAAGGCAAATTGATATTTCATTAATTGTTATATAACCCAAACTAGCTTCAATAAACTTTGCTAAATTTTCTAAGCTATAAGACTTTCAGAGAAAATATGTGGCGAGCAAAATACGCACAAAGTATTCCACATCTCGTAACATTAACTCTAATAATAGAATCAACTAATATCAAAATTAATGTCATGTAAAAATAAGAAATTCTAGAAGTAAAAGATTCCAGAAGTTTTAGTTAAAAATATTGCATTTTTTCAAAATTTACATTTTTAATAAAAAAAAGTAAGAATTTTTTAATATTCATCAATAATTTTTGTGAAATTTATATGAAAGCTTGTTTCCTCAAGACTTTGTGTCGACGATAGTTATACTTGTAAATTATGAAACAACCTATACATGAATACAACAAAAAGTACCTGACTCGAATCAATTATCCATTATTAGAGATAGTGTTAGCTGAACTAATCCCTACAACCGACACAGAAGCACGAATGTTTGCCGTTTCAGCTAGATAGCAAGAGAAACGTAACTCTCTCTCTGAACACAGTAGCATTGATCGAGAGCCACGTCCTCTATGACACTTTCTGTACAAAGGAGAGAGCACCGACACGACGCCAAGGTAAACTAGGTCTTCATGGTAGGAGAAGCAGCGATCCTCTTCATCTCCGATCACCGCAAACCGCCACCCTACTCGTTGCGCTCTTTTCGATCGTACGTTCCGCAAGCTTTGCGGTCTTTTTATTTGCCTCCAGTCTCATCGTGTGTTACCTACCACGGAATTCTACCGATGATCTATTACAAACCGGCTCTAACACTTACGTAATTAGCACATGAAAAATATATTTCTCATTTTTATTCGACAGAAAATGCAGGTCTGAAATGATTTACAGTTCTCGTTCAATTTAGAAATAATTTCGAATTATCCTAATCTATAAGAAGCGCGATATATGCTGTATATAATTCATGTATCAAATAGACGAAAACAAAAAAAAGACACATAATAATATAAAAACGTCCGGAAATGAATTAGAAAAAAATTCTTAGCAACAGATACGAATATGTACTTTAGACAACAATACTTCTGTGAATGCATCTCATTCGGAAAACTTATAGAAGTTGTTTGAAATAAGGATGTGTGTTTGTGAAATAAAGTACGAGTGAGACAATTGGAGAAGAAAAGGAGAATTTTTTTTACGCCGGCCGTGCAAAAAATTTCTACCACAATACACTGGAACTTTATGCCAGTTTTACTAATTTCGCAGACGTAAAGTTTTTTTTATGGCTTTACTAGTTTTTTATAAAATATTATAAAAATACGCACGCTAGTCACACACAAACCTTACAATGGTACGCCTTAGGTGAATTATTGAAATAACTTTTATCTTCTCTTACTCGCCGTAAAGAGAAATAATAAAAGTAAGCCAGCTAATAAAAAAAGATGGGGATATCCGTAGTAATAACGATGCACTGTTATAAATTCGAAGAAAAATATTGTGTGAAAAATTTTCATGGATAAATTATAATTATCGCGATGTTTTATCACAATTGTCCAGCAAAAGCTGAAAAATCGAAGTTATAATTTTGTATCGCGTATCGGATTTTTGCATTAAAGTACTATAGAAAATCCTATTAATTAAATGAATGTACGCGTAATAGTCAATAGCTTTTTGTATGCATATTTTAATCGCGTATATGCCAAGCGAGCGTGTGACAGATAAATGTAAATTCCTCCTTCCTGAATATGCAATGTTTCAAAAGCTTGCCCACGCCAACGATCGTTATTTTCTACTGTACTTTTTAGAAATGATTGACGAGCTTCAGCGCCGAGGTTCTGGAAAATAATTAGCTATACTAATTGACTCCATTATTTATGTGGAAATAATCTTGCCACTCCCGGATGTAAAAATTCGAATTACAATGACGGCCTAAAAGCGAGAATCGCATAAACACACGTAGACGCTTACATTCGCACGTAGTGGTGGTTACTAAGGTTGCTCGACTGCCGGAATAATTGAAATGGATCGTTGTGGAAATGCCCCTTCTATATCCTTTTGTTTCGCCCGTTCTTTTAACTAGCGCATCGAGAACTATAGGTACATACATATATATATAAATCCTGTTTCGTTAATTTTTAAAACTGTTTGATTAATGCGCGCGTTCTCTCTCTTTCATATAATGCTGAAAATATTTATTTATTTTAAGAAATTATTTCATTATTTTCATCTTTTTGTTTCATCTTTTTTATGTTATTACTTATTCTGATATTATATATTCATAATATTATAATGCCACATATACATAACAGTATACGAGAATTTTGTTCAAATATCAACAAAATGAAAAGAGATACATGATACAGTTTCTCGTCTAATATATTTTCAGTTAATAAAATAAATAATTTCGCACGTTCTTGCAGGAACATTTATTACATCTAGACAAGCAGCACGATTATTCGGCACTCTATTAACGGATTAGCATTACCGTTACTCTAAAAAAAAGAGAATGCCGTATAACGACCGTTTCAATAATTCCACACATGCCTGTAATTCAAATGGCGACCACGTTTACAACGGTGATTCCGTTAACCACAGATTTACTGTCACGTACACGGTTTTATCGGATAGAGTATTCGATACACTTTATGCTTTTGACCTTTGTTGTAACACGTACACCGATAACACATTGGTGTTTTTATTACATTTTTCATACCATGGCGATAAATTGTTGCTATGAATAAGCAGTAATGCAATTTTGAAATAACTGTGCATATTATTAAAGTAAATAATTAATATTTTAAAAGAAAATAATAACAATTTTTCAATTTAAATTCAGATTTAGATTTAAGCTTGAAAAGAATAATCAAAAAATTTCCCGATACAAATAAATATTGTCCAGCACTATCGGGATAATTTCACGCCTTCGAGCTGAGATTTGATCCAGCATTTTTTCCGCAGTAAATGCAACCGCTGCCGTCTGTTAAATTGCGGCGAGCCACGAAAAATACGCACGGTCAATCGATTTATTCCCTCGTATATTTCAGGATTACGAAAGTCCGAGGTCGGAATCTCCAGGAATATTTACGACCTGACCTGCCCAACGATACATCAAGTGATAAAACCAGGCGAATCGACTTTTTTTTTAATATCGAGCACCGAAGAGTGCCGAACACAAATAAAGATTGCACCAAATTCCAGAATGATGCACATGACATGCATATAACATATGTACTTGCATGTCGTTTAAAATAAATCGCAGATTGTATGTATAAAATAGAAAAAAAATGCATTAGTTTCGATTCATTTACATTTAAGAAACGAGTTGCGCATGCAAAATTGTATACAATTTCATTAAAACGTATTTTAGTTTATATTTCTATTAATTCTTTATCGATATTCCGAAAGTATAAATATACAGAGAAAATATTTGCAGGGATTTATTTTTTCTCTTTTTTTGGAGTTATAATGGATATAAAAACTTGTAAAATTTAAATTTATTTTATTACAAAAAAAAATTATAAAAAAATATGTGTATACACACACACGTATGTATATAAAAGTATACATACATACATATTGTTTCAAAATACAATATGCAATATTTTGCGGAAAAAGATAAGAACGTAATTAAATATAATGATTATCATACACTAATTTCCGTTTTTCGGGCTTATAAAACTTGCGATTATTGCCTTAATAGTTAAATTCTCAAAATGACCATATTCTCGTACATCTAAAGTACTTTCTCGATTTAAATATCTAGGATTATGTGAATGGTTTTACTGCATTTATAACTCTATATTTCAGATTAGAATGTGCACGAAGAAGAAAGAAAACTCTGAATCGCGTCGGAGATAATGCAATCATACTGAAAGATGTTTACTGAGCTAATTGATATTGATTTTTAACTAATTATGTAATTACGACATTCAATTAAAGATGTTACATTAAATTTATCGACTAGTATAAATTATTGTCCCTCAGATATTTTCGAGTCTAATATTATCATATAAACTTAGTAAACAACTCATTTTTTAGAGCTGAAAAGATTTTAGATAATATATATATTGATATAAAATATGTGATATATATAAAAGTCATTTGTATATATATTCGAGAAAATGTATCATACGTTATGCTTCATATATATCGCAACTTTTTCTTACTTTTCTAGAATGATAGGTATATAAATAATTGAGAATAAAATAAACAAAAGATCGCTATAATCGCTCTATAATTTTGAAATATTTATAATAAAATTAATAGTTACGTTAGTTTTTCTAGAATATGCAAGCTAAATGGAAATGATAAACAGTCTGAAAAGAAAATACTTAATTGTAAGACTCAAAATCAAGCGTTTCACAAGATATGAAAGCTTATCTAATCATTCTTTTGACGTGAAAAAGTGCACTCGTTTTTTAGGAAGAAATAGAAGATGTTATTTGTTATTAGAATTGGTATTGCGTGGAGATATTCGCTCGCGCATCCCTTGCAACAAAAACGAGTCTGCTGGGGACGAGTATAAATTCGAGTATAAATTCGACGCAGACACCGCGAGAACAGGGCACGAGAAAAGTATATACGCAAAATATTCTCTCGTGTATATATTATAAATATAACTTCCACGATACACATTAGATAAACTCGAGAAGATGCAATCGTATTTCCTATAAAGTATCGTGGAGAAATGAAACATGAGAATTTCGAATAATAAAAAGTTTTTTCACAACTTAACGCCTATACGATAAACTTGGGGGCGGGAAATAATTTTAATGAAACTATAATAAAATTCTACAACAAAAAAATAGCATTTGCAGTAAATATTTTTTTAAATATTAGAAATAGCAAACACTATGCATAAGATATTATATATTAAATATTAACGTAATTCAAGCGCTGAATCGATCTCGAATAAAATATTTATTTTTAAGCTGGAGCTGTGTAAAACGCCATTCCCTTCTTTATTAATCCATTCATTTGAAATAATAATTTGTATCAGTAGTATATGTAATGAAAGAATATTAATAATATTTTACTTTTATTTTAGCAGATGAATCAAAGATAACTCTCTCTCTGTCTCTTTTCTCATTTTCTCTCTACCGTCTCCTTTTAGTTTCGTCATTAAAAGAGATATCCCATACCATTTATCCCGTACCACAATTATCCGGATTGACTTTGTGTGCGCCCACATGTGCCATAAAAGTTTATAGTTTCTAAGCCACGAGGAATAGCCATGGCAATGAAGAAATACGAGATAGAATCTTGTCAAGAAGAATTTTCCGTAATGGTTGAAAACGGAAAGTCGCGAACCTTCATCCGAGACTTCGTAACTCTCTCACGTCTCTGTTTTAAGCCATCTTCGTGGTGGACGATCTTTACGATTTCCCGAATCGCGGATCAGATTAAAACAAAGCTCTGCAATAGTTGTGCATTTTTTTGTGTATTTTTTCCCTGTCGTCCTATTGTCATGGTACATGTGTTCTTTGTCTTCGAGCACTTATTCGCGTTCCGGGTAATAAAAGATTATATAAAGGTCATGCCATTATCAAAATCTCATCAATTGTAGCGTAGATTTCGTTGTTGTTTAAATCGCAAAATCGCAAAAATCCGACAAATCCGCGGGTAAGAGGTGCGATGTTACTGTAAAAATTCAATTAATATTTTGCGCGCTGGAGAGCGATAAATTTCAATTTGAAAGCGACTCTTTGATTCTGTATTCGATTACGGAAAAGCTTTAAAGTACGAAGCTGATACGCCGACTGCACAAACAGCTATTGAAGAAAATGGTAGATGAATGGCATATACTCGCAGAATTTCCAGAAAGATCCTTTGTCAAGGAGACCCCGCCGCTGTTTGGCGCAAACATCCGCGAAAGGTGGGCGACATCAAAGGCAACACAGATAATTGGTTCGAGCTGTGCCAAAGCGGCACGGTGCGACAGGTGAAGATTGCGGGATTACGTAGGTGCAGTCTACAAACGCAATCACGAAGGAGAAATTTCGTCCTGGAAACTGACGATATCGTTTGTGTGTATATGTGTGTGCGCGCGCGCGTATATATGTTTATTTATAGGATGTTGCTCTTAACCGAATATCTGATCTAGCCGGAATCCGGATAGCATGGCGGAAACAGTAACAAAGGATAAGTGAAACGGCAAAAATCAATTTCTTCGACCGCGCTTCGGATATTACCATATTAATTACCGTGTCTTTTGAGCGGATAAATCGAGAAAGTCGATAGCGGAAGTTTTCCTGACAAGTTTTTTCGAAGTCACGTCATCAATTAAACTTTTTCGAGCTTAGCTCTTGAAGCTCCAAGTATACGATCCCTTCAAAATACGAATATTCAATAAGTAATTTGATAAACTATTTGAAAATTACAAATTATAATTGGCATGATATTCCACAATCACTATTAAAGTATTATCTAAGATAAAAACTTCATTTTTTTAATCTAATTCAGATAAAGATTCCAGTGGATCAAGAAGATCCACTTAAAACCAATTACAAGTATAAAATTATCATTCTTCCGTATCATCTACCGTATTTCTCTCTCACCGTTTCAGTCACGGAAACCATCCTCTCCCGGAAAAGAGGGATTATCTAACCAAATCTAGACGAAACGAGTTTCTTTTTCTCCTTTTCACCCCTTCTCGTCATTGCGCGTTGCCATTCCGCCAGCCTTGACTTCTAACAGAACTTCCTAAGTCGCTCGTTCAATCTTGGAACCCCGGCGCCAATCCGGCTTGTCCGTCCCCCAAAAACCGCAATAACATTTTTTACATCCCTCTGTGCTTCTCCCTTTTCCTTTTAATTTACATACAATTTCGCAGTAAATCTGCCGTTCATTGCACAACTTCTTTCAGGCTCCGGATATAATCAAGGATTCCGATAAGTAACGCCGAAAGAAGTGTTTGGCTCCAACATTCGTCGGAGTGATTCTCTCATAAAAGTAAAGAGAAGAAAAAATACATAATGAAAAAGCATCGAAAGAGAGAGAGAGAGAGACGCGCGCGTTCCCGATTATATTTAATATTTTTTTACAGTCGTTTATATTTCCTTTACTTAAATAAATAATCTGTCAAAGTGTAACGAGAAATGTTACTTTAGATGCAAAAGGATTTAACTTGTATATTTATATATGTAAGAAATATCAGCATTTAACAGCTTGTCGGATGCAGAAACTCTGAAACTCACTGTCTCAGCAAAGTGAACATTTTCAAATATTTGTAAGTCATAAACGTTTAATGGATAGGAATATACGTATTCTTGGAATTTCAAATATGAGAATAAACTTCGTAAAAAAGAATCTTTCGGTGATACACCGATACGCGCTTGCTATGCAAATAATAATATTTTCGATGCACCGAACGCAGGATATTTCGCGATTCCGTCGCGAACATAGCACAGGATGAAATTTTAGGAGAGACAACTGTGCGTCTATGCCAGATTTTATCAGATTCTCTCTTTCCCTCTATATTCTATAAAAAAAAGGGAGCCACGCTTTATTCGACCCGCCGCACGAAGATTATGGGGGATAGAAGCGGAAAGCAGACGTCTGCTTATTGACAGGTCGTCATTGATTTTCTGCCAAATCGGACGAATCACCGTTCGTCGGCTTAACGAGCTGCCCTGGTGACTTTCGCTGACATCTCTTCACGGTTCACAAAAGCATCGTATTCCTTCTTTTTAGTACCGCTTGCGAAAATCGTCATTATTTTAATCATTTACAAAGCAGAAAGTCCGTGAAAAGCGTTAAAAAAAAAATAATCAATGGAAAATTATATACTACTGGAGGTATATAAGACAAAAATCTTATTACAGAAAAAGAGATCGATTTTTATATTATTTTATGTAATCATTTTCCTAATGCGCATTTCTTCTACTTCTGAACTGTATTAACTGTTATATGATTTTCATTATCGTTGCACTGAAGATAGGAATAAGTCGCATCGACTTAACTAAAATTTCCAGCGTAATGAAATTATTCCCGTGAGAAATGAAGGAGAAGGAGGAACACACGTAAAGAAAATGAAATTACTGTGCCAAGGATGCGCCTATCGAAGATTTCTTACTTTATGGATCAGGTCGTGTACTTCCCGGAAATTTATTCCACGCAGTAAAATCGCTCCCGCGCTAAAGTCCCATACGATGGCAAGTATCCAAGATCGGAAAGTCGTTATTCAGCCCATAAATTAACATTCGCGGTTACTTACATGCGATGCATCGTACTTCTCGAAGAAGGGGAATTTTTCGCAGATAAGGCAATGATATCGCCTTGCTTATGAAAATATATGATCGCATTATAGTAAGTAGTTGATAGCTAATGATAAAGCTTACTGATGTAATGTGAATTTCCCACATCGCGCTTATATATATCACAAGTTAATGTATAAATCAATAGCATCATAATACAGTCTTATATATTTCTAGTATATGCATAAAGAAAATAAAAGTTGTTGTAGCATTATATAACACATATCCAAAAGATATAAATTAATATTTGGATTAATCAATATATTTTTTTTTATAAAAAACAAGTTCCTAATTTTTTATTAATTTAAATATCAATTAGTACAATTGACAAATCAAATTCAAATAAACATTAAAAGTTTTATGATAAAGAACATCTCATTTCTATATAATTTTATTATTTGGTATTATTTTTTTAAACATCAAATTATTTGATAAATTCAATTTAGTACCATATAGACTGTTAACATTTCACAGAAAAATATCCGAATCGAAAATATTACGTGCGGTTATTTGAGATTCAATAAGAAGGACCAATTTCTCACATCGACTCAAATGATATTCCTCTGGGATATCATTAACTGCGCAATGTCTTTAGAAAATGATGTTAGTCGCATCTACGCTCAAAAGGAGTGCATTATCTCTTTGCAATGTAATTCCGCTTCAATATAGATCATTCAGGATGGTGACCCACATCGTCGTTCACCTATCTATCCTTTGCTTTTATTGCAAGACGGATCGTGATAAAAAAGCACTGAGCTGTTTCATTCTCGTATCAGAACTTCTTTGTCCTCTCACCGGTATCCTTCTTCTCGCTTTCAACGAAATAGCATTGCGTTGGGCAGAGATATACATTTAAATTTATCTCACGTCGTTTCGCGAGAACGAGAACATAATTGTGTCGTCGAGAAGTCATTAAAACGTGCTTCCTTTCGCGACCACTTCCTTTTAAGGCACGCCAGCTAATGACAGACGCAGTTTAAATAGCACGCGGTTCTCTAACAAGTTCAGTTAAAAGTGTAATGTATCCAACGAACGATTCTAATTAATACAATCTAAGCGTGATATTGCAACGCCCAATCGCACAATTTCAATCTTTTAGGATGTAAAAAAAAATTGCAAATTAATTTTTAGAAACATTTTTCCATTTAAAGTAAAAAAAAACTTTGTTCTTCAAATAAAAGTTAACTTTAATAATTTTTTTAAACAAAAAGTTTAAACACTATTTAATCAATTATAAATTTTAATTTAAAAAAAATTGCGAATGATAATTAAAATTTACTAAAAACTAATGTTTTGTGAATTAATTTATTTTCGCACAATGCTGTCCAATTTATCTTTGGATAAAAATTTTTCTACGTTCTGAAATGATCTCGATATTCTAAAGTGCACCAACGTGCAATGTCGATAACGAAAAATCATCATCAAAATCCCAAGCATAGTTTACGATTTGCCAATTCGAAGGAGGATTAAGCTTTGCGCCAATTTGCATACATATAGTCGATCACTTAGAATGTCACGATAAAAACGTTTCGATTGCAAATCGCGAAAAAAAAAACGATAATTGATTATTGCGTTCATTGATTTTCGAGAACGGAGAGAATCGTCCATCTATTCGTCTCTCCCTTTCTCGTTCTTTCACATCCTCGTGCATACGGCTCATCATGAAATAAATAAATCCGACGCGCATTCAGCACATAGCGCCAATCCGAATTCAATTTTCTGGCGAAGTCCCGCAAGGGGAGAAGTATTATCCGTCGGGGTGCTGCAAAATGGCAAGAGGGATGGCTTTGGTAGCAGTGATAGTTTTATACCATAGCCACGAGCGAACCATAGATGCTCGCAGAAAATTTTTCTAGGAAAAAATATACAGTAGAAAGTATATGCATGCAAATTTTACATCCCTTTCTAAACTAAATATTTTTTCCAATATTAATATCTACTGTTCTTAAAATAATACCCTCCTTCGAATTGGCAAATCATACACTACGCTTGGGATTTTGGTAATGATTTTTCGTTATCAATATTGCCCGTTGATGCATTTTAAAAATATCGAGATTATTTCAGAACGTAGAAAAATTCTTATCCAAAGCTAAATTGGACAGTATTGGACAACTTCATAAATAATAATAAAATCATACTCGTATTTAAAAAAATATTAATCAAAAGAATAAAAAATCCTTCCAACAGACGCATGTAAATACATATATACATATCTAATTAAAATAGCATTTCAGTAAATATTTTTACTGACAATTTAAAAGATAAAAAGCAGAGATTTCTTAACTTTTCAATTTTTTATATTTTGTAGACCATGAAAACGTGCGATAGACTTTAGTTGGATTTCCATGTTTAGCGGGCCAGGCACAAGCAAGACAGAGAAGATCGGCGATGAAATACCGTCGTGGCCTGGCACGGTCTCTCGAATTTCAGTGGCAATCGAATAACCCACCGCGAAATCCGTTAAGCAGTTATTAAAGCTCCGGAACTTGCTCGTCTCCCGTGGCTTCCGTACCCTGCAGAAATTTCAGTTATTTCTAGTAGGGCACGCAAATCCGATTTAGATATTCTGCTGGAACGTCCGGGTGCCTAGAACGGCCGCTTCGGGCGCGCAAGTTAAAAGCGCACACGACGGATGAACACCAGTGTCCCATTCGTCGTAGGGCGACCGCGGTAACTCTGTGTTTCGCGGAACATTACGTTCGCATTAGCCCGAAGAAACATATTCACAGCCCGGAATGCCAATTGTGAGGGGCCTAAACGACGTACGAGAATTGCCGGATACGTGCAACTTACGAAGTTTGTAATAAGAGTTGAAGATATTCCAAGAGAATCATATTATTCGAATAAATATTAATATAGAATATTTTTACATTTAAAAATATTTTAATTTCTCTCTATGTCGCAACCATTCGAACTATTCGCGTACAAAAATTTTATGCGATATCTCGAGTTTCCAATCTATGTTTTACAAGTGCTAAGATATGCTCAAACGTAGAAAAGAAGCGAGAGACGGGGAAAATCGAACGACAGAAATCTGAAGTCTCGGTGATAAAAGATACTACACGTAGAATGTAACGGAGCGTAAGAGAATGTCTCTGCCGCTACGGCAAGAAGAGAAAAGCCGGATAAAAGGATTCGTACAAACAATAAAACACAGAATCATGGAAAATACTTAACGAGCGCATAAAACGGGAATCCCCCCCCCGTCGTAGACGAACATGAAAGGCAAACAGCACGAAAAAGGTAAAGCAAAGATGAGGAGGAGCTTGGTCGCGTAAGAATAGGTGCAGGTGAAAGCCGATGGAAATGGAATACGAAAAAAAGAAACGATATATAGAGAGAAAGTGAGACGCGCACCTGGCGCGGCGCGGAGAGAGATTCAGAGCGCAGCCGGAGTTACAATATAAATGATCCCGTCTCTCTGCGTCCGCGCCCAGCCTCCCCCGTCGAGATCTCGACCCCATCCCCCTCCCCCGGTCCATTTACATATCTGTATTATTCAAGCACGACTGTTATTCAATTTCTACGCAACTCGTAAATGTATTATTATTTAATGGAGTCGCACGCCGCCGGGCGGGATTTGCTGGGCGACGCGATTGCGTACAAAAGATGCGTAAAACGAGAACAACGAAGATTTACAGAAACAAAACGTCAATTAGCGATCTACACCGGTGATTTTTCGTACATAATGATATTAATAATTAGTAACGCGATTCTTGATTATTTTCGTGTATCAGATATTAGAAAAATATATCGAATGTGTGGGATATATTTGAATATTCAAATGTCACAGAATAATTCTGTTTTAAGACTTCCATATAATCAGAATTTTGTCATTTTTATTTTGCAAAAATAGAGACAAAGAAACTTCTCAATTCATAATTCATTTAATACTGTGTTTCTCTCTTAGCTTTGTGTACGTGCAGTGTTTGTATATTTATAAAATTTCTGACGTTTACGACCAATCTGTTATGCGTCGTTATATTTGTGAAAGCTTAAATTCCAATGCTAGTGTGCACTAATATAAATATTCAAACATTATAATTTCAATTATTGTAATATCAAATTTCCTAGCTGCGCAGCATCGAAACGCATTTTACAAAAATATCCACCTCTTCACAGCGTTCA
Source organism: Lasius platythorax (assembly GCA_963971435.1). Taxonomy (NCBI): domain Eukaryota; kingdom Metazoa; phylum Arthropoda; class Insecta; order Hymenoptera; family Formicidae; genus Lasius; species Lasius platythorax. The sequence continues at coordinate 10,095,065 of OZ020547.1, forward strand.
TTACTTGTGCGCCAAATTTTTAACATTGATTTGCATTCATAGCGAGGAGCATAACCGAGGCAATTTCATGGAATTTAACCTTCAATCATAACTTCATTAACTGTTACCGAGGGAGAGCCACCATAAGAGCTTACGTAGGACTAAAGTAACCTCGGTGTATCCCTTGCATATCATTTGTACAGCTATAACAGCTTTAGATAGAGCCCAGAGTAACGTTCATCCCCCTCCCCCTCTTTTTTGGTTATCTTTCTTTTTTTTTTAACTGCTGATTCTCCCCACGACGGGCTTAGAGAGCCGGAAGAAAGAAAAGCCAGCGGATATATTTCACATGAATATCTCCCAAGGTATGCTCGAACAAGAATGGCAAAGGTAAAATATCTACCGCCAATGAAGAAATAGGGGAAAGGGAGAACGAGCGATAGGGGAAAGCATGATGAAATGAATGAACTCGTTGAGTACCGCTTTTGCATATTAATGGTTATGCGTCGTTAGGGAAGAGGCTATCATATCGTCGGCAAGGGGGAGAGAACACGACAAAAAAGAAACATTAACGCGCCGCGGTTGTCTCCTCGATACCGGAACGCCGTTAAATGTCGGGTTGAAGTACCCTCTGAACGCTCCACTCAATACTTGGGTGTTACTCGAGTACAGACGTTTAAATCTCTTCACAGAGAAGAAAGTCGTTTGAAGAATTCTTATATATAAATTCGTATAAAACATTTATATATTATTTTCTGAAAAACTTATACTATACATAAAATGGCAAAGAGAATATGAAGAAGAATATGAATATGAAGAAGAGAATAAATATGAATAAATAGTAATTATTATAATTAATGGTATAAATATATAATAAATAATTAATATAATTATTATAATAAATGATAATAACACAATGATATAATCATAACACTTGTCTAAACAAGATCATTCTCAAAAAGACATAAATTTTAAAAATATTTCGAGAAACACACTATTGGACAATATTGGGCAATAAGAGAAGCTCTCTTCAAAAATGACTTTTCTTCCAAGAGAAATATTATAGATTTTAAAGAAAATTGATGCACTGATTTTAAAAATACATCGACGATTTTACGAAATATATCAGAGAAAATAAAATCTTGTACATAAAATCAGCAAATGCAAGGATAGACATTGGCTTACTCCGAAATCGCAGGAGGTAACACGATGCATTGCAATGATTTGATCGGAGAAAAGCGGACGTGGCGTGCCGATTTTGGCCGAACTACCTTACGGACCGATGTCCCGGAAAGAGGAAGGACGTTACGAGAATGCACAAACGTATGGTAGCGATCGCTCGAGTAAACGTAGGATGTAAATATCAGCTCTCGCTTTGCTTCAAATCCCCCGGAAACGTCAATTCGATCTGATTATTGTTCACTTGCGTTGCCATGGCGAGAGATAAAATAATACCACAATGCGCGAAAATATAATGCGAAAAAAGAAAACAAGCAGATAAGAAAAATATATACTCAATCGAATTTAGTGCCTCTGTAAAGGATTCAGTTATATAAGGTTATAGGATTTGCACTCTAAACGTCAATCCCGCTATTGCGCATTAACTTCAGTTCCAATCGGTAAGCAGCGCAAAGTGTAAGCTGATTGCGAATAATGTATATTTTCCGATAACATTTCTACTAAGAGGAGAGATCGTCGGAGAGTCGTTTCCGAAGAGTTGCGCAAAAAAAAAAGGAGTAGAACTCGGAACAAATGTTGGTAGTAGATCTGTTGTTTACCCTGCGTCTTGTACTAAATAATTCTCGCTCGTTCCTATGGTTTCACGCCGCTCGAAAGGAAGACGAAGTTTTACCCTGATAAAAGTTCTTTCATACCTCTCGAAGCCACTTCTCTACTTCCTCGATATATAGTCGGGAACCGGCGCCGCCAATCTACGTATTTTAGGTACACGGTACTTTTCCAGGAAATGTAGAGAGATGACTTTCTTCCGCATTACGGTAAATAAGCAAAATTATTGTAGTACTTAGTACAAATTCAATGATGAGGAACGACGAAAAATTTTCGTAATTATAAAATTTAAGAAATCACGAACATATCAGTGCTACATTCTTGCAAGAGTAAACAGATTTTGCAATAAAATATCCGTATCTCTCTCTCTCATATCACAAAGATATAAATGTAGTAGTTGTTATATTAGAGTTTAATTTATATTTATATGTATATATATATAAATTTTTTATATTATGTTAATTTTACCTTTATTACGATAATATTGAAGAATCGTAGACATAAATGCAAGGGGAAGAAAGCTTGGTGTAAAATGCGTTAGTTAACCAAACATATACAAATGTAGTAGACATAAAGGAGGGATCGCTCGTACGATCGTGGCATGCAAATTTCGTCACTGCGCTTCCAAGACTTTTCAATTCGACCTTCATTCATCAAACCTTCGACTTCGAGGAGAAAAGAATACATGGGCTGACTGCTCGCGAGCATCCATCACCCATTCGGTCTAACAAGTTGGAATCGAGCGAGGAGAAGAGAAATCGCGTCCAAGTACAGCACACATCTTCCTCTACATCCTATTCTCATACTTCAGTCCGAGTAAGTCGATGAAACGTATACTTTATACATGGCAACACAGTATCGTTCTACTCGCGTGAATAAGTAAATGCCTTTCGGTATGCTAGGCAACTTCCTCGATATCGATCGCGATTATTTATAAATGCTGTTGATGAAGTATCCCTGTCGTGGATGACAAATAATCGTTTGTATTTCTCTCTCTCTCTCCCTCTCTCCCTCTCTCGCGATCTGACCTCTCTACTATCTACAAAGTTGTCGAAGTTATTTTCTACAGAAATCGTTAACAAGTTCAAGAAGTGCAGTTTATTCGAAGAATATCTAATTGTCCAAGTTGTTAACTCAAAATGTAACGATACTACGGGCAAGATTGCCATCATTAAGTCTAATATTGAACGAGATTTAAAAACAAGAAATTACATTTTCATAGAAAGAGATCTTTGACAGAGATTTTTTTTACATTCGTTTTTAACCGTAAAATCGAAATAGCAAAGAATTATAATGATAATGATATGTATTTAAATATTTCTCGTATTTCTCAATGTGAACAAAGTGTAAGCTAGGAAAAGCTTGTCTCGCGAAGCGCACCTACCAATTTCCGCGATGTGCTTTATCAACGCGAAACAGATACTCTATTATATACAGCGTGTGCAAAAGCATCGGGATACGATCGAGTCGCAAAGTACAGCCATCCAGACGCGTAAAGTGTGTGCGGAAGCAGCTGAAACGGAAAAACAACTTCAATCGACGAAGCCAATGTGCGCTTCGGATCGATTGCGATTCCGTTTCCCTTCGACCAAATCCATACACACACTACACGCCACATATAGAGATGCCAAAATATTTAAATCGTCTATACAAATGATTCCTTTCACTACCATCTTAAATCCATGTGTCGTCATGACATGTGTCGTTCATATTAGTAGATGTATCAATGAATGGCATTGTGCCATTATATACTATATATAGATAATAAAGACGATATTTTTGTATATGTCATAGGATATAAGTAATTAAATGAAAATATAGAGCGTTTCAGAGAAGTCCTTAGCTACGTTTTGTCTGCATGAGTTTCTTGATGTTAAAATCGATGTTTTCTTAGCGCGTTTATATAGTTTCAAGGATAATTTTCCCACGCATAGATTGTAAATTTTTGTTAACATTAAATATTTATATGAGTAATTTTCAAATTACACAAGTCAGTCAACTAGAATGGATTTAAAAGTGAACAAAAAATAAGAGATTTTACTTCTCTTGAGAATCTTTCGTCTGGGGAAAAAAAGAACAAGAAGATTCAGTTAACGCGTAAAGCTTGCGCGTAGTGGAGATAATGGATGCTTCAGACTACTTACGTCGTAAAATAAAACAGTCTGGATATTTCGAAACTAATGTTTTATACAAAACACTCTCTAAGTGAATATTACATGACGGCATAATTGTCAACCTGCTGTCACATCTATATAACAATGTATAAAAATGTACATGACAGTGTTGTCATGTCATAAACTGTGAAATTCAGTGCAATGTGGATTATAATCCATACCACTATAAATGTTCTTATTATGTTGGCATTCATGGAGGGATGCGACGAAAGGAAATTGAACGCGCACTCGACAACTGTGTAATGAAACATTACTAATAATGTCTGTAATGGATAGAGAGAAAAAGAGACGTTTAATCGATAATATTCTATATAGGATGAAGTCAAATAATAATTTAGAAAGTACCAATTTTATACAATAACAAAATATTGAATAATATTTGCTTTGACTTTGACTCATAAACTCTATTAAAAATTTTATGTATAATTAAATAAAATAATAAACTTAAATTTTTTCCTAAACAGTTTTTATTGTAAAAAGGACCAATCTGTTGCGCTTTATCTCAATTTGTATATAATGTCTTTGTAGAATAAAATAGTAAATTCTACATATACTGATAAAGGAGAAATTTTACCATGAAAAAAAAAAAAAAAAAAAAAACAAGCACGCAATAATTTTTTTCATTAAAATAAACTGCTTCTATTTGTAGAAGCGAAACAAAAAAAATTAAAGGATTTAAAACGTCTACAGCAGCTATTATTGTGTTGGTAATAAACAGAGATAAATACGTGGCGAACCCGGATCGTCGCGAAATCTCGGTACTGAATAGCGTAGTTATTCACACATAAATTAGACGCGTGAAATGAATACCAACGGCGCGTTTAATTAAATTTGCGTCGTGATATACGCGCCAGTTATTACAAATCGTCCCTGCAAGGGAAGAACGCCTTGAATGAATTCATGTATTTATACACATCTTTCTTTCCCCTTGTGATACTTTCTTAACATAAAATACATGATATTATTACAGCTTGTATATTCGGCGCGCTCGCTTTTCTCCCAAATGTTTTTGCGTTAAACTTCATAATTCAATAAATTAGCAGATGTAACGAACTCTCCTCCGTAAAGGAAAGAAAACAGCTCATTACTTTCGTGCTTTAATCTAATAACAGACTTTCCTCTTTATAATTAGGTGGACGCAAAACAGGAACTACTCTTCCCTCACAGGGTTACGTATGCAAAGAGGAAGATATAAGTTTCTCGCGATAGACTGAAGTTGCACTGGCAATCCTCAGGAGAGCAAAAAATGTTAACGACCCATGCTTTGAAAGTACCAAGTTTTAATTTTATTTCAGACGAGTTACCGGAGATTGTCAATATCTGATATTTCGTTTTCCATCCGGTTAGTTCGCGTACTACCACGGATTTCATTAAAATAATTGTATTATAAAAATGGCAGCGAGAGAAGTACGCCAAATGTTTTTTAATCCTAAATATAAAATCAAAAAAGAAAAATCACTCACCGCCCAGATCTGCGAAGAAAATTTCTCGAAGAGCCAGAAATTCTTCCTCGGGAGGTATATCCGCTCTTCCAAAGCAGTCATTCTCGGACCAGATTTCTCTGTAACAATTTTATTCAAATATTTATTTTTAGCTTCTTTAAATGTAGCTTCTCTAATATATAATAATAACAATAATGCTAAAACAAAAAATCCGACAACAACTTAACAGCATGATAATGTTACATGATCTTAAGAGGAAGCAGCTTTTAATGTACTGTAATATACAGAGTAATATAACACTCCCATATACATAATTCACAGTAAAATTGCAAAGCCTTCATATTTCATAAAGTTGTAAATTATAATACATCATACATTAAATATTATATTATTTATAGTTTCTCTCTCAGCGTGCATTTTACGAAACAAAATATTAATTATAATATCAATTATATCGCATTTTAGAAAGAACTGTGTCACGACTAAAACAAAAAAAACAATTTTTAGAAAATAAAGTTGCAAGTTTCAATAACGCTGATAAAATTAGGCAAAATTTTTTCTCTTCTTAAAAATTCTTTAAAGTTATAATTTACAACATTGTTCTTTCCAAAATGCGCCAGAATCACTTAACAAATTTCCAATCATATAAATCATGCAGTGGATAATTCTCGGGATAATTGGTTCGTGCGTTTTTAATAAGATCGATGTGATTAAATAAAACAAGTTCTCATTATTCCGAGTCACACGACTAGAGAAGATTCGTTCGAGTGTTGCCGAGGAGCGGCGCGATGAGGAATCCGAGTGGTAAACTCAACGGGTCTCGTAGAAGGTTCCTTTGAGCATGAAAACCTCACCACGATCTACACCAACATCGAGCTACTAGCGTCAAGTGCTCACACCCAACCTTCATTCTTCGTCGACCCTTAGTTGACCTACGCTAGTCTATCATTGACGCCGACACACATGCATCTCCTTCACAAAGTACCTGCGTATCTTATTGTTAGGGTCACAAGGCGAAAAGTACCACCGCCATTGTCGCACAAAGGAAAGAGCAAGCGTGAAAGTTGCAAAAATTTTCAAAGATAAGAGCAGCTTCGATCTATTTAAATTCACATCAAACTTATCGCAAAATTTAACATGATATGCGCTTGAGAAAAAAATTCTCAAGCTCAATAATTGAAATATTCGAAAAATTAAATCATATATGAACTTACGTATTTCAAAACAAGAAAAATTAACTTTGTGATAATTATAATTCGTAGCTTAAAGCTTTTAATAATTGACGATATAATTTTTTAAAAATAATTATTCTTTATCATAAATTTTTGATTCCTCAACATTTTTGTTACAGAAAAGTTGCACCTAAGATAAGTGCAAACTGGTTTAACAAGTCTGAAACTCTATATGTTTTATAAGAACTTAAAAAAAGTAAACAGATGCTCATGTGCGAACGTGACTAGAGGACAAGAGTGAAGTCACGTCTGCAGAAACATTCTGAAAAAGGATGTAGCTAATGATGAAACACTTTTAACCTTATATTACATGGCGAAATACTTCACATCTGCTTTGAATTTTTAATAAAAATCTGCTGGAGTTTTTTAATTATATATTTTCACGGAGAGAAAAATTTTGCATTGTCATCTAGTTTTAAATCTATTTTTAAAATAAATATTATATATATTATAGTTTTATAACCACTCAATTTAATAATTAAGAGCCATTTTTTGAAAATTTTAAATTCTATAAAAAATTTAAATATACATTTCTATTTCTAAATATGTATTGTTGATATACAAGATTATTAAGTTTTTATAAATCGTGGTAATTTTAACATACTCAATTTATTCCATTTTTAAATATATATTTCAATTCACATATAATTAAATTTGAAAAAATTTTCCGGTTATTATCTTTTATATAAAAATAATCTTTACTTCCAGTTATATACAAAAACTTGCAGCTACAGAAAACTATCGTAAAACAAAAAATTTTAATTCCATATAGTATCCAACATCCAAAAGCCAAAGAATCGCGGGAGAAAGTATATAAGATACAATAAAAATTATAATATAACGATGATGGATTTGCCCATCAATACTTTTACGATATAATCGCAGTCTCTCAATCGTAAAAACAACAATGACGACGAAAATCTTTTCTACTTCATTCCATTATCACCGTTACGATTGGTAATGAAAATCATTTCTACTTTATGTCATCCTAATAGCGCCGGAGTCGCATTAAAATCCGAGAATTGGATTTGGTCACTTGACACGAAATCGCACTTAGTTGCAATTCTACCATATAAAAGCGAAAGGTATAGACGGTTCTAACGCAGACACGTGCGTATGCACATACAATGTGTTTCGTTTTATGCGTATACACGTGGCACACATTCGTATATTTTACAATATACGACTCCCATCGGATTCAAGCCCGGACATGATCCGTCCCCGTTTACACACGAGCAGAGACGTAATCCATACATCGAATGAGTCGCAACTACCGTATATAAAACGAGTTTCTCCTCCGTTAGAAATAAATTTCTCCTTTAAATCTGAGGCAAAAATCGTTAAATAGAATATCGAAAGAATAACGAGCAAAGTCGTATAACCTATTATTATAATATTTTCAAATATATCAAATTAAACGAAGCTTGATATAGATAGTTAAGACTGGACTACAAATTTTATTCAAGTAATGTTTATTTAAAATTAAATAAATAATTTCTCGATAGTTTATCGACTTGCACTATCGAAGCTCGATTTATAATAAAACGTCCGTTCTTCAATCACTTTTAACTCGAGATTCTACTTAAGAAATGTGGCTTTATCGTTTTATAGTTAGTCTCGACTAACGCCGTATAGCGCGTTTCAGAATTGCGGGTCAAGGAAGTCTAATCCACCTTCGAAAGCTTTCCTTCCCCGCTAGAGATGAATCCAATAAGCAAACGCGAGGGAGAAAACGCAAAAGAAGAGAAAGGGTGCTGTCCCCCGAGCGGAAGAAGTGGCTCGTATGGCGGGGCTGCTGGCTGCCTGAATAGAAATTCAGCAGCATACAATTCCCATTATCCCCCGATTTGAAGTTCCGTGACAATGGAATCTCCCAGACGCGCTGTGCCCGTCGTCGTCGTCGTCGTCGTCATCGTCGTCGTCGTCGTCGTCGTCGTCGTCGCCGTCGCCGTCGTCGTCGTCGTCTCTCTACTCAACGTTCCGACATACAAGCCGATACCGCTTTGCCAGACGCAAAATGGATAATTTCGACACGTTCATTCTCATGCTTGACAAAGTGATAAATCAGCCTTCGTGATTTTAAATATTAAATTGTCGCAAAAAAGGTCTTTATACAAAAATATACATCGCACCACTAGTAGTTCTCTTTTTAAGAACTGCAACTATTTTCATTTCCTCTACCATTCTTCTAATCTAGCACGTAAAAAATGTAATATATTATCCTAGAAATAGGTATGTATATTTTCAACATTCCTGTGAATAAATCTGAAAATCTGCTTCTGTATATTAATCGCGAACCGATATTTCAAAATAAATAGAAAAGCAAGAGGGAAGCTAACGATTTCTCTTCGCGAGCGATAAAATCATTGCTGCACATCATTATTCATATCAGAGACGAAGAGAAAGAAATGATAAATCGACGCAATTTTTCTCGTCGTAATCACTCTCTGCACTTCTTTGAATTATGCAATCCATGAAGGTTAAAATCACTGTAAGAGGAACGCAGACGGTGTAAGTGGAAAATTAGAGAGTTAAAATCAGTAGCCAGACGACGGAATATTTGCTAGGCAAACGAAACACGATTACCAGAAGCACTATCCGTAACCGAGAGACCAAGACGTGTACGCGAAGAGGATAAAGGATATTATACTGTTTGTCTTACGTACCTACGTATTACCGTAAATGTCTTATTCATAATATTGTCTAGGCCCAGGCGTATTCTATATATACGGCATAGTCAACAGTCTGCTACTTTTATCCCTTTGTGTGCACAAGGTCGGCATGATCCTGCAGACTCCCATTGTGTATCGGCCATAGTAAACATTACTCCCCACCGTAAAATGGACGATGGAATATTACGTACAATCTCCCAAAGTAGTTCGCAGCGACGATACCGCGTAAAGAAAAATCACGAGGAAGGACTATAATTTCATAGCTTTATGATAGAAGAAGGCAGCGCGACGATAAAAACGACTTCTATCCCCGCGGTTATATCACGGCACTCTAATCTGACAGAACTAATAAAGTTGAAGATTAATAGTATGACGTTTTACGTATCGTGTGTTTTCAGTTGAAATTATATTTTATAGTGCAACGACGATGTTATTTTTAAATGTCACCGAGTTTGGCAAACTCTCGTTTCATATTATAAAACCCTGATTCTTCAACGATATTTGCGAATCATCTTTTATATAAAATAAAATTTAAAAAAATAGAGCTCGAAACGTTCGCGATATACGTGCGCGTGTGCGTTTAGCGTAAAGGCGAAAAAGCTTTGAGACGAAGAGACGTAAAGAGAAATCTATTTACACGTCGACGAGTTTATCAACGAGGGTGTATCGAATCTCGCGGAAGCATCGGAGCGGCGATTAAGCCTTAGAGCGAGAAGGTTTGACGAGGTGGAACGCAGAAACAAGTTGACGGAGGGACATGACTCATAGGCACATTTAGAGGTGGAACACTTCAAAGAGTTGGTTGGGTATCCGTTCACCTCGGTGAACCGGTGTATACCGACGCGCGTTACAAGAGAGCGCGGCAGATCCCTTTCAGATTTAATGTAATGTAAATATCCGCCGCAGTGCAAACGCCTGGCTTTTCGCCAGTTAATTGGCCGTATGACTGGTCGGTGCACAAAACCGAAAAAAATTTCCAACAGGTCGATATAAGTATAATTAATATATATTATCAGAATCGTGGAGTAATAAAATAATCCCTAAATAAAAGTTGCAAGATAATTATACACAGTTCTTCATTAAGTTTTTCCTTACCAAAGTTTTCAAAGTCATTTTTAATTTTTTAAATGGAAATAGTGAGAAAAATCTAGTTACGAAGCTTATTTTATATATCATGCAGTATACGTAAGAGAATATATTAGATTATAATTTTATTAAATGATTAAAACTGTCTGCATTAATATATCTCGTAAGATTATATAGTTTGCGTGTATTGTATTTACTTTAGCTCAAAGCATCAAAAATTCGAGCTTACAAATAAATTTTTTATTCAACCCTAACGTAAACACGTTTATTTATTAAAATAAAGTCCTCAAAACTCCCATAATTAATGTCGAATTTATTTTGAGATTATCTCATGTGATCGTCGGAAAATATATTTTACTCCGCTAAAAATATTGCGACAAATATATGAAAGGATAAAAAGATAAAGGTCTCTTTATATTAACCATATAAAAACTAGTATGAAAAATAAAATTAAAAATTAAAAGCTGAAAAATGGAAACACAGGTCACTATACAAAAACACACTATATAAAGGTCTTTTATCGCGACAGAACCAATGAAATTTCCATAAAAATTTATATATTACATCGCGGTATATTAAATTATAATGTTACAAGCGAGAAATTACACGTAATTTTTTATCACAGCACAAGCGTCCAAATAATTTCTCGTATATTTTATTGCAATGAAGTAATAAGAAAGTTAGAACTGCTTGTTGCACTGCGTTGCATGCAACAATGCATGATGGCGGTTTAAATGTAAAACTGATTCTCAAAATAAACAACAATAAGCGACATTGTCATCGCTTCGGCATAAAAAGCGATTTCATGGCAACGGAGTTACTTTCCAGCAATGATTTTTTAAAACAAACAAGTATCTTACCTTGCTGCACGTAGGAGACCAAGCGCCTGTTCTAAGTTCCTCTGTCGCATTAATTTCTGTATCTTCTTCATGGCGTCCGACCTGTAAATCGGAACAGAAACATAAAACGTAGACGCGTAGTTTCAATTGCATTTCGAAAAATCTATGATAACGTAAATATTATTTCAGTTCATTCTATCATATAAAGCTAATACTTACTTCTGATCGTCAATCGATGTATCTAAGGTTGCGTCAAACGGTATCATTTCTGGTATGACGGCATCTCGCATTACAGCAGATAATTCAGGACCAATAATATCCCAACGTTCTTCCAAAGTAGGAGTCGGAGTTACATTCTCCTCATGAGCAGGCTCTGCTTAAATCAATTAAACAATTTTTTTCGCATATCAACTTTAATTTATATCATTTTTCACATTTCTCAACAATCACTATATAAATAAATCTTACTTTTTCGTCGTTTAGCCTTTTTTCGCTTTAATTTCGTTTGTTGAACTACGAGCTGTCGTTGGCCTTTCTGGCAGAAGTGTTCGAGCATTTTCAGAAATATGTGAGCAGTCGTCACAAGGTCCACTAAATACTGCCTAAAAGACGAGTATATTTATATAATTATGTTATTTTATGCTATGTGTATAATCACAAGAATGACGATGTATTTAAGCCGCGCCTTTCCTCCTTGTGACAAGAAATTAATTCAATCTCGCTACTCGTGCATTAATTTGTCAATTTAGTTCCGGCAACGTTACTACTACGAAAACCAAAGTTTGACGTCGTCCTGTTTTCGTCAGCGCGTTCCCGTATAACATCAAAGTAGGAGCAACGTGGCATTGCGGTACGTCGCGCCGCCCTTACATTTCCGTCGTGGAAATCCGCGCAAAACCCGTCAAACTCGTAGCAAGTTGAACGCCCACCGCCTTTTCCCATTTCGCCGGCCGGAAGGTCGATAAAAGTTGTTTATTCCGCCAAGGAATCGCGCAGAAGGGAGGAAGAAACCGGGCGGGTGTGTACGAGAAAAGCTAGCGAAGAGAGACCCAGCCGAAGAAGAGAAATAGTCGAAATGGCGTCGGAGGGAGCCGGAGTGGCTTCCTGGCTGGTCGAACCGATTGATCCGAAAGTGAATCAATCTGTCTGCGGTAGATAAAACTTTCGGTAAAGAGTTCTTTCTCTCTCTCTCTCCATGAGATGCGGATTCGCCCGGTACAGACGCGATTGTTCGGCGACGCGTCGCGTAACTTTTCGCGAAATCTCGCATTACTTTTATTACGGCGTGCTGAAAAAATTCGCGACAGATTCGCGATTTATTCTACCGAATTAAATGGCGAATGATTGGCGTTTATAAAATAAAAGGCAAAAAACGAGATGTACGATTTAATTTTTGTTTTCTATTTTTAAGATAATTTTTGTTAGTTATTCTCTCCTCCAAAATTTCTCGAGTGAGATTCTATTCACTTACCGTGACATTTTAGTCTCGTCAAAGCACAAAAGCTGAGAGAATATCGTTTCCCGATATTCCGAAACATAAAAGATGTTGCTTTTAATAATTTTGCTGGATTCCCTGACACCGTGATCTATACTCTTATCCATTGCCATGAGAGTATTAAGAAGCTCCTAAAATGTGAGATATATTTTCGCCAACTTCTCTAGATATTCAGCATGCAATTGAACTTATTATTATCTGCGTACAATTTCGTACCTGATATGCTTTCAATGCTAAATGCAATCTACGAGACCAAAGCGGTATCTTTTTCTTATCGGTTATCATCATCTCGTAGTAACGTTCCATTTGCCTTTGTACTAAATAAAATACTTCTGTAGATATCGTTTCGCTAAAATCCATAAATCAATGGATCAATAAGTAATAAAATAAAATAATAAATTACGACTGATAATTATTAATAATACAAACTAGAATATAGTTTAAACTTTTATATGAAAAATATATAAAATTGGAACAATTTTTTTTATATGCTTGCAAAAAGAATCAATACGAATCAAACTCTCTGTCACTAAAATTTGATCAGATAGAAATACAGAAACATATGTATATACATCGTATGCATTGGTGTCTGGTATTCTACAAATAATGAATCGTAAATAAAATTTGAATAGTAAAAATAATTCGAATGTAGTATATATTGTTTAAATGGGAAATATATATATATATATATATATATATAGGATAATTTTCAATAACTATCATCTCATATAATTTATGTATTTTAGTATAAAAAAAAATAATTGAAGTTTTTGTATGCCATCGACAGCGAGCGAATAATATTAATATATTCTGCAAAACCTTACATTGATAATTTAATAATTTTCGTTTAAAATTATTGTAAAAATTATTTAATGCTGTAAAATTAGATTTAGATTCGCCTTGTACACGCAGATAGAGAAATTCTTTAGACTTTTCTCTAGATAAGATCCAAAAGAAAGCGACGATGCGTAAAACGAGTTCGGAAACTGTCTCGCTTTCTGCCTTTTTAGCGGGATATGCACTCGGCAACAATGTGAATTTTGTTATAAGAAAGTTGAAAAGTGCCAAGGTTTACCTCACATATTTCACTTCGAACTTGTAATGGCGATTGAATTCCATAAAAAAACGCACAGCCCACAGATAGGAAGTCGTCTCGGATGCTTCGCCGTCAGTAACGTTGATAATGCAAGATCTAGCGAATTTCATTACGGAATTGTATGCTCCACTAAGAAACTCCACGCAAAATTCTTTTAAAAAAAGTCGTACACTGAGGACAGATGTACGTTCCACTTTAGTGTCCTGTACGCCCATTTTGTCTTTGCGTCGTTTTACCCTTTTCTGTTATAAAAAACAAGTACTCTTTCTATTTATTTATTTATTGATTCCCCTTCATATAATTCATATAATACAAGATTGAAACTATTTACACTTAAATGTTTTTGAAAATCGTAGAAGAAGGTGGAGAAAGATCACGCATTACTAATCGATTTGTGAAATTTACCTTATTGTGACCAAATTCCAAGGTTTCGATTTTTTGATACGGTTTATGACATATCATTTGATTTTCTCCGGTTGCTTTCATATTCTGCACAATGTAAGTACCGCCAAATCGTGAATGTCTAATTGCATAAGAGAATATATAATTTCAGAGATTAAAAGTCTATGTTTGAAGCAAAAGTATTTAAAAAAAAAATGCAAATATGAAATATATCTTAGAATATACAAAATATCGGGAAAAACGCGCGTATATGTACATTTCAAGTCAAAATTAGATTTGTCTTGATTTCGCGTCTCCCTCCCCTCCGGCCTCTACATATGCACAAAATTGGAAGGCGAAAATAATATGCTTCCTCTAATGCTACTAAAAAAAGGAGCAGAGATCATTCAAATTCAATTTCAACCATGACTCCCGAAAATCCAATCAATGGAATAAAAGGCAGCTGTCAAGAGCAGATAGTTTCCTAAATGACGAAGACGCGCACCCTCTATCCATATTTTTTTTTATTTTTTTGCAAAAAAGTCGGTTCCATCACCTTCCTTCAAATATTTTTAAACAGGCGGTTAACTTTCCGAAAAGTTTGTTAAAGAGGGCATCTCGTCACAAAAAAATTTGAATGCTTGATAATTTATAATTTATATTAATCAATTTCTTTGATCTCTATTTAAAAAAGTTATAATTTTCGAAAGCAACAATTTTTTCAAATAATGTAAAATATAATTTCATTTGTAAAAATATAATTTCTTATAGAAATAGTAAATAATATAAGAAATAATAAATTAGAAATATATAATTATTATCTAAAATATATAATTAAAAATATACATCTATTTTGAGTCTTTAAAGAGATTCTTATATTTTATTTTATTACAAATAAAATAGAAAAAAAATTATATAAAAAAATATAATGCAGAAAATAATTTAAAAGCTAAAATTATATATAACATTGTATTACGATAAATATACGACACAGTCATCCAATTTCGTTACTATATTTACTTGTTGCTATCAAAAGGAGATCTGTGTTCGTGACACAGCTAGGTGCTGCTTTATCGTTTTCCGATCAAATTATCTTTCCATCGATCGATAGGAAACACGAGGAAGGCGGAGGGATCTTTTCATCGCACTCCCAGTCCCTTTCAAGTCGTAAAAAGCCTTTCGCAAAGACGGGAAGGATGCGCGCATCGGGCTCCTGAAACGCGCGCTCGTTACAAGAATATGGCTCGCTTCTCTCCAACAAGTGGATAAAAGCTTCTATTCATGCTTCGGGTAGTCCTGTTTTAAAAACTAGGTCATATTCATTATACGCGTATTGCATCGCCGCGCCGTCGCGAAAAATCCCCAAAGGCATCCGTCAAGTAGTAATCGGCGCCTTTCAGTAGACATCCCATTTTTACGATCGCGGGCTTTTAGCTGTAGCCGCTCATTAAAACGATAATTATGCGGTAGCTATTCGTAAAAGTGCATTCTCTCTCGTGTTTCATAAAATCGAATACCGCTAACGTATACGAATAAACTTGTATGAATGAAGTACTTAGACGTCACTATATGGCATTTTCCGTGCACTGAATATCGAATAAAATATTTCCATGAATAGAGCAGACGTTTAAAGAGTTGTTTTAATTTTGGAACCGACTGAATCCGGATGAATCTTTTCAAGTAAAACGTAAATTTTCCATTTTCTTTGTACATTTATTTTAAATGATTATGTTACTTACAAAAATGCCGCTCTATACCCTAGATATTTTACCCTCAGATATTTTTAAATTTGTTAGAAATTAATTTTGGTGTAATAACGGTTCTTTCCTTTTTAATTTGCACAACATGATTGTATATTTATCATGATCTTACGGATTTATTAATATCTTACAAAATTTTATTAATAACTTTATTAATCAATTGATATAATAATCTTATTAATAAATGTGCGATATAAACTCACCTAGATCCGGCATATTTTTTTATTTTGTCTATCTTTTCATCCAATTCCTTCCTTCGTAAGGCTACAAGTTTAGCTTCATCGTTTTCTTTTTCAGCAGTACTACGTTGCAAACCAGATGCAGCCAATTGGTTTGCTTTTTGCTCACGTAACATCAAAGAAATAATCTAACCGAATATATATGAAAATAATTATTTACGAATTATATTTACGAATAATAAGTTGTTCTAAGTAACACACAGTATTATTCCCATAATTATTCTCAAATATAAAAATAAAAAGAAATAAATGTAATTCGTAGTTTTTATATACCTCCAAAATTTGCATGTGATATTGCTGCTCCTTATTATTGCTGATAATAAACAATAGTATATCCACTATACCTGACGCGTGAAACGCAAACAATATCTACAAAAAAAAAAATTCTATATTGCTGCTCGAAATAATGTTCAATATACTATGTATTGCAAAAAATACAAAAGATTTATTTTAATATAGCAATTCGCACCTCATCATGAACAGTAGCGTCATTATCACCTCTTTTATCATTATCATTAGGTGGTATTTGCAATACATTTCTCATGAAAATAAGTATTCTTTCAATTGTTAATTCATTTTCCTCCTCTCTTTCTGTACTATCCTAAAATAAGAATTATTCTATAGCTGGCGCGCGCGTGCACACACCACACACACACATACACATACACATACACATACACATACACACACACACGCACATACACATATACTGATCATAAGGACATAAGGATTTTTGCCACTCACAATATTAAGCAATTTTTCCAAACGCCCACCTACTGTTAACCACACACTGTCATCGGTTAATGCTGCCTTATATTCTTGCAAATGTGAATTTATTTGTTGGTATAAACTGTACATAGTTTTCTCGGTTGGTATCTGCTCATTGTAAATTACAAACGCGGAACTTGTTAAATTGATAAGTAATCTGTTACGTAGAAAAAAAATAACAAAATTTAATTATGCCTACAGAATAAGAATCGTACAATTTTTTTCATGCATATGTTCCTCAGCTGATAATTAACACGTACCGTAATAGAACATCCCATAGTTCAGTATACTTTACATGATGTATAAAAATCTTTACAAGATCTGTTTGAAGTAATTTTGTACGACCAAGAAAGCGTCTTATAGTGTGTGTATCATCATCTCTTCTAAGATATCTGATAAGATCTTTTATAACATCTATAAATAAATTAATTATACTTAATTATACTCTTTCTCAATTATATGTCACTTTAAAAAATATACGTATATAAAATAGATATCTTCCTACCTAAACAATTTTTGTCTAAATGGTAGTCAGTTCCATCAAAATATCCAAGCACAGCGCAAGTGGCTGTAAGCTCAGCAGAAAGATAATCTGCCATATTCGAGTAATAAATATTGCAAAATCTTCAATGTGGAAAATATATATTCCAAATTATTGATGGTTCTGATATGCACAGTTATTACAGTAAATAACAATGTGCATAATTCATTGTGCCTGCTGTCAATAATAATAAGATCCAATAAATATACAAAATAAAGTTTTCATTCATCCTAATTTTTTTATATAATATGCACCATAAAATTAGAAACAGACACAAAAATTGTCATTCATCAATTTTTAAAGATTTAACTATATTATAAGAATCTTTCTTGACAGAAAACGTCAATATCAATCAAGTCCTATAATAGATATTTAGCCAAGCGTTAATATGATTTCTATTCTGAGAATACTCACCGGAAAGACGATTCAGCGACGACAATAATCTCAGCTTAGAGACGTCTATGCAATCAGTACCGCTTTACATTTCGTAATTATGATATTTTGCGCCGGCGTCAACTTCGCTCTCTAGGTTAAATTTTAGGTTATATCACGCGCGCGCACACACGAGTGATAAAGTACGCGTAAAATAAGCACTTCGCACTTTGCACAAGCGAAATATACACTCTCCCGTGAAACACTTATGCGTACAACGTGTAACAGCTCGCGTTAAATTGTCACTCTTGCGTTTCTCCGTGCGAGTCGCAATAAACGTACACGCGCGTGTTGCCGAACGCAACAGGTAAAGAAAGAGCGCGCGTAACAATCTGACCTTGCCGCCATGCGTCACCGTCATCGGTCGGTCGCGCTCCGCTCGGGTCTTTCCGCCTGAGTTCGTGCCGAGAACGAACCGGTCGCGGCAATTCGTGTATGTGCGATGTTCGTAGATGCGTCGAGCAGCACGAAACGCTGGAGGTGAATTATCGTTTATTTAATTGTTTAATACGTCTATTCTCGTCGCCTTTTGTACTCGATGTGCTTAAAACGAAATAGGCATCGTGTACAATTGGAGTAAGGAACGAAAGAGGAGCAAAACTGCTACGAAAGCGCAGAAAATATACGTGACGCGTTCAATGCCGTTACGATATTTGTTGATACATATAATTGTTAAAAAAATGGCGCGCACGCAATATCTCTTGCCGAAAACTGTGACGATTTTTAACAAAATCTAACTATCTAACTATCGAGACATTATAATATATGTAGATCTTGTGTTCTGTAGTCGAAACTTTTGTTTTCACGAATTGCTCTTCACAAATAATGTGTGAATAGAGAACGAAATTAGATTTTACTTTAACAATAATTTCGTTTAAATTTTAAATTATAATTACCAACATTATAACGATATTTTAAAGACATTTCTTTGAAAGATGTAACGTTTAAATTTTAATAGAGGAAACATTTCGAACAATTTTCAACAAGAAACATATAGCTCTTTTCACACACATACATACAGATATCAGAATATTTATTATATTATACTAAAATATTGTGTATGTATTAAGGTTTCTCGATTACGACGCGACGGGGACTATGGACTCCATTATTTCGCCGTAATAACGGAGCAGTGCTTTTTCGGCGTGCAATCTGCCGATGAACGTGTCCGCAAAGGAAGAAAATAAAACCATAAATCCAATTTCGTCGCGCAGGGAAACGGGAGAGGAGGACCATCGCGTGGCAAGCAGGCGAGATCGGGGGTAAGTACGAAAGATACAAGATCAAGTAATAGCAGAGAGCAAAGGACAAAGGGTCGGACGACGGTCGGGAAAGGGGGAGGAGGAGGGGAAGATGTGCGAGGTGCCGACGCGTTTGACGTTTGCGGTTGAACAGACATTCGATGGTTAATCAATATCATCGGGAAGGTATCTGGGTCATCGGGTTATCGGCCAGTCGTCCGCACCTGTCCGCTTATTTCGTCAGTGCCGTTCCATGACAGGACGGCTCTCTATACATTTTGCGCTTTGTGATGTGCACGCCCGGCGATTTTCGCGCTGCGAACGCCCGGAAAATTGCCCGAATGCAGTCGGTTGCGCTTTTCGAATCGATTGGCGCGATTCGACACGGAATGATCTGATATTTTTTCTCTGCGCGCGGCGCATCGGCCGCACAAGCTCGTTTGACGAAAATGTCAAAAGAAACATTTAATTAGAATGTATATAATGCCTGATACAAAAAAGGGTTAATACAAAAATCGTATAAATTGTACGAAATGTACGCGACGCGATGAAAATACCGTTGCTACATAAAAGAAAACCGTTAATCGTTCAAATATCACTCGCGTGTACGCAATTTTAATGCACATGGAATTATTTATATTGTCTGCAAAAATAATTATTACATTATAAAATTAATTAAATAGAATTGGATCGCGCGGGATAATATCAAAAGACAATGCTCAAAATTTAGCGAAATAGATTGAAGCAAAAAGAAAGTAACTATAATATTGTTAATATAACTATCATATAATTTCACAAAATATATAATATGATGCGATTTCACAAATGCAATTAGCTCTTTGAAGTTTAACAATTGGGAACAACCGACGTGTTTTGTGGTTCGCCGTGTAAACAGTAATGTTTGGTTGCAAACTCTTTGGATTTTTTGGTGTAATTATATTAACGTTTAATAAAATCAAAAATTACTGATCAAATATATGTACATATATATACAATATATATACAATATATACATATATATATTTATTTATTATTTATTTATTTATTATTTACCGCGAAAATTACATACGTGCTGGCAACGGAAAAATTGCTTTTATGCGACATGCTAATAAGCAATAACATTGCGATATATGAATAAAATACAGAAACGAGAGTCATGTATTGTTATTTGTTTGAAAGCATTGTTTGAAAACACAATTGTTATTTCATCTAGACGTGAATGATTTCACATTAAAGAAATAACAGATGTTGGATTATAGATATCTCGATTGTACGACTTGAATTAATTATACACGCATTGAAATAACACTTGAAAAGATTTCAAAATAATTGTTCTATCAAAGATTTGTGTATTTCTGAAAATTTCTATATTACTTTTTTTCATGTTTAAAATTTATAAATTTAAAATCTCTATTTTATTTAAAATCTATAAATAATACTATATTAATATTATTTAACATAAATTGAAAAAATAAAATTCAAATTATATAAATTAACAATAAATAACTAATTAATTTGAAATCAAATTCAATTTTAAACTTTCAAATTTATTGTTTTTTTATAATTGTTTATACATAGCCATACCTGGATATAGAATTTCCTTTATACAAATATTTTTTAGAAAATTCTTCTGGATTTTTTATAAAAAATATGTAACGCAAAAATATCAAAAAGAGAGCTTTTTTTACAGACATAGCCGCGTACCAGTAATAATTCGCCGCGTGCTGCTACCGGCAATTGCGAAATTGTTGATGATTTATACTATCGCCTGTGTTACAAAACATATACATATATATTATATAACTATAGTAATTAAATAAATACATTCGCAAAATTTATCACATTTTTGCGATCATGTACGTGTGCGGAGTACATGATATGTTAGTTAACATGAAATGAGTAAATCTTCCGTTTAATAGTTAAAAAAATTTTACTTTCTCTATTTCTCATCATTTTTTATATAATATTTTTATTCAGATATTGTTTTTCAAATAACATCAATATTCTGAATAAGAGGGAAGGGAATAATAATAAGAAAGTATGTCAATCTTTTTCAACGGAATATGAAATCACACGCGCAATGTTTTTCCGGAGTAAAGAATGTCTCTGTCTTGCTATCGTTAACGTAGGATGAAATATAGCTTGTTATCTCACGGATTCAATTATACAATACATACTGGCAGAGGTTATAATACAAAATTAATTAGATACCTTTGTGCTTCTCATAACGATGCAGCTTTGCTTCTAATTTACGATAAATTCCACGGATTATTTTGTACTTTGATATGAAAAACTCTAAGTCACAGTCCTTCGTTATTCGTGAAGTTAGTAGCTAAATGTCGTGTGCATAATTTACTTGTTAATTAGTTAATTCAGTCAAGTTTTGTAAGTTCCACCACGCGTAAACATAACTGTCTAGAGGCGAGTTGGGAAAGCGGTAAATTTAGTCAAGCCGAAATAAAGCGATTGCGTTTCGCGCTATAAATTACAACCTCAGATACTCTTCGCTATTTCTTGGCAAATACAAACTCGAAAGTTTGTTACATTTGGTGTCTTTAAAACAGCCCTTGATACGACGGATCACTGCGGAATTCTAATGAAAACGCATTTATATCAACAACCTCTTGATGCAGAATATTATTAATTATTTCTCGTTAAATTTTAACAAAAATATTGTCTTATTAAATCAATTGGGGTAGACAAATAATATTTTTGATCGTTTCACAATTACATATTAGACATATTTATATTTAAATGTATTATCGAATTTTCAATTAGATTACTGTCAAGCAAAACATTATAAATTAGAATATTATGAAGTATAACAATATAAAAGATATTCCAGAATTGTGGAGAAACGAGAAATGGATATAGACGTATCTACTAAGCTTAGTAAATAATTCGGGAATTATATGGCGAATAAAAGTTTATTTCCCTGCCAATATACCGATTTAATGTTACCCTACACTTATATTGTGCTAATAGGACTTTCAATTAATATTTTCAATTACTAATGAGACTTTTAATTAAAGGGATTTATGTTCGCGGAAATCGGCTTAAAAGCGGTCGCGTACGCGGATCAAATCGTGACAGACAAAAGGATTAAGTGATAGGATTTAAACTCTTGATTATTTAATTTGTCTACTTTATACGAAGCGGAAGAATCGTTCATCAATAATCATTTTCGCTCGTTAAAGGTAGAGCAGTTTGTAATGCCAATAAAGGCGACATCACATTTTTGTGTGATGTTGTTCTTTAACAAGGAATGTAACAAGAGTTGCTGCATAACTAATATATAGAGTCCCTAATTTATGATACAGAATATTCTAGAGTAAACTTAGATTTTAATTGTGTACAAAAAAATGTTTTTCATTTATTTCTCATTTTCATTTATTTCTCATTCTTTCCTTCTAGTATTATAAATATTTTTTATCTTTGCTGGATGTCTAAACTTTGACGTACGCTTTTAGTTCTTTTCCTTATATTTATATCATTGTGCATCGTTAAGAGACAAATGACACTGTTAAAAAATTATTAATTTTTCTTTTTATATGATTTGATGTTCAATTTAGTGCCGCTTGTCGCCGCGTGGAATAGTCGGCCATAAAGATATATTTTAATTTTTATACAGAATCGCGCGGAAGACAAATTTCCATGATCACTCTCTTTCGCGACGCTTACGCTTATTAAAAAATCGCGCGATCTCTCCGAAGCTATCGGTATCAATAACATGCATCAAAAATCGCTTTTATTTATGTTGCAACTGTCTATATCCGCGCGCACGATATCGCCGCGAACTGGCATCGCACAGTCGGCGTTGTATTTCGTCGGAGCCGGCCGGCTCTATTGATTTTCCTCGAGTTTCGTCACGATGTTCCCGACTGAATGAGGTGACTGATTTTCAATGGCTTGCAACCGCCGCGAATGACCGGCGCGCTCGCTCTCTTAGCGAATTCTACATTAAACTTGCATTCAAGCGTCATCAAACGCGCGACTACGTTCGAAACTCGAGGCTTCTCTCGAGCAGTCGCAAAGAAGAACGAATATTACGTATGCGAACACAGAGCGCCCCATGGTCCTGGGTTTATTAAAAACTTAAATCGTTAGAATACAATGAAAATCTCCTACAACAGACGCGAAATTTTTCATATGCGAACAAATGACTTTATTGTTTTCATCATGCAAGTATTTGAATATTTGATAATATTATTATATATTTTGATAATATTCGTGCACCATTCAAATAGTTATAATCTAAACATGATCCAATCATTCCCTGTGACAGTATGATTTACTGCACCTATATATCAGTAAATATATAATCCACTGATTAAAATCAGTGAACGTAATATTTGAAAATGGAATTACATATTACATTATTTCTACGCCTAATTTATTATTATAATCTCAAGACTTTATATGCATTATCGAAATAGATACATATATAGTATATATGTGTGTATATATATATATATATGCTTTTGCGATACATGTTTGCGATATTTATAATATAAAGTAAGCGGATTTTCGGATATACTATAAATACGTGTTTCAAGTATTCACATACATACAGATATAATTATTCATAACTTACGATGTGTGTGATTTTAAACAGAAATTTTCAAACGCGTAATTATAACAGAAGGCAGCTATTTGCCAGATGATGAAACCTTTCATTAATGTTTTGAGCGAACCGTCATCGAGGATAGTTTGAGGATAGCGATGCACCCTATACGAATTTACAATTCTCCCTCATGCTTGCTCATATCAGGGTGAAAACAGACCCAAGCCAGACGGAAGCAAAACACGATAAACAAATATCACGCATGGACGATTGCAAAGGGGTTCTTACCCCATCGAATTAACCATTCGCTTGTTCACCGCGTTTAATTTCGCAATTTTCAATTATATTATTGCATAATAAATTTATATCACTGTTGAATTTGCATTCATTTTGTTTAAAGATTTTATTAGATACAAAAGCCTATCTTTATCTTAAAAACATGATCTTTATTATTATTTCTAGAAAATGAATACAACTAGATCAAACGAACCTATCTCTTTAACGCAATAATACGAAATTATTACGCGAGGAAACAATTAACAACATTCTTATGTCGCGCATGTCAGAAAGAGCCGTGAAATATATGGAGACTGTCGTTTGATAAATCTCAGTTTCCCATCTCTCAGGCATCATGCCTGGCGTGATGTTAATTGCCCGATCTGAAAGCTAATTTGGCACGAGAGCGCCAAAGCACGGGAGAGCAGCAACGGGTGGTTTCCCCTATTGACGACGGTAGCTATGCTCGGATTCTCTCGAAACCTGTTTTTGCGGGACCGTTGGATTTCTTGTCGGGCTCAGCGTCGAGTGTCGCGTCAGATGACTTAGCTTCTTACGTGATCGCAAATCTCTCTCCGATCTCTCGTCGCGACGACGGCGACGTTCGTGCGTCTCACATAAAACCGAAATCGAACGGAATAGAGCGGCGGGAAATATGGTTCGCAAATATTATGATAGCGTGCAAACGCTACGTAATTGCATTAAGGACGTCTTTTGATCCGGGTCAACGATGCGCGAATTCTCGCGATGCCTAGAACGCGAACGTTTCGTTAAACAGCGAGCCTGCGAAATCTGCAGATACCGACATCGGGCGTGTGCTTTTATGTATGCGCGTGCATCTTTCACCGCGAATCGGATTTCTTTCGGAGGAAAGGGAAGAAGAGAGGCCTAGTATCCGATACTGCCAATATCGATATAGCGAATGAGAGATGGGAAAGTAATATCGGCATCGCTTCCAGGTGTGCTATGTGCGCAGAGCTTTTTACGAAGTCACAAATTAGAGTTGAAAATATTCAGATAGTTATATTATTAAAATGTTCGTATAAAAATTTGAATACATTTTGAATCATCATTATATAAAATTGAACGATTTGTATTATCAAACAATAACTGGAAATGAAAAGTACACTTTCTCTCGTGATACACATTCCATACTAATCTAATTTATAGATGGTCTTAAATTGCGTAACTTGTCGCAAATAAATTTACAAAATCTGTCAGTGGCGTCCTGTATGTCAGCGACATGTCATTTTATCCGTAAGATTAGTCGAGAAAATCGGGCGTTATGCTTCGGAAAAAAAAAAATTCCCAAGACCATTCTTGTATCAAAGACGATAGAAGGATTCTTAGAACCGCTTTATAACCGTTAAATGAGGCGTTATTATTATCCGATGTCACGCTATGATTATAAATTGTTATCCCTTTGAAGGTTTCACTCAGGCAAACTTAATTTGCAGGATATACCTACTTACCTTTTTCCAAGCTCGTGCTCCAATTCCGAAAAGGCGATAATGGCCTATTGAACCTTTCCTACTAGCATGGTCTACTTTAACATTGCAAACTTTATGCTATCAAGTTCTACGGTATCTTATGCTATTTGCGTAAAACGCGTTTGACGTGAAAGATATATAAGAGGAAAAATCAGTGGCAAAGACAATTTATTATTTACGCAGAGCGCATAAATAATTAGAATCTCGAAACTCGATAAAACGGCTCCTTCTTCGTGGAACGTAGCCAGCCGGAAGAACAGGACAATTTATAATCGCAGTCGGTTAAAGTTTGCGAAACTTGTACGCTCCTTCGGGTGTGTAAGTATAATCTACTTTCGCACGGCATGTCGCTGGTATCAGACTTGAACGTGTAAGACCACCCAGGCGATGTCTAATACTCTAGAGAGAGGAAGGTAAAGGAGCTAGAGGGAAGAGGATGTAGCATACAAGGTATTACAATAACAGTAGCTGTTGAGCTCGGTATAGTAGACCCGTATTACAATAGTATCGGCCATGGTAAACGTCACAGAGTAAAGCGGAAATACATGTTTTAGGAAATTCATTATAATACAAAGTCATTGTTGGACGAAAATTATTCAATAATATTCAGGAGATAGAACATTTTAATTCTGCAGTGTACACACTCGCGAACTTTTTATCCTCCGTAAAATAATTGGAAAGATTTACACAAATAATAGAATAGGAACTTTATTCGCTTTTCCTTGTGATTATTTACAGCGCATTTCTACATTCTTGAAAGTATTTGGTTTGACAATTTTTAACGGTGGAGAAATAAAAATAAAATATTAATGGTAAGATTCTCTTTTAATTCTGAGAGATTCTTGGTTGTGCCGCGTATATTAACACTCTGGTAAGTGGGATGAAAACTATACTTCGTAGAATATGTGTTCTGCCACTACTGGTAGCACTTCGATGGCAATAAACGTTACAACGTTACAATCTGTGAGAAACTTTCATGTCGACACCATTACGTTGTCCGCGTATAATACAAGCCCTCGTTAAGCAGTTGTTTACATTGCAATTCCAAGCAAGCAACTCTGTTTAGGTAAAAATAAAATGCGACTCTTTTTCTCTCTCTTTTACTCAAGGAGACGTATTTTCACGATATTATCACGGCGTACTAATACTCGTTTTCTTACTCATTTTTTTTTTGTATGTGTATGCATTTTCTCGCTCCAGGATAATCACGATAAGCGACTGAAATTGCGATAACGGTCTTTATATCGATAAATGCGAATAATCAAGCGAATTATAAAGTGTAATCTTAATTACAATAGATAATTGCTACGTGTTCTACTTAACAACTTTAGATGGGAAAAATTAAAAGTTTGTCTTCCTTTAATTATTACAATCGCTATCTTTATACAATGAATGTTACAGGTTACGCGAAATACTTTTACTCTCGAAAAGATTAAATTGTTTGAATTTGAGGCAAATGTGAAAATTATAAAATTAACATTTTTCAAATAAAAAATTTAGAATTTTTTAACAAATTATAAAGTTTTAGTATAAATAACATACATAGGTTACTAAAAGAAAAATACTGTTAAACTGATAATGTCACTAATTAAAGCAGTGATTTCACCGAAGATCAAGAGAGTATTTCATTGATCTTCATTGAAAACACTCACATTTTGCTCCTCCGTCTTATGTTTCACTGATTATGGCATTAAGATGTTATATAAGTAGTATTCAAATTCAAAATTATATATACTAAAACAACACAAGCGCGCGCTTTTATTTATTGAAGTTGTTTAATTTTCAATAAATTATTCCTCTCTAAAAAAAGGCATGTTATGTCAATACTCGAAAGTCTCAAAATGTATTGTTGCTGCTTTTTCGCGGCTCTGATTGATTTTTATTGTGTCGCATGCTTCGTAGTGTTAAGGGCTATTTGACATCGCGAAGATTATTTTGACAGTTTTGAAGTCAATTAGTAGAGATATTAATAATAGTAGAGATATTAAAGAAGAAAAATCTTTAAAAATCTTTAAGAGCAAACTTCGAAGAATATGGCAAATAATAATATTCTTTTTAAATATAAAAAAATATGTTGCACATTAATATATATACTTGGGGAAATTAAAAAGACCCTTGATATATTTTCCCATACAATAGCTCAGATTAACTACGCATTCGATTAATTACGTGAGTCTCTTCGCTTCTTGTTTCAGGTGGGGACGTTGGGGACGTTTTTTAACGCTATCGATCGATATCACGTTTCGCGTCTTAATTACTTCGGGAGTGCCGCGCAAAATGTCGTGCATCCGAATTCGGGAGTGCCGTGCAAAGTATCGCGCGTTCAAGTTTGTTGCATCTTCGCAATGATATCCCGATTTCATAATTGTCGTCGAGAATCGTACTTTTGATGCCGACTGAATGGGACGTCTCATTGAGGCGTTGCGAATGCAACGTTTTCATGCCTCGTGTTTCGCGACACGAGGTGACGCCGGCCGCGTACGTATGGCATGTACATCTACGTACGATGCTCGCGCGGTTTTGAGCTCAGGCTCAAGATCCGGCTGATTGAGGAGCACGCTCTGCTTCGACAAACGGCTCGGCTCGAATCGGATTAGAGTTCGGTCGATTGTTCGGGATCGTCGTTAATGGGTCCCTTCTCTTGTCTCGTCTACCAGTCATATTATGTTGCACCGTTGGTTGGTGGCATATTATGTATCGCGTTGATGAGTTGATTTAATTACTTAGGCCGGTTTTAGCTCGTTCCGAGAAGTTGAGCTCCCATTTCTTAGATTGTTTAATACATGGTTTACATGATTAGCATCAGAAATGGGTATCTTCTCTCTCGGCGCGTCTACCTGCCCTGTGATATCGCCTGTGATACAGCATCCTGGCGTCTCATCTGAAATCGCGCCTAAGTTAGTTCGAGTCACTCTGAGATGCGAATATGCGCACGAGACAAGAGTCGAGCGAATCCCATTCGCGTCCATCCCGTCGATCGAATCCGTCTTCTTCCGCTTCGGGCTTAACCCTTGCTCGAAATTACCGTTGCAGTCCCGACTTGTCGGCTCAAAGTATGATTTTCGCGCGAAATGGGATATTCGCACGAGATGGTTCGCGATCGCGGAATTCGGGAGTGTCGAGCAAAGTATCGCGCGTTTTAAAGTCTAAAGTATCGCGTGTTAAAGTGCGGGAGTGTCGTTTAAAGTATCGCGCGTGTAAATCAATGGACTTTGGAAACGGACAATCCTGAAACCTGAGGGGAGGAGCAGGCCTAGGAGGCATCGGGCGCTGACGGAACAACCCTGGAGTAAGTATTTATTAATTGTATATTAATTATTATAAATCGCGTACGCGCATTAATTCGGTTCGTTTGTTTGATTTAAATAAGAGAGAATTGGAGAGAAAAAGTCTTATATAAATTCTGTAAAAGTTTCTATTAAAAAAAATTTTTTTTTTAGAATTTATAAAAATTATTTCATTAGATATTTGCTTATTATTGTACGCATTGAATATGAAATTCGGTGCATACAATAAGAATTTTTTGAAATATTAATTATTTTGGGATGCTGCTATAATTTGGATCTTTTATTTATTTGTTACAGCTTCAATGCCGTCAACTCCACTGTTGCGCATCGATTGGTGAGTGACAAACTTTTATTTTTTTTGAAGGTAATGGATTTATAGAGATCGTAGATGTAGATTCTAGATAAATCCATTACCTTAAAATGGATGGGTTAAAACAAATTAGGCTGAATATTTCATCCTGGATATAATACGATCATAAATACGATCATTTATCGATTTATCGTGCGTATGAGGATGCACTCGCATGCACGCATAGAGTTGCACGCAAGAGAGCTTGTTTTTTTAATATCGCATGATTTATTGGTTCCAGTGTTCTGTCTTATACAGAATACTGTTATAAAATATACCAGTTGCCTGAAAGTTATAATCAATCTTGAAAAGATTAAAGATTAATAGAAAATGAAATATATTACAGGTAGAAGCTTGATAAACAATCATAAAACATATATATAAGAAATATTGTATTTAAGATTTGATAAAGATATTATAATTTCTTACGTTTTCTACTAAGTTCTCTATACAAAGAGAGAAACAAAGGCAATTGGTAAGAATATTACTAATATATTAACAATATTTTTATTTGGACAATATTAGTCAAATATAAATTATATCTGATAAAATTTTTTTATTTGTTATTTGAATAAAATAATAAAGAAAATAAAGAAAAATATAAAAATAAAGAAGATTATAAGAAATTTCATTGACTTTTTTATATATTTAAATCTTTTATTTCAGTTTCTTCATAATGTTTATACCTCATGAACAAAATTAGAAAAGATATTCTATATGCACTTTGAGAAATAAAGATAAATAAATAAAATATATATATTTAAATAAAAAAGATATATATAACAAAATAAATAAAATAAATAAATAAAATAAATAAAACTAATATCTAATTAATAAAATTGTTTTATTCTTTTTCCTCTTTATATCCGTTCAGGATTAAATATTATATAAATCGTGTGCGAGAGAGCAATATACTTACAGATTTTTCCAATATGTATTACAAGCATAAATTAAATAAAGATAGGAAACGTTACAGTTACATAGTAAATTTTATCTACTAATTAATTTGATAAAAAACGCGCTAATGATTATTAATTGTATATTGTAACTTATTTTTATATTGCACTGATTTTATTCTAATTTTTTATAGCTCATCCATCCATATTGATTAATAACTTGACTTTACATCAGTTAAAGCAAAGTTATAATAAAATGATGTGAGATCAAAAGATATTTCGCGGATGTTTCATCGCGGATAATTTTTTATATAGATTGTCTTAAAGCTGATTAGTTTTACATTAATTGTATTTATATTAATTGCAAATATTTTATTTTAAAATATATATTATATATAAAATATAATTTTGATACAAACAATGTGCACGAGATGTATATAATGTAATAACAAGATTAATATCGATATTAAATTTTTTATAAAGACGTATACACAATATGAGAACATGAAACATTTATAATTTACAGTATTTTTATATCGATTGTGCAAGAAATTCATTATGTCTTTCGAATCTCACATCATTCATTATAGATGTTATTTAATAAACTATTGAGGTGTAACAACAACTACGGGCAACGGACAAAAATACGTGTTTTGCGCGGATAAATACAAATATAAATACGCATTTTAGATTTGCGCTTGCAAAATTTTTTCTAAACGTTTATAATTTCATATTTATATCATACATTTCGATTCCGGACATTCGCGAGATAAGATCGAAAATTTTCTTTATTCTTAAAATGTGATAAAAAATGAACAAAACTCTTGGTCAAATTTAGATACTTCTTTAACAAAATATATTGTTATAAATTTATTTCATATATAATATTATAAGATGCATTTTTAAATATCACTGATTGAAACAACTACTACCACTAACTAAGTCTTCTCATGTCAGTAAGATTTCACTGTTTGCAGTGCTATACTTATAATTGAAATCATTGCTTATCAATGATAATACATTGATTTCATTTAAGAGAGATTAGAAAATTAAAGATATACGCTTTAAAAAAAAATCGATCTTTCTTAGCCAAAGAAAATTTGTCTGCAAGTCGTAACACATATAGGACGAAGCTATATTTGCGAGCTTACTCTCCAGGAAACTTTTCTGAGAAATTTTGAAGCGCGGATTACTGACGGTAAGAACTTACTCTATCCCGCAAAAAATACTTCTCATAATTCTTCGTTGCTTTTACGGAAAAGAAAGAAGTCGAGCGCGCCTTAGTCGGAATCATTCGCAGTTTTCATGTCAAGAATAATGGAAAATAATTAATTGTTTTGGCTTTGTAAATAGTCTGAATAAAGTTTTAAGTTTTATGCAACGCGCATAGAATTAGGTCTGTCCGTAACAGTAGCATAAATTTCAAAGACTAATGCAGGACATTATGATAGCTTTTATAAAAGTATCCTTAAACAAATATTTTGTTATTGAATACATGACGAAACTTAAAAAAATGTTATAATATGAAAAAAAAAAATATATATATATATATATATATACATTTGTATATGTGTGTTAATTACAGAACATGTATCATGTAATGAGAATTATGTGTCGCTTATACTATATACCGATAACTGTGCCATTTGTTTACATAATATATCGCTACCCTGATCGATAATGTTGATTATATCAAAGATATTGAGTTAAACTTGGAAATTACATTGCCGCGTAATTTGCTGTGCAACATTTGCTATTGAATATAACAATGATATTACGTATGTTGTGCAAATATCAATTGAGGAATTTAGTGCAACCAAATTGAATTTTTGAAGAATTTGCAGAAATTAATTTTAAACAAAAATTGAAAATTTTTATTTAATTTGTCATAATTTTTAATAACAACAACATTGATTTAGTATAACGTTTAATTTTTCTGATATTAAGATTAATTTTCCAAATTTTTTTTTAAACTACGAGTTAGATACTTTTGTGACGTTAACCCTACATTTTTAGAATTTTGATATAATTGATAGAGTTTTTGAGAATTTGAGAGAGAGAGAGAGAAATAGAGAAAGAAATAGAGAGAGAAATAGAGAGAGAGAGAGAGAAGAGGTGGAGAAAAAGACGAAGAAGCTTTAAATTCGCTATTGTCCGTGAAAATAAGCTATTGTTTGCATCTTTTCACTACGGAAATTATAACGCACGTTGATATGAGCATAATGTAATAGAAGTTTGGAGGATGCGCTTTCTCTGCCGTCACGCGAAATAAATTAACGAGCGATGAATGAACGCGATAAATTATTTCGTAGTTATAAGACAGTTATTTCTGCACGAGCGACTTGAAGCCGCGATTAATCGTTACCGGTCGAAATATTTCATTGCTCGTATCTCAACTGCACCACGACTATTGTACATATTGTATTATATTTGGAAGTAAGACGTTTCACGCATCTGTGTTAAATAATTTTGTAGAAAAAAATTAATACCTTAAAAATGTATTCTCGTGAAAATTTTATAATTTTTATGCAATTTATGTCGTTTTTAATTAAATTTATTATCTAAAAGCTTTTCTAATTCTTTCTAGTTTTTTTTACTATTTTTAGTGCCATTATCATGTATTATTTTTTCTATTTTACGAAGATATTTTAAAGAGTTTTAAAATTTTTGTTATCACCCGCGGTTGTTGAGATAAAATAATTAAATGCTAACAAGTAGCGTGAAATTGTGGCACGTGTTGACATGACGTATTTATTGTTCCGTTCACGTACCAAGAGATTGCCTGACTATTAACGGCTGCGCGCGCTAAATGCACTAAAGTGATGGACACTGATTTAATATGCGATTGACGGGGATCGAATGATTCAATGATAGTAAAGCGGAGCTTCGAAATTCCACGCAATGATGCTGTCTGCATCCGAATTCACTGTGAAAATTGGATTAAAATCTAACTCTCGCGTAAATTTATACATGTAAATTACTATTTCTCTTTATAACTTAATATATTAGCAAGTATAGAATATAAAAATAATTTCGAAATATGCAAATTATGTGCACGATTTGTAAAAAAATTATTATTAAATAATAGATAGGGCGTTGTGTGGCTTAAAAATTATTCAGTGAAACTGAATGAATTTAAATAATATAAACTTTTATATATAGCACATATAAATTATCACGCGAAAACTTATTCCATTTCGCATTCTATTTTTAAAATAAACCACAGAATCGTTCTTACTTCATTTTCTGACATTTTGATGTACGGTATCTTATAGTTCGTATTTTTCTGAACTGATGAGGTGGAGAGATTTACGTTCTTTTCGAAGAGATTATCTGATCGTACAATACGGAACTCTACACGCTATCGCAACAGCGAAAGTGTCGTACTTGGATCAGCTAAAATTGAAATCCCCCCTTTTTTAACTTTTTATTTGACCACGTTGCGCTTTCGGACAAAAAATTTAATTATAGATACAATAAACTTTGCTTTATTAATAAAATGGGAGATTTTTATTTATATTATTTAATGGAATGTTAGTAATAAATATGTGTAACATTATTATAACAAGAATACATATCATGTCGCGTTGAATTATAAAATCATGCAACAGTGCAGAGTTTATATCGTCAATATAATGTTGATATTCAAAGCTAAATAATTTTGCATCCCTATTATTTCCGCGAACAAAAAGATATGCATGAATAGTAACATTCGCTATTGTTAAATGCGAAATATTGTGTCATATGAATTACGTAAAGTAAATAGTTTTTTTTTTTTAGAGAAAATTTTCTCTTTAAAAAATACATTTCTAGAATTAACATTTTTATGTAATTCCTTCTGCTGTCTCAATTCTCTGTCTCAGAGCATTCTCTCTCTTATCCGCAAAATCACAGAATACGTTAACGGAATTTTTTAATCAAAATTCTCAACGCGATCCCGGATTCGAAACAAAATTCTGTCGGTATCCAACAAAATGCAGCGTACGTAGTACGAAATATATAGATGTATTTTTCGTCTTACCCGTGTAAAAGAGAGTGAGAGAGGAGTACTCGCTCTCTCAACACTGTTGAATACTCTATACGCGTCGTGCTAAATCCCATCGAACACTGAATGCAATTTGTGCGACCTGATATTTGGGGCTTTCAGTCACAAGTTCCTTTTGAGTAAAGGATAATACAGGTCTGCGGAAAAGCTTGTCTATGACGCCCGTCGTAGCTCCTACATAATATACACCCTTCCGTCGTCTCTTTTACAATATATCCATATCTTTTCTCATCCGTTTTCTCCTATCCATCTCCCTGGCATTTGCTTTCTTGCAACTGTATTTCACGCTTGCGTTATACACATCTCGTGTCGCATAAAGCATAAACGAACAGCTAGGTATCGTAATAGTTCACCATGCGCGCTTTCCTTTCAAATATTATGTTTTATTGCCCCAACACGCCAATCGTATTAAAAATATAGCGTTGTTTTCAGATATTAAATATACACATATTTAAGTGGAAAAAAAAATTATATAATTTATTACCTCAATATATTATGAAATGATATATAAAGTTTTAGTTAATTATATTATAAACAAGCTCAGAGAAATATAACGAAATAACATAAATTTCAAATTGTTGAAATTGTTGCTGTGAGGCAGGCGAGAGAGGAATGTGTAAAGTTATGACAATACACATCACGTAGTACGCAATGCAATGTGTAAAATGCCCAAATAAATTCTCTATAATCTGCTGCAATATTTTTTATTTCGCGTGATATTTTATATAAAAACACATGCACGTCTGATAAAACGTGTTTTATCAGATAAGGCTAATTATGAAAAGTAACCGCACTCGAGAACCTCCCCTTATCTCGATAAAAGTCATAAAAACTCTTCAGAGGAAATCACCGAATCAAAGACAAGATACACCAGTCTGTCCGAGCCAAGTTCTTTGAAACTCGAGGAGAGAATCCCGAAGGTACTTTCACTCTTATCTCTCAGTCTCCAGCTTGTATCGCGTCGCTGATAACGTGCACCAACGAGTTGATCTCGAGAGGTCAAAGTTACGATGAGGGGAGACCGTGCTAAGATAAATATCTTTTGCTACCCTCTCGAGTAACTCATCGCACAGATTAATCTTTAATCATATTTGTCCACAGATATTTCTGTCAGTATCTAACATTTCCCGGAGAAAATTCTTTTCTCCACATAGATAAGCGAACGCGCGCGATGAGTAAAAATCAATAGCTCTTCCAATGAAAGCTTTCCATTAAATGTATGAGAGATTCTATATTCAAACCGAATTATATAGATTTCGGAATTTATTCACTTTATTAATAAATGATTGAATGGCAAAATCTGCGTATCACACTCTGATAAACATCAATCTAGTCTAAATAGATGTATTGTGCAATAATTTTATAATACAATTACATTTATATAATATCATTACCTACAATACGATATTATTTACTAAAATTCACGTTTCAGAATATGTCAGATTGAAAATTGATGTTTCCCTAGTATACCAAAGCTGATTCAAATTTATCATGTACACACCGCGCGTATAATTTATTATTTTGATCATTGTAATAATTTTGAGGGCAGATTTCATTAAATTGTGGTATCAATATTGACTTATAGTTTCGATGCAGCTAAAATCAACATCAAATACCGATTCATCTCTTTTCGAATTATCTTTTATTATTTATAACTTTTTCGTACATTTCGGCAATTTATTCCATTAATAATATGGCACGATTATTTTTTTTTATACGATATTGATGAAACGGTGAAACGCGAGAGATACCAGATCTGTCATATTTGATCCGGATTTCTCATTCCTATATCGCATATTCCGTTCGTTGATCGTTATGATAATACGCGAGGCAAATCTACTTCGCCACTAAACGCGCCGTCATTATTAACTCGCCGCTTCGCTCTGCGCCAAAATCAACACGCCACACGACGTAAAATCGAGAACGCACGTTCGTCCGTCCATTAACTGCCGCTTCAGGTACCTACCTAGCTCGGAGACATCATACGACAAACGTTGGGACGGGTCGGGACGATTTGTCATGTTGTACGTCCGTATGTATCATGATCAGTGGCCGGTTACAGCCATCATCGGCGCGGCATCATCGCCAGAATAATTCAGGTATAATTGACCAGGCCGGCTAATAGCGACTGTTAATTAGTAGGAACTGCTCGGCGTGACCATTGTACGGGTGAGATATGATCGAGAATACGAGCGTGCAGAGAGGACACGCGCTAACAAACACCGGTCGTTGATCGTCCCTTTATCGCAGGAATCCTCAACTCTTCATTCGATTATTTTATGCGCTTATGGTACTTTAATTTGATCGGGCATTGAGTATTTAATCGTGTTAAAAAAATACCCTATTTAGAGGCAGCGTTATAGCTACGCGTTATTTAATAACGGCGTAATTAGAGCCGTATATTATGATATAATTATTATACATATAATATTATATAAGCCGCGTATATATTAATATATTCAAGATTAATGTACCACTCTATGCAAGTTTTTGGCCTTATTTTGAAGATCAAATAATTTGTATTTTCATATTTTTTTCTGCGAATACTCTGAGTCTTTTCTGAAAAAAATCAATTACTTATCCTTAATTGTAAGCGGCGCGTTCTAATTTTTCTTTATATAAACTCTCAGGTTTTACAATTTTATTTATCTTTAAATTATTATGCAAGCCAATTTTATGTATCTTTAAATTCTTATGCAAGCCAATTTTATTTCAAAGTAATTATACCTTTTTCGGATTTAAATAACTCTCTGCTAAAACAGTTCTCGTATGTCAATTTAATGACCTTTCTGATATGTGGAGCAGAAATTGAGCACTTTAATTTAACGATCAATGTAATAGCGTTTTTTTGATTCGTATGATCCGGATCGCTTCGAGTGCAGTTAAGTACGATTTTCATCAGGTCGTATTTCAGTCAAAACGTATTCCGAATTAAAATCCAAAAGTTAAAAGAGTGAAGCGCAAAATGCTTAACGAGTACGTTTGTAATTATACGTTAACGCGACTTTACAAAAATTGTGGTCCTTACTGCGCTCGGATCAAGATGGAAATATTATCATAATCGCCAACACTTAGAGAACATTAATTATGTGAAAAGAAATCTCATTTGAGAAACTTGATGAAGGATCCAAGAGATTGTCTTAACAAGACGAGATCGCGGCCACTAACATTTCGCATTTAAATGTACACTATTGTTTGACGTTATCTCACACAATCCGTTTACGATGCTCGGCAAATTATAAGTTGAGAAATCCTGCTTTAGCACTTACGATCATGTATGTGTATGTCGGTCTTGTGTACATATACGTGGAGACAATAACGCGCGTATTAACGCACTGCAGATTGCGTACGTGCGGGCGTTCTATGGTAGCCCGAGGGAATGCTAGCTATCTACTCGCAAAATAGCCCTCTCGGCAGATAATCACCCCTCCTTTCGCCCGTTACGATGGGCATTAGAGGAGAGAAAAATCACCGGATTAAAGTCGCGGCCTTCTCTCAAGCGATGCATATCTCCCATTACTTTATTATTATGGCATAAATTATTTTAATCGGCGATTTTACAGAGTAAATAGTGTGTAGCGGTAATTTGTAGGGCAATTTGTGAATATCGTATAAAATATTAAAGACAGATTTCTTATTTAAATCCCCGTGTGACACAGATCTTTATGTTCCGTACCTACATGTATATCGAGATTAACATATTGATACGGTGTCGACACACACACACACACACACACATACATACGCGCGCGAGAAAATGACTAGCTAATCCGCAGCGTCGTTTAAGCAATATTAAGCCAGTAATGGATATGATGGCACTTGGGCGAGCTTAAGAGATTGCACCGCGATTCTGTGATATGTACTGATTGCGATATTATCACAAATGTGGTTGGTTAGATGTTAATAGCTTTACGGAACAATCATTATATGACGAGTCGAAATATATAGCGAAATTAACAAAGTAATTGTGAGTCATTTTTATATCGTAAAGATTATTAGATTACAGTATATATCGTATTTAATTCATTCAAAACAATGAAAGAGATATCTATGAATTTTTATTTAATTTTGTTTTATCGTGAGTGATAAAAGTTTATATCTTCTATAAAAACTTTTTCTTCTCTTCATGTATATCGTAAAGGTATTTCCTCGCCCGTCTTTCGGAAAGAACATTAATTAAACTTCTGCTGACGTTATAAAATAACTTGGCAGAGAAAATGTCGCGATATATTATTAAATATCTTAATCCAATTTCGTGGCAGGTACGTAAGAAGCAAATAATTTGTGTCACGTCAGCGCGATTGCCCTTAATTAATGCTAATTAAGAACAGACTTTGCATAGTGCTGAATGTGACATAATTAGACGAGAACAGGCAACGTTAGCCGTAAGTGACATTAATACGTAGCCAAGTTTTGAGGCTGCAGCCGAGAACAGCTGGACGTATAACGCGAATTAATTAATATATATTATAATATATTCCAATTTAAATAAAATTGCATATTTCAACGGGTATTATGCATATCTCTCGTTTTAATCTATCGCGTTAAAACCGGTTAAGATAAAACTTGCGTATAGATATCCTTCCTCACACTGACATTATGTCATTTCCGAGGTGTACCGCAATTCAACCGAGCGGTTCGTTATTAAAGCCGGTGTACTTATCGAGAAATCATAATTTTACGGAAATCAATATCAACACGCCAGTGAAAATTGCCATTTCCCGTGAGAAATATCATTGAATGAGCAAAGCGCCGTTCGGAATATAAAAAAAAAGAAGGCCAATTTTGCGCGCGCTACTTGCGCGCGCGAAATCACTTGTCAGAATTCAACTAGCATTAAGACGATTCGGACAATTCATACTTGCGCGTGGATCGAAGAGAATGGGCGACCAATTAAAAATTCATTACCGGAGCCCTCTCCCACGGAGCCTCTTAAACCCCATTTGAGCGTCGCACGGCTGTCGGGACAAAAGAATCCGACGAGGCTCGCTTCTCCAGAGAGACGGCGCGGGATACGCGCAAATTGTTCGCCAAGACGTCGGCGTGCTCTGGAACAATCCTTCCCGGTAACGATCATGCGTCAGTTGCAGGGAATTTATTCGTCGACGCTCGCACGAATATACAATTTAATTAAAAGCGGCGCGTTCAGCGCGGCAACGATATTCCCTCGAATCGCATGCGAGAGCAGGCGTCCGCCACAAGTTTCGTAGAGATAAATCTTACTCTCGTGGCGCATAAAATCCCTGCTCAGTTCCACCTTTCATCTCTCACTCTCTCACTCACTCTCTTTCTCTCTCTCTCACTTCACAAACCTATACATACATATAATAATCTCGCGCGACGAAAAATTTTCGCCGCTTCCATGAGCATTCTCATCATTTCCCGCAAAAGTACCGTGCCTTCATTTTCCACCGCTTTTACTCTCTTTTCGCCTTTTCTACTCTTTATATGTCGCCGAATTTTCAACAAAATTTCAAAGCGTTATGCAGAAAATTGTTGTTCTCGAGAACATGTAAAATCTCTTGTCAACGACGGCATTATTATTATTGCTTGAAATTAGAGAGAATAAAATTAGAGAAAAAAACATTTTAAGAAGAGAGAGAGAGAATGAAGAGAGGAAGTGCGCTGTATCTTCGTGTAATATTCGACATTAATTAGCTTTTGACCACACTGTCTTGCGGTCGTTAAACATTTGGCGTATGGCAGTGTTCCGGAAAATTCGCAAAATCGTATCTTGTCGACTTGGGAAATACGAATACGTCGACATCTCCGTTTACCAGTGGCGTGGACCGGTCGTAAAAGTTAGCGAATCTGATAGCAGTCAGCTTCGTAAAGCGCCTCTCGATTCGATTCCCGTAGCTTTTACGATCAGACGATCTCTACTATACCGTTCCAATTTCGAATCCTCTGACGGTGACTTTCGAAAGATACGCGGGCAAGGAAAAAATTGTCGAAAGATTTAACCATTCTCGTGAAATTGTTTATTAATATCAAAAAAGTATCTTGCAGACGCGAAATGAATATCAAAGTTTCAGCAGAATTGTGTGATCAATTTTGTCAGATTAATTTTTCAACCGTTTAAGATCATACGTTTGAAGAAAATTGTAATAGTAGACATAATATTTTATAATAAGATATTTTCTTCTCTTTTTCCACTTTGTATATACATAACTATATACGTTAATACATTACATATAACACCATTACTACCAATTATATGTTCTTATTTTAAAATTTTCTTATAAAAAATAATAGTCATCATAAAATTATTGGAGACACATTTATATAGCTACGATGTCACAATTATCCTGTCTGTACAATATCTCTCGATGAATTGGGGATTCTTTGGACCGTTATGATTGCCCTTATTCTTTCTCTATGAAGGATCCTCCGTGGATCCTTTTATCTCTTGTTGTTCATGGCCTTCCCCAGAGCAATTAATATATCCCGGTCGTTTCGTCCCAACTGTCGACTTTCGTCGGCATCGTATCGACTTTCCTCGTTTATCTCCGTCATGAAACTATAAACTGCGCGGCCCCTACAGCCCCTACAGTGAAAATTCTATTTCCCAGTAGAAAACATGCGGCGTATCCTTAGCTGACGCTGCAGCGCCGTAATGCATAAGTGAATCGCGCATTCTAAGCTTAGGTACCTGTCGTATTAAAACCGATGTTTACGTAATCCGATCGTTTGAGCGGAAATCATTTCTTCCCAAGTTGCTCGATAATACCGTAAAAGTAACGTATCGATAAAACATAAGATGCCACGGATAAACGTAGCCAAATGCTCTAGTGTGCATCAAACCGAAGTATGCGTATCAAGTATATACGTATCAAGTACCTATAATACACGTAGTACGTAATCTCAGTGAATCTCGGTATACGCAATTCTTTTCCTGAAATTATTATCTCTCCAGCAGCTAGCTTATAAATAAATTTCTCAATTTGCTGGCTTCGTACAAAGCGTCGCAAAAATTGGCGGAAAGTGAATAACGCGTAACGTTAGTCTTCGTAAAATTTAAAATGCATTTTTGTCAGTGCGAAACTGAATTAGCGTTAGTGACGTCTCACTAATTTTTTGCTAAAAAAATAAATTATATTTTTTATGTGGAACAATATTACGTGTTTACTTTTCGCCAATTCTGTGGAGCACTTTGTGCTTGTACATCTCAATCTACTCAATTCATAGATATGCAAGCATAACAGCGTGTTAAACATTATTACTCACAATTCTGTATACAATTTAAACCAAGCAAGTGATTTATCATAGATGGAAAATTAAGACTGCATCAATTAAAAATATTCTGCCGCGTACTAATAGATTTTAATATTAATTTAGTATTAATTAATATCGATATTCGCTGATATACTATTGTTTCGTTCTAGTGCATTTGGCAAAATTAGCTGACTGCGTTCGAAATTGTTTAATTTTTTATTATTCATAATAAATGGGCATACAAGGCAGAAACTGTAAATTAATCTACAAGCGCGTATATTATGAGCAGCGTATAAAATTTTAAGTTATAAAGCATCGCTATCGTTTATCGATACACATTACATTTACTGCTAAGTTAATAATGGAATTATTGTGTTATTTCTCGCGAAACGTATGTGTATGAAAATTAAAATGTATTTATTCGTCTTTTTTATATACAATGATATGCGAGAATATTTCGGGTAGAAACGACAGGATAATAAAATCAGGAAACAGCAATGTTTTTTGGACAGTTAACGGTATCGAACCATCCAAGCGATAAGCCATCTCATTCCTCCATTAAATTCTACTCATGCGAGTCAAAAATTTATTTCTACCATTTCAAGTACCGTATATTCGGTCGATTTGTTTTTGTTTAACGGCAATACGAACGATTATCGATTTTTGCATGCGTCGACGCACCCAATACTCAATTGTTTTACGCTATCCTGATATATTTGTTATCGTTGTTGGGATTGCAATTCTATCGTGCTCAAAATAAGTTTCAATTGCACTAATTTTCTCACTTAACACGTAGATACAATTCAAATAATATGCGCATAAAACTACAGATATACTTTTAAAAAATATTTTGTCTTTTATTTTTTTTATGCATGCATTTTCTCCGATAATTTTTTGTTTAAGAAAAAAAAATATAAATTTTAATATTTAATACTTATTATTTTATTTTTAATATGTTTTATTTAATTAAAATATAAAAAACAAAATAATATATAATTTTGTTTAATAAATTACACAACTTTCTTCTCTTATATATAAAACGCATTTTCCATGTAGGTCAGTATCTATTGAACTCTTCAATGACTCGTTTCTGTGACAACAAGCGTAATTTCGTCGATCTTCGCGATCAAACCTAACGACCACCTAAGTGTTTCTCGATTTCTCCATTCCTCTCCAAAGTAGTATTTGTTGCTATAGCCTTAAATGTCTGTTCCCTGCGCTCGATATCGTTTATCGCTATTTTCCTCGATGGTCCGCGTTCCGTGTAATGCGATTTTCGTATCAAACTAAATACGGATAAAAACTTATATATTAATTTTTACATGAAAAATTTTTCCATTTTATTTACTGATCCATCTTATGTATTTACTTTAACGTAACAAAAATTTTGACTAAATATTGACAAATATAAATAAAGAAAAAAATTGACTTTAAGATGATTTAAAAATATACCTTCAAAACTTGACATATTATTTTTTTAAATTATTTTTTACATTCAAAAAATTTCTTTTTATATTTTTAACGAGAGAGAGAAAGAGAGAGAGAAAGAGAAAATATAGGGTATATCCATCTATATCCGGAAATTTTTGTAACATTCTCTATATCCGTACGTATACTTATTCATTGACGGCGATATTGTGTAGCGTATTGATTTTTCAGCAAAGAGATTAATTTTTCCGGATATCGTGGACGGTCGAGCTGTGTCATCAACACAAAACATTCAATACATAACGGAAATAAAAAATGTTTGGCTCGAACACGATACCGCTGCTAACATCAGAAAATCAATTTCCAGTTCAGCTATCGTCAATAATTCATGGAATCGTGATTCAGCAAAATCCAAACTGCCGTCTCACAAATACCGCATATATGACCTTCGTACATCGAAGCTAAATTTCTTGTAATACCTGAGTTATGAATTCCGTCAACGTGTAGAAGTTTGCGGCGTATAAGCAACGCCCCGTCGTTATAAATCATCGGCGTGAATCGATATAAAAACCGAGAAAAACCTGTCTATCTCATTCGAATTACGTATAAGTATGCAGTTTATCACCGTTGCGCCGTTTCCTATTTTGCCGGTACAAGTAATACGAGCATATCTCACACAAGTGTAATATATTTTATCTAGCTACAATATATTTCTCGGTAGAATTTCAAATTCTCGCGATCCCAGCCAGGTGAAGGCTAAAACCATTCGATGGATGTCGGAGGTAAATGAGAGATGAGACCGTTGCGATATGCGCATTATATTGAGAGATAGGTATATCAGTTTTTAAATCTGGTTGCGTAAAAA
This sequence comes from Lasius platythorax, assembly GCA_963971435.1. Taxonomy (NCBI): domain Eukaryota; kingdom Metazoa; phylum Arthropoda; class Insecta; order Hymenoptera; family Formicidae; genus Lasius; species Lasius platythorax. The sequence continues at coordinate 10,138,645 of OZ020547.1, forward strand.
AAGTAGTCGGAAAAATTCTTCAAGAATCTCACATTGCTTAATGGTCTTGCATAAACTGGGGGGATAAATGCATCGTGTGATGACGATGTGTACAGTGTCTGTTTATATTTAATTTTTGGATCGAAGCGCGCATTTGCGCAAATCATTGAAATATGTATGTAACAAATGTTTGCAATGCTGTAAAACGTTATCGCCCGTGGCACGCATTAACGCGAAAGTTAAATCGAGCGAAACATATGCGACATCGCCATTATTATCGTTATTTCTAGGATTGTGTAAACATGCAAGTGTGCTGGATAATGTAATAATTTTTGTAAACTCAGTAAAACCCGGCTTGTGCATGTGTATTGCATAATATTGTGTAAATTAAACCATTCCATACAAACGTACCGCATTATTACGCTTCTGGTTGCGATAATGCATTTTCTACACATGCATTTTTAAAGAAATGCATTTTAAAGTTAATTTTTTTACTAGTAATTTAATAATTTGTATATCTATTTATTTTTATACTTTATTTATTTTTCTCATTTATATTTTTTTCTTATATTAATTAATATCATTAAGATCATTAATATCATTAAAATTTGAAATGGATAATTAGTGTAATTTTGGGACCAAAGCGATATGTTTTAAAGTATCTTTCTTAAAAATAAAATTTTCTTTTGAATGTGACTGACGGTATAAAAATGTTAAAAGTGGAACTGTAATCGTAACACATTGCCTGAAAGTTATTTTGCGGTGAGAATAAAAACTTGAAGGACGGCAGACACGAGACAGATATTACAGCGGCGTTTTTCCCTTTAAAGTCCTCCAGTCGAATTAATGATAGAAGTTTTCCGGAAGTAATAACGGTACCATGGGTACTTTATTTAGTCTTGATATCGAGCATCGATTGGAGGTTCCATAGACCTCGAAATAAGAGTAAGGCTATACATTATATCCGGATGTCCACTTTTATTGAGTTCCAGAGCGTTCGAAAACGTTGGAAATAAGCAGATAATTGATGATAAAGATCGAGATTATATCGAGATTTTTTTGTATGCAGATTAATTGCAGTACGTGTGAATTATCTCTGCGAAAAGTATCACATGTTATTTTACATGGGAGAATATTTAATTTTGATTAATTAATCATCTATTAGCCAGTAATTCCATCGGTAATTATGAATGACACATGTATATCCGTCGGAGAGTAATATAATACCCATAAATGTTACGCGAAAGTAGATAATTAATATGTCGACGAAGTGTACTCTGGGCAAACATTTAACATTAAACTATATTAAAGTTACCATCACCAATACTGTTTCAATATGGTGATTCAATAGATGTATGGAGTGGTGATATGATAGTGTTTTGGAGAAGATTGATAAGTCAGGAGAGAATGCTTCTAGAAGTTTGATAACGTTACTGCATGTAGCGCTTAAATCCGATAATCTAATTTGCTGTGACCCGTGTTTACATATTTGTGTGCTAACATCCCTCTGATTTATTTATAGACAGCTTAAATTTAAAGCGGATTGATTTTACCAAAGTTTTTGCAACATCACGGATACCAATGTATCTATAACGTTATAAAAACGATGTTTAATGTCTTTTTCTTACGATACTTTCCGATTTACTAATGTTGAATATTTTCTGCGTTCGCTACCCTTGAGCGAGCGATCCGGATGAGAGGGTCGTTAACTCGCGTTGGCACGGAAGAGACTAGACAGGACTCTTATCTACGGATGCTGGGCACCGATCCAGTCGTTCGAGACAGGGGGGAATCGCGACCCTAATATATGGTTCGATAAAGTTTTCTTTACTTTCACGAACTTTTATTCAATATTTGTCAGTAAATTATTTTATTAAAAAATACTGTACTTATTCCACGAGAATTTATTTTTCACATAATATCGATATTGCTGACGATGGATTTCGAAGCGCGAGGATTTGAAAAATCGGATAATATGCGATAAAAAAGTCATCTCATAAAAACGTACACAAAGAATTCTACAGTTTTGAAAGAGAAACGTACGCCAGTCCAGTTTCTATGCCGTTGGCTTTTGAATACGATTTGAATACGAATTTAAGAACGGTTCACAATAGAGCATAGACTACAAGTAGACGTGAGGTGTTGTGCATATAATGTTAGCATATTACTATCTGACATCGCTTATTTCTTTATATTTGTGAAAGATTTTTATTTGTGATATAACATCTTTTCATGATGCTATTATAGTGTTGACATACTTTTTATTTTAATATATATCAAATAAATATATAACTTGATCAGAGTTTATAAATATTCAACTCTAAATTCTTCATGTATAGGTAATTCTTATTGGCTTTCTACAACGTTTCATAACATACATTTTACGTCTGATAAATGTTAAATGGGGTGTACATTTTATAGTGAGATCACAACATTAATTGCACATAATTAAATTGCAATTTATGTGTATTGAGAACAACAGGTGTCGCGCCTATACGACAAATTAATTGAGAATAATGAATTACCTTGTCGGATACGCGGATTCTGTACGTGTCAAACATGCTAAAACAATATCAAAATTTAAAATTCAAAATCAATGTAGTAACAAATAATATATTGCTACGATGAATGTTGAATTCGAAAGAGATATTAACTTAAATGATTAGAATAAATTTTTTCGTATTCCATCAATGTATATATATATACATGAAGAGAGACCATTTCGTGAATAGTCTTTCCTAAAGCCCCTTCGCAAACTCTGGCTCCTCCCTACATACGCAGATACCACCACAAGAGAAGATCCAGATTTTGCAGTGGCAAAACTTTGGTCTATCTCCGCGACAAGCCATCTTTGTTCATTGTCCTATCGGCACTTTGATAGGGCAAAAAGGGAGCGGAAAGTAGAGGTGGTTCGGAATTAAACTTTCGCATAGAGACAATAGAAAGACCTCGGTATACATGTTGAAAGAGACTGCTAGGAACGATTCTCTCCGGCAATATCTATAGCAAAAGACACAAGGACGAAAAGGTGTGGAAGAGAATGAACAATGTTATATCTCTGCTGCTACTTGACTTTTCCCTATTTCTTATAAAGAATACATTATTCTTTGTTGAAAATTGAAATAATTTTTTTTTTTTTGTTAGATCTCAATCGTTATACTTCTTCGCTGTTTTCGAGTTTTCAAATTAAATGTATAATTTAATTCTTTCGTTTTTTTTAAATTATGCGCGACAAGTTAAAATTCTATTAAAGTAATCTCTATGCAAAATAAACTAAAAGATACGGATTTATCATCTATTTTCTCCTGAGTAGTTTAGTTAGCCATAAACTCTTTATCTGCAATCGCTAATTATTCTAGAAGGATCTACTGACTCGACACTTCCGTTGAAAAACAATCAGTTGTAAAATCGTTAAAGAAAAGTCATTGTAAGATAATGCAAAAGTAGGACGCCATGTATAGTAGATAAGAGAATATATACGGAAAAAGGGGGCAGATATATAAAAAGATAAAAACAATTCGCGTTCATCTTTTTATGGCGTTCGAAAGAAAATGAGAAACGTTATATAAGGGACGTTTGCACGTAGGAAATGTGTCCCTCACCTAATAACGGATTCAATTACGCGGGTCTGTGTAGCACTCGAGCTTACTATGATATACAGCGCAATGTAAAATTTAAAAGTGACACGTACCCCAAGCTACTAACCGCCTCATGACTTGTGGTTTCCGTTTCGGCGTTATGGTGACCATACTAACCGGTTTCGGTCGGAAACGGGACACTTCGTTCTCTCCGGGGAAATGTCTAAAAACGACCTGACGTCGCTCTCACCTCTGCCCGCTTTTTCCTCTCTCTTTCTCTCTCTCTCTCTCTCTCTCTCTCTCTCTCTCTATATATATATATATATATATATATATATATATATATATATATATATATATATATATATATATATATATATATACACACACTATATATATATACACGTATAAACATACATATATCCAGCATTCAAATGTTTTCCTACGAAGTTTGCCTTCCGTTTCATGTTAAAAATGTATCTCTCTGCCTGTATAATCTTAACTCATTTAACATAATTCATGAAAGTAAAACATTCTTCTATATTTTTAACTCTCTTAGAGATACCTTATCCTGCAGCACTCTTAATGTTATGTCAAAGATAGAGGACGATTTATAATTAATTATAAATATTTTTTTATTTCTTATTAATTTACACTTGTATATATATATAATAGTATAAATGACAAAGCAGCACTAAATACCGCATATATGTGATATTAGTATTACACGTCGGGTCTGTGATCGGTGCCAAGCGGATGTATAACGTGCAATTCGCTTAAAAATTGAATGAGAATAAAAGCAAAGTAGAGGGAATATAAGAGACCGCCGTACGAACGGCGTGCGATAGCTCCCGTAATGTTCAGATAAATTATGGTAGCCACTAGTGAACACAGGAGGAAAGCAAGGCAACCGGGTGCCATATCGCTGATCCTGATCTTCGTGTGTTGTTCAGGATCGGCAGCGCTGGCAATACCGTAAGTCAGCCCTAGTCCCAACAGAGTGTTAAACATCGGTCCGCCAAAGCAAGCTGCATATCCCATACGAGGAAATCCCCGTCTGGCGATAGCGACATTCGATATCAGATCTGGACAAAGTTTACGAATTATCTTGCATGGATTTTTATAGAAATATACAGAATTATTATTGAGAGATACAAATTAAATCTGACATAACTCTTGAATAAAAGTTATTATTAAGAGAGTTATAATTTTATAACGATTCTAAAAAAATGTGCGTAAAGTCACGATTAATCTGATTAATATTGTAGTCTTTTTTGTTATGTCTGGAAATTTAATCTGAGAATGTACAATTTTTGTTCAGTGAATTTGTGTGGTTTTGGCTTATTCTATCTTCACAAAAGTACTTTTGGTAAGCAAGAAGAAGCATTTTTCAGCATAACTCACCCCCGATACTGTTCCCCCATGCAAGAAAAGTGATACCCAACATGGCGTCAGATATGCTGCACGCGTATCCTATGCATTGGAGTACCGCCATGACCTCCCCAGCCACCAAATAAACCGTCAACATGGCAGCGAAAAATCCCAAAAATGCAAAGATCTGAAATTATATGCCACGTGCTTCACTGATATTAGTATTGATATTAGTAAAATTTCTAGTCTCTTTCGCATTTTTCGTGAGACGTCGTGAGCACTTATTAAAGCTTTGATTATTTCCTTGCGCAAAAAAGGGGAAAAAAAGTACTCACATTATGGAATTTTGGTACACGGTCCACGTGAGTCGTTAGAAACACAATTACACCAATTACAGTGCCGACAACGAGGAATATCGGCACTATCGGCACATTGCCAAAAGTCGTTTGCCAAACTGCAATAAAACAGTTAAAATGAAATTGAAGTTGAGTGGTACAGATTGTGTTATATGCATTGATTGTCGATACGATGATTATGCGTTATTGACTATCCGTCTGGATTTCGCATCTATCATATTTTGCAATAAACCGCGTTCTAAAAAAAAAAACGCTTCTATAATATCGTTGGACATTATTCACAAGAAAGATATACCAGAAAGCAATGAACAGCGTCTTTAATATTTTTTCCCATATATAATAAAAAATATAAATTTTGATCATACATAATTTTTTTATCTTTATATTTATAAAAAAAGGTTTTTAGAAAATATGACACTTGTCTCTCTATTAAGTTAAAACATTCTTTAAAAATTTAATTATATTGTTAAAAATCAGATAATTTGTTTTTATTATTAGCGATACTCACGATTTATATAATTGTTGTAATATTATGAAGATTGAAGATGAATGAGACGTACCGTTTAATAGAAATAGCGTTAGCGTAGGTGTTACACACAACTGAAAGCAATTCAGTAACTTTGACCAGCCTCTTTTCTCAACAGTAGGATTTACAACCGGTATAAAGAGCTGCAATAGCAACATGACGGGCGAACGTATTACCAAAATGATCTTAAGCAATCTACTCGATTTCTTCCAATCTTCTCTGCTGATCGGATTGACATCGTACAAAAATTCTCTGAGAAGACCTATTGGTCGGTCAGAAACGTAGTCGCTAATTTCCGGCCTTAACTGGACGAGATTGCCTCGTATTTTTGATCTCTCTATTTCTGTTGCGACAGCAATATCTGATTTAAACAAACATACATAAGTATGTAAAAATATTAAGTTTAATGTAATTTTATATATGAAGATTCTAAAGCAAGAATTAATTAAGTCTATAATAGATAAAAACTTTTATTCTTTTTTTAATATAAAATAGAGATTTTATAAATTTATTTTTCTTATTCTTGTACACACACACACACACGCACACACACATTCATAGTTGAAAAAAATATATGTTCAAAAATGTGCAAGCTGTGAGATAAACATGCAAATATTTATAATGAAAATGTATGATTAATACATAATTGTGACAACAAATCATATATTTCATGATTTAACTCTTACTTTCGAAGAAAATAATTTTAGAAAATATGCGAGAATAGAGATCGATACATTTATTTGATGCAAAAAGGAACGCATGGTTCTTCAAAAGATGAACTATTGAATGAACTATTTAAAAAATTCAAAAGAACTAAAAAGGCATGGATATGTGCGATGAGTCGTAAAAATGACGCTTGGTACCTAGTTTGGCACCCAAGCCAAAAGGTCGGCTTCTAGCGGGAATCTTGGGAATGGTGCTTGTGTCTCTGTTCGCCAAGTAAGTATGCAGGACGTCTGGATCAGGTACACTTGGGATCCTAGCTGAAAGTACATAAGAATGTTCTCGGGAAAAGGGATCGATACTTAGTATAGAGAAAATTTTCTATAGGCGATAAAGAAGAAAGGAAGGAAATTGAAAACAGGTGTTAGTCATTTCTTTTTTTATATTTTTATATCAAATTTAGAGGTTTTGTGAAGAGATTTCTTATTGTAGAATAGAAATAATTCTTGAATACGCATGGATGATAAAACTTTTTCGGGCACAGAGATATCTTAAGAGAATAAATATGTTTCTTTAGTAAATTAAAGACTTCTGTAGAGGCGAGTATAATTTTATTTGTATTTTTTGAAAGTTATAAGTTCTAGTTTATCACTCGAAATTCTTAAATAAGATACTAAAAATTCGCGAATAATTCGTCGATATAAATCAAGGAAATCTGCAATATATATACTTTTTAGATTTTCCTCTTTGGTATCATACATCTGCATTATTATGACCACCGCGATGAATAGCATGTAGACCAGAATAAAACCTGCAATTAAAATATATTAGTGTCTCTCGATTTACAAGGTTATTTTCTTACATGTATCGTTAGAACTGGAATAAATGGTTTTGCATACATGATATGCATAAAGATTTAGATGAGACCGTGCGTTTTCTTCTTAATTGAAGAAGAAAGATCTTAATTACTCCTTTTTCCTTAATCCGAATGAAAAAGATATACTGCCGAGGATAGAGAATTCCTTCTAAGAGCTTTTAATGAAGCAAGTAATAAGCGAATGCGCATACCAAATACGAGTCTGTTTCTTGCGCGAAATGTGCTTACTTGTATACATATAGCTATATTAAAATCGGTACTGCTCGGAAGTATTACAAAGCATCTAGACGAGTAAAATTGAATTTCTGTCTGTTTACAATACTATTACTATTATACGTTTCGCGATATGAAGAAGATGAATCAGGATATTCGACGGCTTTATACGTAGCGTAACAATAACCTCAGCCAATGGCGCTTTGTACGGGCGCAAAATTATTTCTCTGGACTTTATCCGTTGCAACAATAATCCCTGCTTTCCCGGTGAAACGGATTCCTTGCCGCGGAATCCCGCAAAAATTCATCGACAGTCAGATTGCAAGCCCAGCCAGCAGGTGGTGGAGAGAGAGAGACTGCGGCGTAGCTTAATTAAATTCGCCGAAGAATTATTGTTATTCCGAAATGAAACCACTTATGGCTTCCCGCAGTTAAACTTCCTCTTTCATTATGATGTGTTTGATTTGCCGTGTGAAATATCGATAAAATTTGCCATTTACTATCCTAATATACTATACGTATATAATAAAATTAATATCACATTTTAATCATTTCGCTTGGCAATTACGCATTTGAATGCTTAATTGAGATAACAGATAAAATTATGCCGCTATATATACATAAATGTAAATGTGCATTACAATATGTACATATATAATGTTCTTTCACTCTTATTTATTCACTCTAGTTTGAAAAGATTAGCCGAAAAGCAAGATTTGCCAAAATTATTATCTATTTGAATCAACCACTTTAATCACATTTATCCACTTGACACAGAACAAAATGATCGAAATCACATATATATTTACTCTACTTGGATATTCAAGCATAAAGTATTAATATTAGCATTCGAGTGCGAATAATAATTAATCGTTTCTTATATAAATATATTCCCTCATATAATCGATAATATTTTAAAGTACGATATGAACAGAAAAAGATATCTCACAATGTTGTGATACTTTTTCCACGTGTAATTTTGTTACGATTGTGCTTATAATCTTATATTTGTTACAAGCTAGTGGTTGTAAAAATAGGAAGTGATAAATAGAGAAAAAATAAGTTACATTTTATTTGTTATATTCACGAACGAAATAATCGATTCATGTTTAAAAAAAAAAACAAAAACATAACAATGGATAGGAAAAAGTCAATTGATATTGCTCTATCGAATTTGAATAAAAATAATAGACGTACTTACGGCCTCCCAGAGGTAAACTATTTCGTCCCACACCACGTAATTTATCCAGCACACGGAAACGATATAAAAACAGGCATCTCTCATGAGAGATTTGAGTGAGACTTTAAAGGGTTTAATTATCGCCACGGAACCGGCGATCATCGAGGTCACGAAGATACCCGCTCCGATTAATTCGGTGAACATTATTATCGCTCCGTCGCCTCTCGACACGAGGGACGTGAAGATGTCAGGCGCGCCGTTTCCGAATGCCAATATCGTCACCCCAGCTATGTTATCCGATAGACGCATTACACTGGCTATTACCGCCAGTGCTGGACAAAAACTGAAATAAAAATGTCGCAACGATTAATTTACAGCATCTATACATATCTAACACCGTTTCGATATTTACACCATAAGATTTAAAAAAATTTATGGAAAAGTTTTCTAATTGTAATATGAATATATAAATTTAATTTCTGTAGAAAATTATTTATTAGTTTAAGTTAAATTTCTCTTTTAATTATAATATATTTTTTCTTATAACATATATATATATATATATATATGTATGTATATTTATTTACATAAAAAGCAAAATTACAAAATTTTATTTCGATAACATAAAACTTCATTTAAGATTTAAGGAAATGTCGATATTTGCATTCATTCGTATAACGACTTTATTAATGGAGCATAAAATACACAAAGCATTTGATTTGAAAAGGAAGCAACTTTTAAATAATCTTTATTTGAGATGCGTATCATTGAATATTGTTTATATCTAGTCTTCGACAGTATACGGAAAATATGTTATTTATACGGGAAAATAAATTTAGTGTCTGAATTTTAATTATTATATTGGATATAGATCAAAGCTAAGTTTCAACAAACTTTGCGATATAAGCACGGTTGCATTTATTTATCATTAAGGGCAGAAAAATAAATATGACGAGAAACTCCTTAGCGATTTTTAAAAGTATCAGGAATTTAGATGATGGTCGCGTCAGCGTAAGAGCAAGAGCGTGGTATCGAATATAAATATTGCGGATAAAAGTTTGATAAATTGCATTATAAACTTATAACATGTTTCTTATATATTATAGAATACGTATTGATTTATTTGGTAACTGAGGCACAATATATTGTTATATAATAAAGTTTTGTAGAAAAATTTATATGATTCATTTTAAAAAAGCTATCAGAATGAAACAACGATACTTTCGCGTCAATAGTAGCGGTTATATAATAAATATCGAAAAACCGCGACTAAAAATTCTCGGTTTTTGGGATTTCGAGACCCTATTACTGAATGCATGGCAATCTGCCATCTTTCCTTGATATTTGTATAACTTGAAAGAGTAAGGGAACCCTTCGTTTATCATTTTGAAAGAAACCACTTCGTAGAATGTAGACTGTTGAAATACGAGGAAGCATGAATCTTTCGATTATTGGCTTGGTCACTTGCCAAAAGTCAAAATTTGTGTTGTAGTTACGTAATCATCTACATACATTCTGTAGACGGTAACACACGTTTTCATCGGAATTGAACTTGGCTAAAGTTCTCAATTTCGGTACCAAAAAAAGGTGCAATTTTATTATCCATGCTTACATTATATCCTCTAATCTGCATTCATATAAAATGGATTCTTTAATAAATAATATTACTCTTTCACGCAAATATATATATATATATATTTATTTATCTGCGCTTAATTTTTATAAGTAAATTTGCACCGTATTAAAATACATATTTTATTCAGGACTTTAATAAAATTTATAAATATAGATTTATGTGCCGATAATTATGACTTTTCAATCAGAGATTGAAAATAATATAATTATTTCCGGCTATATAAATACCAGAATGAATCAACTTACAAGTTATCTGCCGTGGTACCCAAGACCAAGAATAAATAGAATAGCCATAATAGTACGAGGACCAAACCGCTAATAAACAGGTATACGTCTTCGGATTTGAAAAAGCAAAACAATAATACCGTGTACTGTATTATCGAGTCTGAGTAACAGTCTTCAGTGTTCCTCACCCATTCGCAACGTTCCGCGGCGGAAACTTGCCAAACGTACGAGCAATCATCCTGAAAAAAAGATTTGACGAAGAACTCGACGAGACGCGCAACCTGGAAAAGACGTCGATAACAATTTACCTCCCGTATAGGCAGATGCCCGTGTCTTAAAAAGGAGCTCGATATTTGCGACCTCATGTTCGAAAAAGCATAAAAGCGCAACGAAGCGATATGTAACCTATATTTTGTGTATTTGCCTTTCACGGATCCGCTCGATCGTTGCCTATTCAAGCAGAAGCGAGCGAAACTTCAAGCGATACAGACAGAATGCTGTCACATACGCAGCGTATACTATGCGCGCAGTTTGAAACATAAATTCAATACGATGCACACATAAAGGGAATTCTTGACAATGACATACACGTAGAAACATTTTGTATACTGATCAATGCAGAGAAATAATGAATATTATACTGAATATGCTATGTATACTGATGCTGAATATATACTGATGCTGATTATGCTGTTGTAAAATATTTGTGCTTCATTTACGACGAAGAACAATATATTAAATACAATAAAAAAGACGCTGTATAAATATAATTTATACAAATTAGATCATATACAATCTTCAGATAAAAATGTTGACGATGCAACACGTTTCTTTTCGTGAAAAAAAAAAAATGATACAGCCGTCGACTTCTCTCGACTATACAAGTGCGCACTCAAGAATGTCGCTGCTTGACGACACTCATCCACACTAGTCTGAAGGCAACTAGAGGCTCATTAGACGCGGAGCATTTCTCCTTCCATTCCGCCCCATTTCTGTCTATAATGAGGTGATGAAAAAAAAAACCCTCAGGTAACAAGCACACGGAAGGAAACCTCTCGCAGCAAACGGTTACGCTGTCATCCGACGTGCGATATTATATCGACATTTATTCGATATTATTGTCAGCTTACGATAATGAAAATTCAATGATGTGTCGCAAGTCGGCGACGCCAATTCGTTAAATCCATTATTGCCAACCCAGAACTTTCACAGTTTTATCAGCTTTATGAAAGAATATTCCACAAAGATAGAGAGAACGTTTGCAGAACAATGCGAAAACTATTTCTCTCAAAAAGCTCGCTAGAAATTAATTGAATAGATAAAATAACAATGTTATTATTATATAGCACACACATTGTGCTTCTCTCGATATCTAAAATATTAAATAGAATGTTTGTACACACACACACACACACACACACACACACACAATAGGTACGTTTCTCATTAAAATATATTAAACTAGAAATATGTGCCAATAATTTTGCGTTTTCCAATATTTTATCGAATATTTACAAAGTCAACTTTTAGCTCTGCAAAATTTACATTAAGCGATTTAAAAATGTATTAAAATAATTATATAAAAATTTTTTGCATTGTGAATATTATTAATTTTAAAAATAATTTAAAAAATTACATAAGATTTAAGTCGCTGTTTAAGTTAAAAATAGTGCTGAAAATCAAACCTTTACTAGATAACTAGTATGTTTTAGCATTAACGAGAAACCTTAGCTTTATAAATCTTGCTTATCAGATATACGCAACGAATTCGCAAAAACGATAAATCAGCTGGGTTGGGCAAGACTCGAATAGTGTGATAAGAACCATAATAAATTAGGTTTACAAGAGATGATTTGTTATTTTAGCATAAAATTGCAAAGGGCACTTTAACGAATGCTTGACTGCGTAAATTATTCTGAAGAAAAATCATGGCGGAATCCGCGCTCTGACGTCTATCAGTCTATCTCCTATTGTTGCGTACTTTTTAACAATGTTCCATTAAGCCCACCTTTCAACAGCAGCGTACTTCACCGTAATTGCCAACTTCAGCAAATTGTCATTTATCGCCAGACTTCTTTTGTGCTGCTTTTCGCTCTAAACACTTTATTGAATTGCATTCACAAGGCACAAAGGAGCCAACGGCTTTACCCCAATTTATATTGCGCTTTTATTCTCCCTACGAGAACCGAGCGTGCTCGCTTGGCTTTTCCGGTTTCCTGTTTTGGTTCTCTCTCTCTCTCTCTCTTTCTCTCTCTCTGTGCCGCCTGCACACATTTATAATAAAGCACGTGAGTGATATAAGGCTGGAATATGCAAAAGCTTCTTTCCGTAGTATAAGACGACTCTTACAATTAATGTAATGGCACGTCGGCATTGTGTTGTTGAAACTGAGTATGTACGGGTATACACACTCGGTTATGCTCGAGCCGCTTTTGCCGTGTGTTTTGAAGAATAATTCATACCAGAGTTAAAACAAAAGCTCGTTGTAAATGTTAAAATAACGATGCAATTTATTTTAATTAAACTGACTGCTTCGAAAAGACGACGAAATTTTTCTATGAATTTATATGAGTGTAATTTCTCATGAGAGTTTATTTTGGTACGAGAAAAAATAAGTTTTTTTTACCGCGGAAATTGATTTAATTTTTATACTAAGCATATATCTATTTAAAATACAATAGCACGGGTCGTTTAATAATATTCCCGAATTAAAAAATGAATAAATCGAGTTCTGATATTTTTGTCAATTGCATTATATATTTTTTGCTTTATTCATTATATATATGGACATTATATAAATGGGATAAAAACTGAAATCAAAGGGATACATCGCATGCATCGGTTTAAAGAAATTTAACAGTGCTGATAATTCCGGCGAAAATATGTATTACTCTCTAATAATATAAATTATTCGCTTTGGTATCAAGGCATCCTATTGAAAGTATTGAATTTAAATCAAAATTTAAAACACATAATTCATTCGCAATAATTTTGCTTTAAAGAGAAAAACGTCATCTTTTCTCCGCTTTAAAGTTGTATGAAGAACCGTGCTTTTCGACTGTATTTATTATGTCGAGCTATGTTAAGCTATATTAGGATTTTGAATAATGAGAGAAAAATTCAATTAATCTGAAATTACGGTCGTTCTTTTAGCAATTACCGGCAGGCTTCAAATAACTTGTTGCAACAGATGCTTGATCGGTTTTACCTACTTATTGAAACAGATGCTTCTGACAGGTGTCTACGATATCGATCACTTTTTTTTCCTTTTATCGATTAGATTAGAATCTTTAACACTTTAATTGTATCACAGTTGATACACACAGAAAATATTGAGCATAATATAAAAAATTATAAAAATAATTAATAACAATTTATAATAAATTTATAATAAAAATTTATAGCAATTTATGAAAAGCTTTAAGCGCGAAAAGTAAATATTCTCTGCATAGACAATATAGATATCTTGATCTTTATAACAGAAACTCTTGTTCAATAATAGTTCGTTTAAACCGTTCGATAATAATATCTTCCGTATGAGAATCGTCGGAAATCGAACTTCAGTATCAGTCCCTTCTTCACACGAAGTAGGCCATATTCAAGAACTGATCGACTAGAAGAGACATTTCTAAGATCAGCACCCCGCAGTAAATCGCTTCCTGCGTCCAGAGCAGCCCTCCATAAGTGATGAAGAGTCGTGCATTCGGGTTCAGACATTTTATATGATAAAAGGGTACTTATTATCTTTGTTCACGGTATACATTTACATCATATTACAAAGGAGTCACAAGCAGAGATTGGATTAAACTGTTAATTTTTATAAATAAGAATTAATTACAAATTTCTAAATTTTGCATCTTTTTTTATTTTGAATCAATTTTTTATAGTTATTTTGATTTTCTGTATAAAATTTTATCTTTAAAGTGTTATTTTATAATTAATTAAAAACTTGGATAGTTTTCTTCTCAATCCTTTATTTCAAAATAGAAAACATTGCAAGTAGCAATTCTGACTTTTGGATAGTGAATTTAAAATTTACGTACAAAAACGAAGCCGTAACAGCGTATAAAACGAGGTAATAACGATAACGAGCTTGATTGCATAATATAACGAAAATGGAATTTCATGAAAAACGTTGGTCACGCGCCGGTGGTTTAGAGGAAAAATGGGCGAATACCTGAAAATAATTTGTTCTCTTCAGGTGTACATGCGGACGGCATTCTCATAAAAAAAGCAGCGCGAATCTCGTGTATTTGTAGGTGAATATAGATCGTATGAACATTTTACACACACGCTAAGCGCATCGTTAATTCTTTCCACTTTTGGGATAAATATTTTCAAGTTGGATGCATTCTAAATACATAGTTGCGCATTATGATTCAGAATGTTATTACGTCTGATAATTTGACATTTTTTAAGTGTATAATAAATGTTAAATATAAAGTTAAAAATAAATGACACGTATAATATTAAATAAAAAAATATGAATTTAGATTTTTTAATTAATAATCATGATAAACGAATAAAAATTCAAAAATTTCTTATCTGGAAGTGGAAGATACTAATAATGCCTCATACAGAAGAATGTACAGAGTACACAAAATTAAATAATTAAATAATTGCTTATTTCTGTTATATCATAAAATATTGCTATATTAAAGATCCTATGAAAAATAAAATCGCACAATTGCCACACAAAATCATATGACAATTATCAAGTGCTTTTTCAAATTTGCGAGAGAATATACGTATAAATACATATTTATATTTATGTATACATATATTTATACGTATCTTTGCTAGCATATTTTTCGAGCAATTTGAAGCCAATGTTTCCTTCATCTTATCTTTAATTCGCCTATTTTTGTCAGACCTTGCATTTTGATAAACCTCGCATTATTTTAATAACAAACGGTGAATTTGTAATAGACATTAAAAGCCGTTCAATATTCGTGCAAATTGACCTGCGGATTATTTAACGATAATGCAAACTTCAAATGGGTTTTATATGATCGCTGGATAATGATATTGCAATGAATAAATGATTTGTTCGAGACAGTACGGCAATATGCATTATTCCCTCTGCGGGCAGTGTTGGGTAGATTTGTCGCTACCAAGCACAATGGTTGGTCAGGGACTGGAAAGATTGAAAATTACTAAATATAGCAGAAAGGTTTTGCGTAAATTAGAACAGAAACGACTGCCGGGAATTACTAATTCTCGAAAGCAAAGATATTTCTAATTAATTATTTATTTTAATTGAATTTAACTTTTCATATAATCATTCATATGTAGCAATATCTTTGATTGCTTTTATCCTAATAATCGTCAATTACCACGGCTACATTTATAATTTGATAAATTAATGATTGTGATAAATTAATGATGTTGATAAAAATTTTTTCTCATCTTCATAATGAATATAAAAGAAAACACAGTCAGTCAGATATTTCTTTAGATATTTTTTAAGATATCTGTACACATTAGAATTGTGTGTGATTAAAATAATCGAGGATTAATATTTTAATTATCAAAATTTTTTAGTTTTTACACGATACATACATATGTGATAAGAGAGAAGAAATCAAAGCGCTTAAAAACTTTTTTAATCGTTTCCGGCATGTTCAATCGACATCCACTCCATTATCAAGAACTTCTCTTGTTCGGTATACCTGCTACGGAAGAGTGTTCTTTCCGTGACCTTCTCGCGGATAAGCTTCTTTCGACATTTAATCCCGCCCAGAAAAAAAAAATAAAAAAAGCAGTACGTACACAATACAGAGAGCTGCGGCGCCCATTCGATGCACTTAACGTTTCCCAACAGCGGGGTCATTCTCTCTCCCTTTGGCGCATTTCCACAGTATTTGCTGCGGTACTTGCTCGAATGCCCGGTAAAGGGCGGCAAACACCTGGCTCGGTATAGTGGACGGGTCTATTTGCGATCCCAGACTAAAGTAAATAACGCCGTTTCCGCTGTGAGAGTCCAGATAATCCTGAAGATCCACGAGACGGTGGCTTTGGGCTCGATATCGGAATATGAATACCTCCGATTTCCTTAAATCTTCTCGCGCCAGATGTGAAGATGTGCCGTGTTCACGGCCATTCGTCAAGATCAACGATATTTTGAACCGAAAGATATCGAAGTCAGGCAAATCATGCCAAAAATATTTTCTCGATCTCGCGATCTTGCAACTCAGTTCATCAGACAGCAACATCCTATAAATTTTCGATTGAATCTTCAATTTATATCTAACCATTTAATATGATTGGTCGTATAACATAGATTGATACTATTTATTTAACGTGGTCGATATTTATTTAACGCATACTTTGTAGCAATAATCATTACGATTATTTATATGTTTTTATTATATATATATTTAGGAAAAAGATTTATGTCAGAAACAAAAATATAGATTGTACAGCTGTACATCATTGTATATAAAAGAGTTAAAAACTCTGTGTAAAAAACAACAGTTTCGATAATCTCATTTATCTGCGATATAATCATTAATTTTGTCATCGATACTAAATGAAATTTCGAGCATCTATGCGGTGCATACCAAACTCACGCAAACTAAAAATAGCATCGTCGATAGGCGGAATTTCTAACAGCAATTTTGGGATAAATTCCGCGCATCTGCTTCCCTACCTATAAGCCAGCTTGGTGATCGGTAGTACCATCGTCGTATTAATCGATCTATCAAGAAAACTCATTCGCCTGGTGTAGGGGCTGAACCAGTTAGGCATGTAGCTCGAATTCTCAGGATTCCTAAGGACCTCGTTCGATCACGGTGACGCGACGTTGCTGATAACGCCAACCTGTATATATTTAAAGCATGGATGGTACTTAGAGAGCACTCGACGGCAAAAGTCTCGCCTACGAGTAAATCAAAATGCTCTCTCGTGTCTATGATTCTCTTCACTTTCGGATGGTTCAGCGAATTTTCACATCGATATTCTAGGTCAGGTATCTAATATTCCGCCTCGAAATCGTGAAATTCCGGAAGCTGAGCGAGCGAACGATCGAGTGCTGACCAAAGTGGACGGAATGTCCACGTCGGCCAGGCGAATCCTCGCGAGGGAAGTGCGTCACCGCGATGGTCTCGTGATCTCTCGCGGAGAGCCTCTTCAGCAACGGCTCATACACGTTGTAGTGGCTCTTCTCTTGGAAGGGAAATATCACCGGTATCCTAGACTTTATCGACCGTACCGAGCAAACAAGCGATCACGTCTAACGACGTCGCCGTAATCTTCATCGTGTGCCAAGAACGATCAACTTCGGATCATTAATCTTTCTGTTTTCGAATTGTTTATTAAACATATCCCTACAGCATTAAATTAAATCGATGGAAAGAATATGAAGCAAATCTTTTTATAAGTCTTCAAATAAGTTGGAAATATCAATAATTTTTTTCCTATAGTAATATAATAAATTCAAAGTACACTATAAAATAATATTCAGATTGTATTCTGTTCGTAGTAATTCTAATCATTTTTAGCACATTCTTATAATTAAGATATTCAATAAATACTCAGACTTCTTAAGTATTTCATACATAAGAAATATAAAACCGTAAACGATTTTTGCATTGTTTGTACTAAAGTTAACGATAACGAATAATATACTTAGAGATCTTTGTACTCAAACTTATGTGAAAAAAATTAAAATTAGAAAATTAAAAATTACGTGTAGAAATGTACCCAGCAAATATTCGATAGAAACGCGTATATGCTTTGAAATGTTCAAAAAAATTCCCGCGTACCTCGCGGATCGAATTATTTCTCAGGCGCAATACTGATTAATTGTCTCGTTCTACCGACGAAATTGGGAACGCGAGTTACAAGCCTCCGGTTTCTAGCGCGAGATTAAAGTGATTCATTTATTAAGAAATGCATCAGGGAACGAGACTGGTGTACCTCCTGAGAGGAGGTCGGAACGAAGGAAATGAAAGGCGAATCGAGAAAGAAAAGATTCCAGCGCTTATACCGTTCGTTTGCTTCGAGGAATCCCAGGCGTACTCTCGCTCTTAATCCGTTTGGAAAATGTGCCGATTCGAGATTGTACGTATATCGTTCGCATCTATCCACTTACTGGCGCTGCAACTTCTCCATTTACCAAATTACCCAGAACATTTTTCAAATGACAAACAACGAACACAAATACACGCGTCTCCGAGTGTATGCGTACATTTCAAACCGCACAAGATTGAAAAATAGTTCGCCGCGGATGAAATATTAGTGGAATGAAATATTACGAATACTCGCGTTTGTTTGTGCATACAAAGTGAATATTTTTGCTAATTTCATGAAATTTTATTATCTAGTAAAACTCAACGCAATAAGACTATTCTGCATTTTAAATTAGATAACATTCTTAGCGATTTCAATTTGAAATTCTTCATATTAATTTCAAAAATATCACTTTCATACACAAAAGAAAGACAGTTTCTTGCTGTTTTTAATATATTCTATAGTACTTTCTCTTTTTAAATTAAAACCATGAAACGTCCTAATATCACACACTCTTACTTATATCAATACAATGGAACAATATTTAAAAAATCTAATATCTTATAGATAAAAGAAAAGTTCTGTCTAATATGACTGCTTATAATAATCCTACTATAACTTATTAACATTTTCCAGAGTTTTCTCACGAATCTCGCTGGTTTAAAATCATGGATATATCGCTGGCGTTATTTCATTCTCGGAATCTTCTTCAGCGTGTGGATTGTGTATGGGGATTTTCTAAAGCTGCTGAAAGAATGTAGAGATATTGCAGAAAAAGAAACTCAAAGAATTTCCGTAGAAGGTTTAAAAATTGCTTTACACGTACAAAATTACAAATTAATTTAGAAATTAAAAACATGTTTACTGCATTGATGTGAAAACTGATTTCGTTTTCTTATATAACAAATGAAAATTTGCAAAAGATTTAATTGAAAGATTAATTGAAAATAATTTGAAAATCAACAACGAGTATTATTAGATGGAGCACAATAATGTTTTTTATTTTCTACTTTCCAGTTTAATTTAACCCGCTTACTCTGGGATATTTTATACATATATTAATGTACCTGTGTAGACAAAACATAAACATTTTTGAATTATAAAACAGTCAGTTTCGAACAGAGAGTAATCGCGATTACAGCGCAAAAAGTGGAATGGTATTTTACTGAATTTAATTTACATGCAATTTTTCGCATTGTACTGGCACACTCTATTATTTCCGCATCACGATGTGGAATATTAAAAAATATCAGAAATACCACGAAGTCCATCAATGCATAATTTTATAAATTGCACGAAGTTAAAGTGCGGAAAAAAACGATAAAAACAATCTCAGCGGAAATTTCTTTCCGATTGGAGTTTTACGACAAAATATGTGAAATAATGTAAAGGTTTATTTAAAGTAATGTACGTTTAAAGTAATGTAAAAGTTTTTTTTTTATTTTACCTGCAACGCTCGATATGCATCAGTCTAGACATGTTAGTAATTACTTCTTTAACTACTAAATTTTGACACTAGTTAATTTAAAAGTTAAAAATAAAAATGTTATTTAATTAGTTTTATTAAAAAATGCAATCCAACAATTTTTCAATCATAAATCTATCTATATGTTATTTATGAGCTTAATTTTTCTGTCATCTTTTAATTATCTTTATTTGTGTCTACAAAAAGATTTTTTATTTTAAGTAATAATTTAATAAATTTCTATTTTTTAATTATTTTAGTGAGAGATATGACATATTTATTAGTATAGAAATTATATGTTTCATTCCGCTTTATTTGTTATCTGTTTGTTATCTTTATGTTGATCTTACATATTTATTTCATATCTTATTCTTAAAGGAAAATATTTTTAAAGTTATTTTATAAACAATAGGAAAAATTGCAATGTAGTTATAATTTATTATAGGAATCTATATATATATGGGCAATTCTCCACGTCAAATCGGACAAAAATTGAACTTTTTTGACTTTGAATTCTTTTATATCGAACAAAACTTTTTTTTACGTAAAATATATATAAAATAAGGAGATACGTATCTTTGTATTTATCCAAAGTATTTTTTTTGCAAAAGTTATAAACAACAAAATTTTCGTGAGAAATGAAGAAGTTGTCAACTTTAAAAATTAATATCTCTGGTTATATTTGTCGTAGAGAAATTTTCAAAAATACATTTTAAAACTAAGGAAACAACCTTTTTTATAAAAATAGTTTAAGTTACAAGAAACTGCTAATTACAATTATTATAAATAATTAAAGTGTTTAATAATTTTTTCACCAAAAAGTACACTTTTTAAAATTTTTGAAATAATGCTATTTCATTTTCTATTTTATTCTGAAAGTGTACATATTTTTTATTTTATGGAGAATCGATAGATTCTATTTTTTATATATTTTTAATGAATGAGGCGCCGCGCCGTGCTCGCGTCACTGTCTCGACCAAGTAGTATGTTACGCGCTATGGCGCGCCGATTTCCGGCGCATAGGCATACTACTTGCTCGAGCAGTGACGCGGTACGGCGCGGCGCCTCATTCATTAAAAATATATAAAAAATAGAATCTATCGATTCTTCATAAAATTAAAAAAATGTACACTTTCAAAATGAAATGGAGAATAAAATAGCATTATTTCAAAAATTTTAAAAAGTGTACTTTTTAGTGAAAAAAATTATTAAACATTTCAATTATTCATAACAATTGTAATTAGCAATTTCGTGTAACTTAAACTACTTTTATAAAAAAGGTTGTCTCCTTAGCTTTAAAATGCATTTTTGAAAATTTCTCTACAACAAATATAACCAGAGATATTAATTTTTAAAATTGACAACTTCTTCATTTTTCACAAAAATTTTTTGTTTATAACTTCTGCAAAAAAAATATTTCAGACAAATACAAAAATACGTATTTTTTTATTTTATGTATATTTTACATGAAAAAAGTTTCGTTCGATAAATAATGTATAAAGTATAAAAAATACGAGGTCATTTCTTGTCCGATTCGACGTGGAATTGCCTATATTTTTTTTTTCTCGGCAATGAGTCAAAAGACAAGAACGATTTGTAAGAAATAGTTATACAGGATTGATTATTTGAACGGATCGTAAGATAGATAATCGTGCTTGTACAACAGCTACGCGTTAAACTCGTTATTGCAACCAGAGAGGGGCTTAAGTAAAGCCACTCTAGCGCGTTCAATTTTGCGAAATGATATAACTTGCGCTTCCTGTAGTATCAGTACAGGTGCATCTAGTCTTGATGGTCGTCTTTATTTGCTTCCGGCATGTTCACATATTCTCTCTCTCTCTCTTTTCTCTCTCTCTCTCTCTCTCTTTCTCTCTCTCTCTCTCCTCTCTCTCTCTCTCTTTCTCTCTCTCTCTCTCCTCTCTCTCTCTCTTTCTCTCCCTCTGGCATACTACCGAAACGTACTAACCGCAGGTTACGTTCTGTGTTCGAAAATCCTACGTGTTCATTCGACTTTCTGCGCGGAAGGTTACTAAGCCGCTCGTTTCGGATTTTCTGAAGATTCGAGCTCAAGCGACACAAATGAAAATAAGATCTCATCGGAATACGAAGGATTTTCAAAATGATGGCTTGTTATAAAGAACATTTCTGATTCAAAACAAATTTATGATTACTTCTTTTTACGCATTGTTGTCTATTGCTTAATTGAGTCTTGTTTTTAGTAATAAAAATATCAAAATTGCATTTTTTATGAACAAATATACCAAAAAAGAATTGATTGAAATATTCCTCCGCGAATAATCTTCTTCAGTTATAGAAACGTCAAATTTGCATGAAAAAAAAATTATAAAAGTTGGAAAAGGATAAATTGTTTGGTTTTGAAATGTTAGTACACACTCGACTATATAATATACATGAAAAGAAAACGAGGTATATGTCATACGGGCATGTGTTGCAGCATTATACTTGGCTCTCATGTTAATTAATTCGCCAGCCTAATTCTGCTAAAGCTCAGTTGCACTTTAACAATATATGTATGTATCCAAACACGAATCCGGCTATGCGGCAATGACTAAACGCGAAGCACCATTAGCAGTATCATCGTCAAAGCAAAGCTCTTTCATAAATCCGTCCTAAGCGACGTCAATAGTAAATTACATTATACAGCAGCAACATTTATAACGTAGAAAAGCATTTGTGCGCGGCAATCGTGCGGAAATACCGACGGGAAAGCTGAGAAAAGCAGGACGTGACTTCTCTCTTCAAGAGCGAGATAAAAAAGCAACGCGATGTCGCATACACGATCGTATGCTAATGTTCCATTCCGCGACCCACTTCCACCTTAAGCGAGCCTCGAAATTATTCTGCCTCCCAAATTAAATGGGGCCAACTCGGTAATTGCTCCCTCTTACATCGCGCATTAATTAGCTCACGACGATATCGTGAAAGTTTCCTACAACTGGCTTACCACCACCACTACCTAAGAGACGTCCTTCTTACATTCTGTAGTCTGCTAGAAATTGAGATAAGAGACTATATAGCTGTGCCGCGGCGTACGATGTGAATAGTTGACCGTCTTTGGAAAACGTGCAACGTCAGTTAAATAATCGCGAATTATTGGCGAAATTAAAACGAATGCTATTGAACACTGTGTAAATAGTGATGAGACCGATTCTGATTATTCGATTTGATTATTCAGTAGACATTCTCAGAGAAATCAAATATGTGGGCAAACCGTTTGTAATATTTACTTTATTTCAACAATATTATAAAATGTGATATTATGCAGCGACATGGAATATTTGAATATTTAAATAAATCCATATATATTATATGATTAAGATATTATTAGACAATGTAATGCAATCATCTGCTACATGCACCTGTTAAAGATATTGATACTCTTTATGATGTATTATTCTCATCACTATGATATCGCCACATCTTTATTTTATACATGGCATATATCTTCCAAAGATAACAGCGCGCTTAAGTTGGTGCATTAATTAATCTCGATGGCGTCACAAAAGTTTTACAGGCTGTACCACAAATCTCTGAGAAGACGCGAATGTTCCTCTCACGACGTGGTACTTGAAATTCAGATAAGAAAGCCTTCACTCTCGTCTTTTCCCTACTCAGATCCCCCGACCACTTCTTCTTCTTCTTCTTCTTGTTCTTCTTCTTCTTCTTCTATGGCTTTGTCTTCCCTTGCAAGAACGAGCATCGCGTGACTCTCCCATCGGTTGAACTTCGTCCCGACTTTACCGAGAGCATCGTTGACTTTCTGCTAAACACTGATGAAACACTGCCCGACAAATAACACCCGACGCACACTCGTTTAAAGTCAATAAATTATTTATGCGCTAAGCCTCAACTTTCCAGAAACATCCGTCACAAGGTATAACATGCGATACTAAAATGTCATATGTATTCTGAAAAGTATACAAGATCGTTGACATTTGAAAGTTACATGATATTCTGAATCCGATTGAATCTGTAATTATGCCTAGTACAAAACCAAATCAGTTTATAAATAATGCTCTTTTCAGCAGAAATTAAATATTAATGACAAAAAAATAAAAAAGAGTTTAAATCAACTTTTTTAATATTTTTGTTTCTTTATAAATTTGATGTAAAAATGCATCATGCCCTGCAGATTTCGATCAGTCGCAGAGATCTGCAACGCAATGCGTTTTGCAAAAAATTTGTCAATCGAAAGATAACTTGTGCATATTTCGAGAGTTTTGCACGCGAAACGAAGGAACGCGTAGTCGACCTTCCGTGACAAATTAGCCCGCAAACAGGAAGTCCGGCTCTGAGACCGGAGAATATCCACGACTGTTTGCGATGAAACGGTAGTCATGCGCAAGCCTCGTTAGAGTTTCGTCCGTCGCTCGTTACACGTCGTCACTGGTGGCACAGCGTAGAAGGGAATCCGAGAGAAAGGCGAGCTCGTTTTTCTCTCCCACATACATGGCGACACCGGGCGTCCAGAAGTGTCCAATCTGTCCATTTCCGCGAGCAACCGACCCAACCAGCTTGGTTTCGTCTCACCCCCGAGTATCGCGTGCGTCGCTCATTACCAGCGACGGACAAAAGGCGACCCCACTTTTACTCTACGACGAGTACTCTCCTAGGGGACGTCTAAAAATACGAGTACTTTACTCGTACCTCGTCACCTTTGTGCGAGTCTGATGTTGTGTGTATGTACATACATACGTGCGAAAGTTGCCGGACCGTAGTTTTCAACGTGAGGTATTCGCGTAAAGGTAAACGCCGGACACCAAGAGTGATTAAATGTGTCTCAAAGAAAGGAATGCACGACCGTAATTTCGCTCGTATACACGACAATGCGAGATAAATATAATGAAATTTTACAGGAGAAGGAGAGATGTTAGTTCGTGACGCATCGATCATTTAATTTTATCATTCATTAGCTATAATATTATTCCATCTTATAAGAATTAGAAGAATAAATTTGCACACTAGAGTTTGAATCGTGAAAATGATAATGAAAAATATTTAGAACACGACTATAACGAAAGAGAGCGACACACGACGTTCTTTGAAAACTGACTTTGTTTCATAATAAGGAAGCTGGGAAATAATGGGAATAGCGATTAACATTATGCTGAATGACCTATTTTGCAATCCACAATATCTTTGAAAGTATATTACGTCTATAATTAACACACTAATTAATCGCCATGCAATGTTATAATTAACAGAATAATGGCGATATGCAGAATTTAACTAGCTGCCCATCTGTATTGCAAGCTTTTGTTAATAACATTCAGTAATGAAGCATTGCGTCATGTTGAAATACTTGTAACAAAAATTATTAATTTTCGCTCATTTAAATTAAAAACGCATCGCGGCACAACTACAAATTAACAAATTAACAAAAATATTTTGTTAATTTGTTAATTTGTAGTTGTGCCGCGATGCGTTTTTAATTTAAATGAGCGAAAATTAATAATTTTTGTTACAAGTATTTCAACATGACGCAATGCTTCATTACTGAATGTTATTAACGAAAGCTTGCAATACAGATGGGCACAAAATATTTTTGTTAATTCGGTTTGCAACAAATAAAATATTTTGTTGTTTTTATGCAGAGTTATATTATACAAACACCCCGAAGAAATTCAATCGTAATAATAATACAATTGAGTTGATATATTACGATCCGTTTATTGGTATATAAACATATATGCAGCAAGCATATAATTGATATAATTAAAAATTTTATTTGATTTAACAAAATTGAAAAAAATAATCTAGCAATTTAAACAATCTTGACGAACTTTTTTTCTGCATGCGACGGATTTTTATTGCGGTAGTGGCAGTATATATTTCACAGAGGGACTCAAATAAGGGTCGTTAGTTTGCTGTTTAATTCCTTGAAAGAAAACGTCGCGCGAAAAGTGGCTCGTTACTTTTCAACCATCGCGGTCGTCTAATTGGAAAGGATCACGGCCAGGCCACATCTCTCGGTGGTACCAGAAACTACGGAGAGAGAGCACATAGTCGGATTTATTCCCGACTTTTCTCCATATACGCTTTTGCGTGCCAACGCTATAGCGCGGCGAAAGTCTAAAATTACGCGCCGCGAGGCTAGAATGATTAAAGTTAACGAGCCAAGGGATAATTAAAAAAGTTTCAAAAATCATATCAAGTCATTGAGCGGATGTGTGGCTTTCGCATCATTTATTTTTAATTAACGCGGCGATTGAACACAACGCTAGTTTACATATCATGGAGTATAAAAACCGAGATTGAAACACTGAAAGATAATTAATAGATTCAATTAATAAAATAATATATTACGTGTATTTTTTTCTCTTAATCTATTTCATTAATTATATGTTCGTTATTCTATGCGCGTTATTATATACATAAAATGTTTTCTCCCTTAAAATATAATATTTTGATATACTTTAGAAACTCAAGGATATATAGTTTATTTGATCACAATTTAAAATTTACTTGTTTTTAGCAAAAATTTCTATAAATATTCTTATAATTTTGTTATATATAATTTTTTTATATAAATTTTAACATTAAATATCTTTGTAATTGAACCTTATAAGTTTAAATTCTGTTTTAAAGTGATAAAATTTACTTGAAATTAAATCAGGATTAAAATTTTGTTCGTACTTATGTATACTTTTAATAGTTAATACTTTTAACATTTTTTTTTTACTTGATACTTTTTCTTCCAAAGTTCATGTCATGAGAAACTTTATTCATACTCGCGTAAAATTTTAAGACCTCTTCTTAACCTCTCTTGTATATTAAATTTATTTATCTGTTCTTTCTGAAGGTATCACAAATTTTATAAATTCTACAAATTTTGCTACAATAAAATATAACACTTGTCGCGTAACGGAAAATCGAATAAGAACGCATTGCAAATCGCAGTCTGCAATTTATTAGGCACTAATGGTAAATTCAAAGGTGTCTATCCAGGGACACGCATTGCGCGTGTAATGAAATTGACCATGATATAGTGTGCAACGAGAGACGTTCCTTTGATTTGAGAGAAGGCAACGAGCGAATTGCCGGGCGAAGGCCTCGTGGTAACGTGGTAAACGAGGGTGAATCTGCGTACGGGAAGGGTAGCGATGGATGTTCCTTTAATTACGGCTAGCACGTAACGTCGGCATATAAATTTCGGACTGGACTTTTGAAAAATAGATTATACAGCATCGAATAATGCTGTACAAAGGAATAGGCGTGTGTTTTACATATTAACAAAGAGCATATTGACTAGAATATTAAAAAAAATATTAACAAGATTAAAATATTAAAAAAATAATTGTATTTTTAACAATAAAGAGACGAAATAAAAATGGATTTTTTTTTCACTTGGAAAAATAATACATTGCTATAGCTGTTATTAATAAGTGAATTCAACTTATCCTGATATATTAGAAAGAGGTATGATACAGTGGAACCTTTTAATAGCGCGCGGTTCGGGGTTCTGAACGTAATAACGAGGTTTTATTTCACTTCCAAACTGTGAAATTCAGGGCCGTGGCGGTATTGTTTCGTCTACACATTTTTTTCCACCGCCGGGACACCCACGCTACTCATCTAGGATGTATGAAAGGGATTTTGCGCGCTATTTCGAGGTGCGCTATTATGAGGTTCCACTAAAGCTCTTTTTGTAATGTTATTTTATATTAAAAGCTAAAGATTGATGAAGTTTGTTGAACCAATATGTGTTCAATAATTCGTTGATATTTTGGGCAATCGACAATCTGCCTACGAAAATAAACCTGAAGACGTACATGATATGATATAAAATAGACGTATATAACCATCACCATCGTAGAGCTTCGGGGAGCTCACAATTATCAGTGGCGATCACTCTCGCTCGCATTCTTCGGCCACTCGAATGCCCCACGGATTCATCCACTTTTTTCGAACATAGGTGTCCTGTCGTCGGCAGGATGTACATAATGAAATTGGCCGGACGAGCGTACGGGTCGGGTAGGGTGGGGGCGTCCCTTTGATTCGCTGGACGAGGCAAAAGGCCGGGGATAAAGGGTACCCCGAGATAACTCGCCGAACGAGGGTGGAAGTCCGTGCCGCTGAAAAGAAGAACGGGGTGAGTTGTTAGCGAGGAATCGAAAAGAGAGAAACCGGGACCCAACCGGGGCGAGGGCGAATTTTCGGTCGACGCCGTTTCCCCGTAATTCCACGTGTGCTCATTCCAGATAACCCTGGCTAAGCAACCCTTGCTAAAACCTTAATGATGCAGTCCCAACCGTGCGATTCTATCGGAATCGATGATTACACGCGGAACACGTTGAGCTCGGTAAGCTTGTCTATTTGAACGAATCGTCGTACGGTCGAGATAATATGATCTACTATCGTATAGAAATATTCTTTGCATATTCTTTTGTAAGGGATTTTTTGTATGCAATGTGTACATATGTTAATTTTATTCACTTCTTTTATAAAGATATGTGCTTCAGAGGAAGCTCTTTTTAATCAGATCACTCTTTAGATTTCCCGTTAATGATACGCGAAGCATCCCGTTATTAAATAAAGGTTAATCACACTTCAGTCTGGCGCCGACCAAAAACTTGCTTGCTGATGAAGATATTTCGCTGAACTAAGCGGGAATTAATTGCTGAATTCGGGTTCCTTCCAGAACAGCACCCGTTCTCCTTACAGGCGACGGTAAAAGCAATCTCTCTTTAATAACTTGTCGGAAAGAGGGTTTGCCTTGTATATACTGTATACATGTATTGTAAATATATGTGGAATATTCGCATTATACACATAATATGCTTCCTGCTTTTCTCAGGAAATCTTTTGTACGATATTAATGTTATACTTGGAAATGAACGAAATGAGAATTTTTTCGGAAAGATTTGTATCCGTTTATAAAATTCTGTGATACTCATAAAACAGTTGCTAACAATGAAGCAATTCTGCTATAATTTTATTTATATAATAATAATAATAATTCACGTGCAATAGATATTTGATTATTTTTATAAAAGTGTAATTTAAGTTATAGCTAAATAACATAAAATCAGTTTAATATATAAGTAAATAATCACTGTCATCTCTTACAATTTATTTTAATCGTTGGATAAATAGAATCGATTCAAGCTATATACCAAATTTTTTTTTAATGTTAAATTATTATTTTATTTTAAAGCAAATGCTTTTGCTTTTACTTTCTCCAGAGCACTTGCTTCACTTTTATTCATGTGATCCAGATATTTAGTAGCGGATTATTTTAAAACTAGAGAGAAATTCAAGGATCTTAAAAAGACATAACTGTTAGATAACATTGTCTTTTTTTAAACTTGCGAGTAAAAATGCAGATTTCACGCGCGCAGAATTATGGACTGAATATTCATATTCCGCTCACGTATGTGAACTTGAGATAACTTTTAACGACAGTAGTAGCTATCGGCTCGAAGTCAGCGGCAAAATATCGATATCCGCATCTGCCAACGACTCCCTAACTGACAAAGATATTTCACTCGGCTAAACGAGAATTAATAGCCGATTTCGCGTCCCAAAGGGACGCGAACCTTCTTACGAACTCGAACTCAAAAGGGGCGAAAAAAAGCACGCTTTCCGAAAAGAGAGGGGTTGTCCGCCTTCGAGTTTGAAATACGATCGAAGTAGAAAGGCGTTCGCAAAGGAAAACCTATCAAAGACCTTACAGCTTTTACAAGATTATCCTAACGGAAGGTTTTTCTGCGAAGAAATTTGCAGTAGAGGCGATCAATAACATCGCGGAATGTTGAATACGAAGTTGAATTTACATGGATAAACAATCAAAGCGCTGCATAGAGAGAATTACATAGAGTTTTATTAACGCGTAATGACATTAATACAAATCTGTGCAATTCTTATAGCAAAATATAAACTTTCTTAGTATCATTACGTCGAATCGCACAGCGGTCTGATTGTGTTCGTTGTCGTCGAAATGAAAATTCGTGAATTTATTGCGATGACGGAATGAAATTTTTGAACTGCATCAGCGAAAAACGCGACGTCTGCAGTTTTAATATTGCGCAAGTGGACGGCAAAGTCTCGAAGTAATTGTTTAAAGCGTACTATTAGTTTAGAATAAAATCTATACATTAATTAATTATCTATACATTATCTATACATTAAAAATCTATACATTAATTTTCACAGAAATAAGAAAGAATATAAAAATATTATACTTTCAATTCTCGCTTTCTCTCTTCTTTAAATGTAACACTTAAATGCATATTATTTATATTCCATGTGATACTATTCCAGAATAATAGTGAGACAAATTTTGTTTGAGCAATTTCTACGAATTTAGTTCTACTTAAACTGACAACGATTAATGTAGAGTTTTCCATATTTATATGACATCGATAATTTAATTCACGAAAATTATAATAGCTTTAATTCCTATACAGATCAACGAGACAAATTTTGTGCTCTTATATATTTTATGCTTTTAGTGCGCTCTGATACTGAAACTCTAGAGAGTATTGAAATTTAGTTAATTAATTCTCACATATATCAATACGCACAGAAATCGCATTAAGATTTACATTGGCTTCGAGGCAAATCTGGATGCTGTTTGAACTGTAATTAGAAACCTCGCGTACATTCTCGCGTTGATTCTGGTATAGTTATGTCGGCTCTGTGTATATGTGTCCTAAGAAGGAGAAATTTCAACTCATGGCAATAGCAGCCGACAACTTTTCGTCCATTATAATCTGAGTTGAGTTTCCACAAGTCACTCTCCTTCAGAGGGAACGGTTGCCTTCACGATGTTCACCATTTAGAAATACGTTTCACATCCCCTTCAACCGTTCCACAATTGAATTCAATTAGTATTGTTTCGAAGAAAGAGGGTGCCTCTCTACGAAAACTTTCTTTTCTCCCGGAGTTTACCTTGCCTCTTTTTTGTTTCCGTCTGTATCCGTCCTGCGTTCCGGCAAACCTGCAGCCTGCCATTCTTAAAATTAGTTCGCATTGGCGTGATGCACGATGGTAAATTGCTAGACGCGAGAAGTCTTCTCGGCTGACAGTAAGATTTAATCGATCCTTCTTACGACCTTGCGAAGATCCAGACGAAATGAAAAAACACTTTACATTTTCTTTTAATTATATCAATTAATCTCCGCCGACCCAGGCTATATGTATCGTCCATTAAGTAATTTTTAGATCGACAATGTTATTTGCTAATTTGCATTTACGAGACGTAAATATTTATATTTTTTTATAATAAAAAAAGTAGATACAATGAACAAAAATTAAAAACCAGTTAATACAAGAAAGAGTAAAAAATGAATTTGTTTTTTTTTTTTTCAATTTATCTGATAAAAAACTATTCAATGTTCTATTTGACTTTCAATTTTATAGCAAATGTGTTGCCTATTAATTACGGTTTAATGTTGGCTATGTCTTTAGCACGCACAATCAACATTTTGAACAATTAGAAATTATGCGTTCTCTCGGAAAATGCCCATTCAATAATGTGAAAACATTTATGGTTGGAGATCTCGCTGTGTAGAGGGATCTCGCAGGACATCACGCTCATCCCGATAAAACAATCGAGCTAAACGGCCGATCGCAGAACAATACGCGATACCGCGCGTTTCCTGTGCCCAACTGCTTTTATCAGCCATTCGACATGTTGGTACGGAGATTTATCTCATCGTGGCAGCGGCGCAATTTAGTTTCTACCAGTAAATTGTCGCTATTGCCGCACTCGATATGGTCTGTGACGCTTAGCACAAACGAGAGAAAAAAAACAACACGCGCCAAACGCGACGCTGCATCGCGGTATGCGCGAAAAAACGCAAAATTGATTTAATGTGTTGCTTCGAGCGTTTTACGCAATCAAGAAAATTTCGGCGCACGTGCTGTTTTTCCAACGTAGCAAAGACAAAACTTCTTAAAAATCTCATTCGTATGAAAATCTTGTGATAATTACATTAGTATTAAATTAATAGTCAGTGATTTAATATACGCGAATATGCAATCAATCGGCAATTAAAATTACGTCAATCTAAAGAATGAAGAAAAAAAATCAAACTTTTCTGCGTTTTTTTTGTGTTCGCGAGCTTTTTACAAAATATTCTTACCTTTGTTCATGAATTTACTGAAGCCAAGGGTCCTCAGATTTTCTTATCCAATAGGTTTAAAACTTTATCTCCTTTTCAGTCTCTATATATGTACTTACTTTACGCAAAAAGACATTCCCGCAATCTCATAAAAAAGAACTTTTCTCTCGATTTTTATGAAGATCATGGAAGTCTACAAGTTTCTACGTAGCAACGCTTAGTTTCAACCCATTAAGTTATATTATTGGTCGTATAAAACGATCGTAAGTCACGAAAGATTATATAACACCTGAATTATTCGATGGTTGAGTACTATATAAAAAGATGCTAATAATTTCGAAAGTATCTCTGTATTGGCTAGGTATGTATAAGAACTAAAAAATTATTATTATTTTTTTAATAATATCTTGAACCAAGCAGTTTTTCATAACGATCAGCTCTATTGCTACGGTTTCTTTCCTTTGCAAATAAAGTTTTCGTTTGCGAACTAGTTGATTGTCTGGGAACGTTAGACTCACGAAACGAGCGTAGGGAAGTAAAGGGAAACCTGTCAACATTTACTTTAATCTACAGGACATACAGACGCTTTGAGAATTGTCAGGAATTTCCACACGTAGCACATTGAACAAACTTTAATATCACGTAATCATTAATTATAATGATCATTTATTTAAGGCATGTCTTCTTTGAGAGAGAAGGAGAAGAAGCAGATTTCCTTTTCATAAAATATTTTCTTTTTAAAGAAGATATCCCCTACACTCACATATCCTACACTTACATATACACTAACAATTAATCGAATTTTATTAAATGAAAGTAATGGTTTTATTGGCGTTATTTAATATTTTTCTAATATTTTTCTGAAGCAATGTGATGGCATCAATACACAAATCAAAAGTAAGATTTGTAGTTTTTATATAGAAAGTTTTTTTTATTTAAATAATATTTTAATTAACTTGTACATCTCAATTAACATATTCGATAATTTCGATCAAAGTTAGATACGAGGTGAAAAGCAAAATGTGAAATTATGTCGCGTATCCTCTTCTTCCATTCAGCTCTAATGATAATTAGTTTTTGTCGGTACCTTTTCTGATAATCACAACCTTAATTTCACAGTTAAATTCATCGGGCAAGAAGCACGGCGAGCGCTCATCGTTTTGTCAACGATCTCCGTTTGCGCCAGCCGCGCTTTTTATTAATGAACCTGTAGACGTCGAGAACTTTCCCGGTAATCTGCACGATCTTTGCGAGTGAAGTTTCCACTTGCGACCTCGTTAGGTGCGCCGGAGAAAACGTTAGACACGTGAAACGGCGGCAGATAGCTAAGGGGGAGCTAGCCGACATTTGGTTTAATCAATGGGACGTGCAGACAGTTTAGGGATTGTCACAAGGAAAGTTGCGTTCCCCCACAGAGAAGAGATTGTGCGGAATACAAGCGGAGACATTGCAAGTGGAGAAGAGAAGAGAGAAGTTTAGAGGGAGACAGGCCGCGCGACTGTAGGGGGATGTTATCGTCGTTCGGACTAATTAGTTAGGATTTACTGCATATCTGTCCCCGCCATGTTCTGCGCCGGAATCAATAGCTCGGATTGTTGGCCGTGTTTCTTTCAATCTCACAAGTCTTTTCATCTTGAGTTATAAATCGATTTTTCACAATCGAAATTACAAGACAAAAGATGAGTCATTGTATTATATATAATATCACTCAAGCGCTACGTGCACCGATTAAGGACCTATGATGTAAAAAAATTATTAATTCTCTAATTTATCAAATATCAGTAGTATTTTTTATATATACATATTTTGTTATAATAAAACATCTAATGGAGAGTTCGCGCGCAGACGTATAAAATGTTCTTATCCGCTGTAACAAGAACGATGACAGAAAGTTATTAAAAAAAGCGCGTCATGTGCAAATTTAACTAGATATATATTCGACTACGCGAACACAGTATCCGCCAACACATGGCAATTTCACGCGCTTGCATCCAACGAGAAATCGATCGGCCGCTGCGACATCATACGCCGCTGCACAATGGGAAACAAATTACGAAATTACCATACTAAGCGACTTCCGGTTCCCGGCACAATAGCGCAACCAAACCGTAGAACAGATTGAACGGCGAAAGCGCGATCAGCGCGCGCGCGCATAGCAAGATCGGAGAACAGTCGGATATATCATTTGCATCATTGCATCGAAAAGCGCATTGCGATTCCAATTCAGCGCCGCGGCATTTCCGCGATGCGGATGCTTTAATAAACATCGGCCCGTTTTTCAGCCGAATGAAAAAAGATTGCTGCCGGATCCGCTTCGGTTCCGATGAATCGCGCCGGTGACTGTGACAGTAGCTTAAATATGGGACAAGTTAATTTAGAATCTGCTTTAAAACGATATCGCGTTTAATGTGGATGTCATAAATTATGGACGCTAACTCACGTTAGCTCGGAACTTTAGATATTCTTAATTGATAAGATGGAATTCTCTCGCTGAATATTCCTCTTACATAATGTGATTTATTCTCGATCGCAATGGATGTTTGCAAGGAACCGTAATGCGCATGTATAAAGTTGCATATTTGAAAATTTCAATGCGAACAATGCATACAATTTTACGCATGATTGCGTATCTCGTTAGACTTTCATTAGACGGCTAATGAAAATCTAACAGAACGCTATCATAGATTCT
Organism: Lasius platythorax; assembly: GCA_963971435.1. Classification (NCBI taxonomy): domain Eukaryota; kingdom Metazoa; phylum Arthropoda; class Insecta; order Hymenoptera; family Formicidae; genus Lasius; species Lasius platythorax. The sequence goes on from OZ020547.1 coordinate 10,173,504, forward strand.
TGTGCCGATAGTTGAAGCAATAATTAGGCTCGAGCGTGCTTACAATCTAAATTTTACACGTTAGAGTTTAGAGTTCAAGTAAGATCAACACGGTTGTGGAGTACGGATCTTGTTTACGTTACAGGAATGCAGTTTAACTGCTTTGCCATTAGTGATGATGGCATGGAATAGCCGCGAGAAGAATGGTCTTTAAGAAAAAATAGATAAATAAACATAAAATAATGTAATATCTTTTATTTGAAAATATGCAAATATATTCGCATAAAATTATGCAAATAATTTAAATAAAGTCGAATACAAGAGATTTCGGTGTGACAGATTATTCGAATATTTAAATTGTTTGTCGGAAATTAATTTTCGTTGGTTCTCCCGATATGAAATTTATTCGCTATTATATTCAGTATCGTTTTACATTTTACAGCTCAAATATTTTTATATAGTTTGGAAATGAAATAGTACTTAACTAATAAAACTAAGTAGATAATTGCCATTACTTCCTCGAAGGAACTCGAGCTGATTGTCTGTGAAAACTTGAATTATCTAAAATCTACTGCATACGTATGAACACGTGCACACAAACGTGTGTCGGAATCGAGATGCGACAAAAGTGAATATATCGGGCACGTGTTGCACGCAAACTAACGCAGCCAATTCACGGAGCGTATCTCGATTCGGTTTCAGGAGCTCGTGTAATTTCGGTCGGTGTGCGCGCCCATTATTAGAACGACATTAGCGGTCGTCGGGGTGCGCCTTGTGATCGAAAGGGATAATGACAGGAACGTACGAATTAGCGCATCGCGCTCCCATCGATCGCGGATTTAATTAAAGGAGGATGCGAATTTAGGCGTCGCATATTTCTGCTGGTCGCGCGCGCCACATGCGAAGCCGCATCCGTCGTAGGATTTGCATGAATAATCTGTGACGAGTCGCCGAAGTAAGCCTAATAGACGGTCGTGGATTGTATGCATGCCACGGGATGTCGGGAGCAGCGTAATGCAATTAAACGGATATGCGGCGGTGGTGTCGCGGCTGCGTAATGACTCCTGTAACTTTTGGAACTTTCGTTGCTACGGATGCATTACGGAAAGTGTTCGCAATATTCCGGGCTAAAAGAGAGATGCCTCTGTTACAAAACACGTACTATGTAAAAACAAATAGATTTATACAATGTAAAAGAAGTTGAAAATCATAGCAAAATATAATGTGCAGCATTCTTCTTTTGTGTCACATTATTTTAATTTCATCATAATTTTTCGCGTCACGATATTTTCTATGAAATATTCTGCAAATTAGAAAATTTTTTTATACTGAAAGAGAGTTTATTGTATTACGAGATCTTATGTTCTGTAATATATGTAATTCTATAAGATTAATGTATTTTGTGATTATGTAGGCAGATTTTCTTTTGCGCGTTGAATTTTCTACATATGAAACGTTTCAGTCGTTACTTATTCTCATTGTTCCATTGTTTGGGACACGACTACATATGCGTCTACCAGTTTGTGGTAACCGCAGTTGCCTCGTCAGCTAGTGGATTTGCATGAGCAGTCTGCTAGGAATCGCTGAAGTTGGACGAATATACGGCTTACGTTATACATATATCGTAAAACGTCAGTTGGTGCAAGTACGGTGATTCGTTTGTTACCAACGGGATAAATCGTATTCGAATTTCTCCTATAAAATCTTATTCTCCTTTGCTTATAATGCTGCAATTTAGAAAGAAAAGTGTCATAATTTAAAAAGACCAATTTTGACAAAATAAAATGATATTTAAAGTTTAATTGGTCTATAAAATCGCAATTAATAGGCAAAATTTTATAATGACAATTTTATTTATCGAAACACTAAACTAAATAAAAGTTTATAATTTTATATTCGATTTTTTTTCATTTTTTTTATTAATTATAGTTATATATATAAAGTTCTTAAATTATAATATTCTTCTTCCGAAGATGAAATATTTCATTATATTGAATCGCTTGTGTAGAGCGATTTCTCTGCACATCAAGGTGGATAATAAATTTCAATACAAAGTTTCACTTTGTAGTTGGCAATTAGAGAGTCAGTCGTAAATTGTAGTAAAAGCCAAAATGAAATTTAGATTGACGTGAATAATACAAACAGAAAGCCAATATTACCTTCTACCTTCATGTAGAAAAATGAACTGTTCACGGGAAATTAATTGCGGTTAATTTCGCTATTACATCAAATACAATACAGCCTACAATCAATAAATATAACCATTAAATTATTAACTAAATATATTGATCGAGGAATAATAAAGTATTTTAAATGTTTTTCTTATTTTTATTTGACAGAATATAATTTTTACAGTTAAGATTATTCTCTCAATATAAGATTGCATTATTTCGAATTTTGCTTTCGGCATTTACGCTGGCATTTGATAGGATCTAGTTCAAGTTTCTAACATAGGATTTAAGTGATATATATGAGATGGTTCTCCGCTCCGCAAATTACTCCCAATGGTGACAATTATAACGTTTGCGGATGTGCTGTCACGAGTATTACATGCCTGTTAACCGCATTCTATCTTAATTAATTATACAGTAACATACCTAGAATATTTAAAGTTTTAAACATTCATATTGTGCCCAATTTATGCTTAACATAACACTTTTAACATAACAATTAAGAATAAATTTATTATGTATTGAGAGAGAGAGAGAGAAAGTACAAATAAACTTATATCAGTTATATGATATAGATATAATACTGAAAATTTACGTAAGATAATAGAAAAAGGTTAAATATTTATATAAAATATCTTTATAGAATGTAAAGAAGAATGAAAAATGAAATAATAAGATAGTTATCATATCTTAAATACTCAGGACTATATTATCAGAATTATCTTATATTTATTTTTATTATAAAGATCTTTTAAATTGTATAAGAAAATCTTATATATTGTTGGGATATTTTTAAATTGTATTATCTTTATGATAAAGGAGCGCCGTAATTAGTACAGCAGCATCATAAAAAAAGATATTTAACAAGACTCAAAGTATAATTATATTGATTCAGCATAGATTAATCGCTCTCGCTTTATTACACTAATCAACCGACGTAATATAAACGGTTTCTGTACAACATCAATAATAAAAGAACCACGAGACTTAATTACAATGGTAAAAGATTGCATCAGCAAATTTGTGCTGGATTAATTTTTATTACTAGTGCCGTATCGATATTTCCAGTCAATGAGTAGTTGCAAGCGGATTATAATTAGTATAACATCGTATTATTAGTATAATATTGTTAAAATACATTGGTTCTATAATTTAATATTAATAAAATAATTTTAAATAATAAAATAATAGAAAATGATATTTTTCTATTAATTTATATTGTAATTTCAGATTATTCGAATTTTGATTTACGAAAGTAATATTGTAAGAATCATACGTTACAATTGAAATACTCTCTCTTGTAAATAGAAATTCAAATATCTCGGAGTTGTAATAGTCTAAAGTTGAAAACAATTAGATATAGTTAAATTGTAATGCTCAGTATATCAATCTATACTCAAACTTCACTTGCATTCGGAGAAGTGGGTTTTACTAAGCTACTTATTCGTCTATATAACACATTCCTCCCACATTACTACTGTTTCACTATGGTGCGTTCAAGTTTCTCTATAAATATTAATTTACCTAGTTATACGAGAGTGCTGAAATATATGGCGTGGTCGTAGATTTGCGATTATCTAATTATAAGATGTATACAAACACGCACAATGTGACGCAATTGAGCACAAGGTATAAAATCGGTATAAGATAAAACAGAAAACTATCACATAATCATCAACTTCTGTTCTAATTACTACATATTTTCAAATTAATAATATTTTTACAATAATAATATTTTCACAAATATAAAAAAATTGTCGCGTGAAAAAGTTACCGTAATTAAAAAATTTATAATAATTTTATATTGCATTATAATATATTATATAATATATCAGAGTTTAAACCAACTTTTTTTATTTGAACATTTAAAATGAAGCAAATTATATATCTTTGCTTCATTTTTTACATATTTTGCTTACATTTTTATGTTTTGCAATTTCCTTGATTTAAATAAATTTCACCGTAAGGGAAATACCGAAATCAACAGAAGTTTAGCTATGATGTCGACGTTTATAGATCGATCAATCTCATCAGTGCCACTGCGGCTGGATATAAACTGCTCTGCTCACCCTTAGAACGTGACTTGAGTTAACGATCACAATTAACGTAATATATACGTAGAATCGCCTCTCGTCGTCACAAATCAAGCGTTCTATATTATCACGTAATGTCGCGTTAAAAAGTCGTTATTTTTCTTTTCTCAAACAGGAGTTTGGATATATTCCTCAATCGGATAAGCATAATGAAAGAAGCGCATGTTAAAACTGAAAGTTGTAATTACTTATTATTGCTAACAACTGATGCATTATTTTACTCATTTACTTTATATACGATCGTTATAATAATGTATTCATCTATACGCGTATTAAAACAAGAGGTAATTAGCGATAAAGGCGATTAATTTTGAGCATGGGCGAGCTAATTTGAAATCGTGCGTGCTGCTAACCGCGATAACGAGAAATTATATCTGATTATTAAGCGCTACCCTGTAAAGTAAGGATCGGGTTAAATTCGAATGTTTTTTTCGAAATTAAAATTCTCTTTGTGCACATGAAATGTAGGAAGAATTTCTCGAAAATTCTCGAATAAACGATTGCATAAATCGGCACCTGGGAGAAGAGATATAATAATGTGTTTTGAATATGTTGCTATCATTAGGAGAGTTACGTAATCCGACCGTTATTCAAATTTATATGAGAACATTTTAATTAAACTCATCAACTTTGTGCAACGATGTGCTATATATATATTTTAAATGTTTCGCGCGCTATGCTATATAACTATAAAAACGAGATATTACTAAAATGCTTGTGTGAGAAAACAAAACCATCGCAAAAGAAAGATGTTACATGCCTAAAAAAATGCCTAGTAGTATAGCTCGATATTGACGCTCCATTTTTCAATTGATGTTATTAACATCGATCAAACAAACCGATTGAAAAAACGAAGAGATATTTGATCAACGTATTTTTTGTGCTTGCGAAAGCATTCGTAAACGCTAAAAAATCCTTGATAAAATGCGACAATCCGTAAATTAAACGCATTTCGTTTGCTTAGATAACAGGTATTTTCAGCATTTTTGGGGGGAACTCGATAATCAATTAATTTTTTTTTGTTTCAATGTGAAGTATATTCCAAACATTTTTCATAACATTATACTTAGTTTGCCGTTTATCATCGTATCCTATCATTCGCGCTATTATATTTTCTTCTTTCGCTCCTACTACGCCCTATTTCATCTTGTCGACAACATCGATTCTTCTTATTCCAATAAAGACCTGTCTGTCTGTACACTCGTCGTTATTATCTCCGTAACGCAAAAAGGAGCCGTCCTTTAATTAACGGACCCTTTAAGAGGCGAATTGGCCGCCGTGCGACGATCAATCACGCGATTGGCCGATCGCAACGCTCCCATATATACACAGACGAGAGAGGACGCCAAAGGAGAAGGGTACTCGCGCTGGATCGCGATGTTTTTCATTAATTGCCCGGCTCTGCCGGTTGTTTGCCGATCAAAAGACAAAGTTAAACAAGGGTGTAACCGGCCGCGCGCAGTAAGGTATCGACTCTCGTTATCGGATCCGAGGCCGTACAAACGAGAGAGGAAGAGAACACTCGGGCGGTATCTCGCCGTCTGCAAAATTAGTTCCACGCCCGTTTAGTAATCACCCAGCCGTTTCCCTTGATTAGCCAAACTTGTACTCTCTCTCTCCCTACGATCTCCTCGCCGCTACCGGCGAAGCCGTGACACTTGGGGCTCTCCGCGCTTTAATGGACGATTTACTTCCTCGCCTTCGTGGCGTCGTGGGACTGCGAAGGCACTCGCTCGAAAGGATTCGAACCGCGCGTTCACACTAATCACCCCGCGTGACTTTCGACCAGAGAGGGTTGTCTGATGGGATTTCGACACCGCGTGTCGCCGTATTTAGACGTAGGTACGCGATCAGTCGCCGTCGATTTTATTCGGAAAAAGAGGCACAATAAAATTATTTTACAATTGATCGAACACCGACTGTCACCTAAACGTAATCTTCATGACCTAAGCCCGAACGCTTGTCCAAGAGGGATTGCCAAGTTCTCCTACGTTTGGGCAAATAAAATGTAAGAGATTGGTATCCCGGATATTCTAAAGCACCGGAAAATCCCCGGACGAAATCCCCAAACGTACGATAAACTTGATATCATCTCGTCGTGAGATGCCCATAAATGATTTAAAAATGACGCTGCATCTCGTTTTATGTTTCGTATGTAAAAAAATTTACAATATTAATTTAATCCGTGCGCTTTAAAAGAAGTTATGATTTTCAGGCGCGCTTCCTTCACATAGTAAGACACTCGATATAGATTCGATAACGCAATACGTTTAACTGAAAGAACATATGATCTCGGTTTCTCGAATAACCAATTATTCTTTGTCTCGCTGTCGTTTCCATTTGCGAGGACTCGAGTATCGCGAGAACGGGGCGCAGAGAATATTCTTATTTCCTTACGATTTTCTATAGTCCAATAGACAAAGGGGCTCCGAGAGATGGCAACCGGATACCCGACTTCCGCGATTTAACGAACAATTTACATGCACCCGTCGGCTTTGATCGAGAGTACAAAAAAAAAATATGAATCCTCGAAGAAACGCTACACGAGAGAGTAAATCTTACTCTCTACCTTTAATCTTCCGCCGTCGGTGTAAAGTAAAAAGAGCACTTTACCGGAGCGTACGCTTTCTTTGCCTTTGCAGCGCCATTATGTGCCTAGTTGCGTCCGTTCCATTCTCTGTGCAATCACACTCGGCCACTGTTTCTTGACACTCTCCGCGTTCCGTTAACCACCTACCGTCCAGAGTCTTTCTACCCTCTGCACGCACCGCGGGGTTTAACCTCCTTTAATGGCGTCTCTTTTTTTTACTGCAAATGACTTTTAAGTGGTCTTAAATACCCCATTACGTTTAAAAGCGGGTTATGAATGAACTGCGCGTTACGATGCCACGGTGTGTTACTATCTTTCGGGATCGCTGCGTGAAATTTCTCTCGATAGGTGATATTAACTGGATCTACCGAGCATATTCGGTAACAGGTGCGTTTACTACATGCGGCGATAATTTTTATCAAAAACTGTCGACAACATTTATAAAGATGGCATATTTAAGCTGAGAAAAATTTAAAAAAGGAAAGATTTTTGGGGGGATTTTCAATTTTCTAATTTTAAATGAACTTTGATAAAAGTCTAATTATTAATTGGGGAAGAATGCGATATGTGCACAAGTATAAAAATTATACTTCAGAAAGAGCTTTCAACGAGAAACGTCGTAATGTTAAACAAAAAGCGTTTGTTATCGAGTAATTTTTATATCAAATAATAATTTAAGAAATATAGAAGCAATTCTATAAATCATAACAATCTTTGTGATAACGCTATTATTTTCGCAGTATTGCATTCGCTTGCAATATTGCGTTCGCACAAATGTCAGTCAAAATATGACAAGAATAACTATATACAAATTATATCACAGGTTCTTTATATTGCATAAAACTGCATGACATGTTACCTGAATACATATGACATTGCGATACCATATTTGCACGTTGCGACGTGTAATATAACGAGTCGCTCCAGTCTTTTACTCGTTGTCCACAGGTTGATGATACTGCGCTGTATTGCTTTATAAAGTTATAAATCAAAGCTGAGCGACTTCCGAATCTCTCTTTCTCATTGACAGCCATCAATTTTCATAAACTATTGCTCGCTTTATCGTTTATTGATTGATTGTCCGATTTGATTAATATCCTCAAATGAGAAAATTGATAGTCGTCACTTGATGATAATTTCGATATCTATTAAATTATTTTCTATTAAAGTATTTTCTTACATACTATTAACAAAATTTATAACAATTATAAAATTTATAAGAAAAATGTCAGACGTTATACTCTTGTTACTTTTAATTCCTTCCATTAAACAGAATTCTATTTTCTTTTAATCTGTTAATTGCTACTTTGATAATTTTTTCAAACATGTCGTTCACTCTTATGCTATGAAAAATTAAAGTTGCTTATCCTTATTTCTTATTTCAAACATGCTGCTAACTTAAACCTTAAAACTCTATGTATGTCTGATCTTTAATGCATCGTACTACTGCAAAGTCGGTGACTTGGCGAATCCGCTTCGGTTTATGACGTGGCTTATTTAATCGTGATCTCACTTTATCGTATCCAACGTTTTTGCGAGATCCCCTGGTTTTACATCATTAAACAGCCAGCTGGTCTTCATCCCTCCGTCGGTGCAATTAATATTGGCCTTCATCGATCACCGTGGCATCGAGCCAGGACGCGAATAAAATCTTTGTTGACTTTCTTCCGCCGGTCGTTTTTATGAGAACAAAAATTACCTCTTGTTAACGTGGCCCCGTAACGAGAATACTAATTCATTTACTTGCTAATACACTCGGAAGCGGTAAAGAGATCCCTGGGGTGGAGAACACCCTTGCACGTGTAATTTAAAGTTAAACGCTTTTCTCATCCCACTTGCTTTCCGCGTAATTTACAAATGCTCTAAAAAAAGTTGGTAATGAAGAATTCAAAAGAATGATAAAATAAAATCTCTACGCTTGCTCTTGCTCTCTTTTACATATAAAATTATTTTTATCTTACCCCCATATATTATTATATTCCTCAATAATGCATATACAGCCTCCCTTTCAACCGGTCAAGAAGCTCCGTCGTTTATCTGTCAGCCCTATTCGATAGCCCGAGCTACATATAGGACAAGAATGAAATCGAGTACCTCATGTTTGCATGACAAGACGGATGTCCCGGTGACGTGAGTGAGATTGCAGGAGGGTCGGAGTTCATGCATTAGGGCAGTATACTTTTGATGACATATCTTGCTCTGGGACAGCTCTCCGTTGCGGAGATATCGGCACGGGACGAAATGACGGACGAGACGGTTCGACGTAAATCAATAAAGTATGAGATTCCTAAATGGCCCCAGTCGTAACTTCGGGAATAAAATATTCGATTTTACGTTGCTTTTTGAATCCAGTCGTCGTAGAGTGAACGAGAGGATTTATCTTCCGCGCTATTTTCACGAAATTACGATACTGATCGTCATCGCGACGCCAGTCCTTATTAGTGGCGTACTCGACGTCCTCGAGCTTTTGGAAAATTACGTGAGTTACGAGTGCCTTATTAAAGTTGCACGGCTCATTCAAGTTTCTCAGGCGTTCGGCACCTCACCGCTAACATCATCGTGCGTTTTTCCAGATACGCCGCGCGGCACACAGCCTCCGGGCTACTCGTATATTTCTCCTCAGTAGTCGGTACTCTGACGCTACGAAGCAATAAATCAGTTTTTCCATCCCAGACGACGTGCACGATGGCGGCTGTGATGCTTCTTCTACTGACGCGTTATCATCAACCCGTATCGTGGAGAGAATACCGGATGAAACAGCAAAAAGCAAAAACGGGAGGGGAGGAAATACAAGAAGGACTTATGAGCTATAAGAAGCCTTAAATGTTATTCGCTTCTTATCACACGGCGTGGCTATCGCGGCTTAGTTTAAAGCTAAATCGTGTTCCCCGCGCGATATCTACTTATCTCGAGCTATTTTAATAGAATAAGGGTGAGAAATGTATCAAGCAAATAATTAGATGGCGTTGAAGACTCTTGCTCTAGATTGTGCAAAAATCTCTCCTCATTGGTTTTACTTACAATAATTACTTATAATAATTTTTCTTTTGGTAAGAGAGGTAGAGAGAGCATCTGTAACAATGAGCGATTGCAATCGCCTTTTGACTCGTTCTATTCGTTCACAGATGAAACATTACAAGCGCTCGCGTATATACATATATGTTTAATGGGAGAAGGATAAGACGAAAATCGAACCGCGACGTGACGCGGAACATAACGCTGATGAATAGTGCAACGCTGCGTTTCGTGCCGTTGAATCGAGATAAAAGTCGGATCGAGCCCAGGCCATATAGATGGATACATAGATCCGACCGATCTGTGGCGCGAGGGCAGAGCAGTCACATGGCAATCTCAATAAAGTGAAATCTGCTTCGCGTGTGTCTGTCGGATGGCGAGCATTGAACAGTGGCGCGTGAGAGCGTCGACTGGTTTTCTCTCAGGGACCCGGAGAAGCGAGGAGAGAGATTCAGAAACATATATAAATACAAATGTCGTTTCGGCGTGTACATATTCTTCTCCTGCTCTTGCCTCCTCTTTCGCCGTATGCATGCATAGCTATATAGTTACATACACTTTTCGTCAGACAGATGCGTTATGTCAGCCGCCAACATCCTATCCCCTTGTATATTGTGTTTCTTTTTCTCATTATTCGAAATCTTGAAAAAAAAATTCTTGAGAAAAAATTATTAAATATACATTAAACACTATTAAGTGATAATAAACGAGTGTTACAATGATTGAGCCGAGGAAATTGATTTATCAATTTTATTGATAAAAAAATGTTATGATACCACAGTTTTTACACATTTTATTATATAACAAATCCTACGTTATCAGTATACGAGAATTATAAAAATTAAATGTATCGCTATACTAACTCAATGTTGCGCAATAAGAAAGTGTAATAAATCTTTTTTTTTTTAATTTTTCTTTTAAAAGTTTTATGATATAAAACAATTAATATTATTTTAAGATCTGATACATATAATACATCTTTTTAATACACATACATCTCTATTGTATTCATGTGTCTTAATGTCATTTCATCTTGTGATAATATTGAGAAACTAATAATTGCCATTATAATAGCATTCATGGCAGAGATGACAAATGACGTTACTTTGGAACAATAGTCGCAATTATTGTAACGGTTACATCACGCTTCTCTGTATTTCGCAGCATTGTCATTGTCACTTGGCAGTAATCGAAGTCATTATATATCTAATGTTCTAATCTATTTGAGCAGAATCGGTAGAAGTGTGTCACAACTCGCTCCCCTCACCTTTTCAACTCCAAAATATTAATGATAATTTTCAAATGTTAATCTAACGAAGCGTAAAACTGACGCTTATAATCTCAAAGGCGTTATAACATTTAAATAGAAAAATATTCTTCAATTTTATTGCACAAAGTAAATTTTGGTAATGTGTTGTGCAAAAGATATCTGTTGATAAAACGTTGGAAACTTTTGAATATTATTTGCATACGTTTCTATAATAAAATATGTCTTAAATATGTATGTATGTATTTTTATTAAACGTGTATCGTATTTTGTCTGTGATTTTAACGATTCAATTGCAGAACAAGGAGATGAGGACGGCAGAATGACCGATGCGCTTACACAAGTGGTCTCAATGTCTGAACGGCACGAACGCTCGCGGCCACGTGGGCAGGCAAATTCGTCCTGATAATATGGCGGACGAGAATTCATTCCGTTTGCATGCACCTGCTACCGGTAAATCAATAGCAGATACCCGCTGTCGCGTAATTTGCGCGCGTGGTAGTGCCTGTACGATGCGCTACATCCTGTGGCCCCTGAGGGAACCGGAAGCCCCCGCGGCACGGTAAGATAAATTCTCTTTGACAATAATAGCCGTTAAATATTGGTCATACACACTCGATGGTTCGCGCGAGAGACCGCGGATGTACCGGAGATCGCATAATTTAGTAATCGTATCGAGATGATCCACTTTACAATGACAGATTGAACGAAACGTACTGTGCAAACGAACTCAATGGCTTATACTATATAAAAAAATTAGAACGACTGCTTTAATTTATCGAAGAATATTCTTCGAAAAATAAATAAAGATTTTAAAGCATCGTGTCAAGTTTACAATATCGCATCTCGTCAAACTTAAAAGATGCGATAAGGAAAAATTGTTTGTTTCTTGATAAGTAAATGGATAAGTTATTGTAGAATGGCTATACTCTTTTAATTGATGACTAATAATAATTACAGTACAAATAGTTGAGGAATAAAAATTTGTTATTATATTTGCTATATATTACATAACGCACAAATAGTGTGTAAAGTATTTTAGATCGAATCTTTCGGCGAGGTCAGTCAATATTTAATCAGACAAATTCGCTGACAGCGTAATGCCATTAGCGATTTTTATAATAAAAATGTAAAACATAAATGATACACAATCGATAAAAATTTTATAATTAATGCAATTGAATTGCACAACAGAATATCGAAAATAAATTAAAAAATAAATCAATCAATGCGCAATAATTTTTGCAACGATAAGCTTGTTAGTAAATCAGAGGTTAATGGACAGCCGGTTAGATGGAATAATTCTTTCAATTTTAATTTACAATTTAACTCGTTCGTTGCATATTGTAAGAGCAGTGTATATAACTGTAAAATTTGCACGTAACCGTACTGTAAAATTTATAGATAGCATTGAATCATTGCATGGAGTAAATTGATATAAAAAACAGAGTGCAATCGATTTCCGATAAAATTCAACAATGCGATTCTTATGTCATTGCGTCAAGATTGCTTACATTAAAATTCATTCACTCCAAAATTAATTTGCGCTCTAACGACGCGCGAGCGATATCGATTCCTTTGAAGACTCCGCGATTGTGAGTTTGCATTTCGCAGGTTTGAATTTTCTAAATTAGGAGAGCGCACAAGGCGATTCGATCCCTTGTTCCTCTCGGCGTATTCAAACTATAGAAGATAGCGGTAGCTGGAGGGATTCCTGTAGTTTGAGGGCCAAAGTTCCGAACGCTGCGTTTGCACTTAACATCAAGGAGCATTCGTGTATATAGCATCCGTATATCTTCGTGACTGCAGCCCCCGTATCTTCAAATCGACTGAAATCAAAGTACTTCGCCTTCGCGGGCTTCTGTTCGCGAGTCCGAACTTTTGGGAAAATTGCAAGCATTACAAACTTGATATATCACTGATTGTGAGTAAGAAAACCACTGCGAGGAACTTGAAATGCACACGATAAAACGTTTCTTATGCAAACTTTTATACATAACATTTATATAATTATGTGCATTTTGTTAAACAGACCAGATAATACAATTTAATTAATTTTGAGCTTTATAATTAATCAAACGCGTTTCATTCTAGAATTTTCTTATTTTTGTAATAACAAAATTACAAAAATGTTAGATTGTATTTTTTCTGAATTTCTTTTATGTTTTTATACATATATGAAAATATATATTTTAGCGTGATAATTATATGCCACAGTATTACCGTAATTTTTCTTCAGTGCTTTTATAACATCATAAAAGGTTGACATTTGTAATTTTACTTACTTTTTCAATTATTGAAATTCTTTTTCTATATGATTTACCATATAGCAGGATATGTTTTCAGATTTTATATACATATATTTCATTCTATGCATACCGGGAATATATTATTACGGCGTAGGTCAAAGCCGTTTTGCAAAGCCGAGCTCTTTGAAAACATCATCACCACGATCGTGATTTCCGCGCTCACATATGTGGAATTTTCCGGATTATTCCCGACGGCCATCGCATAGTATTGGAATTTATTCAGAACGATGGAGCATTTGCGAAATTGAAACAAATAATTTTCTGCAAATTGCACGGAACCTCTCTTTGTTTTTTCGCGGATCGCGTCACGTATAATAAACGTCTAAATTTAAATTACTACTGAAATTACAACGTATGTAACCTAATTATACCGAATGAGGAAAACAAAGATTTTTTTTTTATGACACACATTTAAGGAGGAAAAATATATTATAAACGATAGAAAATTTTTTTGAGTCACACGCGTAAGATATTTAAAGCCTTCCATTCATCTAGAACTCGGTCTGCACATATTAATTAGCCGAGACAGGCTAACAGATTCCAAATTCAGAAAAGGACCTTGTTACCTTTAAACGAGTCAAGGACTCTCAGAAGGTAGACATTTTCGTAGAATATATTCACAGCATGTTCTCGATTTGTACACGCGCTCGCAGGCGGAAATTTTCGTATTAAGTGCCGGACGATTCAACTTCCGTCTACCATTGAACTCGTGCGGATCGTAGGGGAAGGAAGAGAGAGAAGAAAGGTAAAGGGGAATTGACTCTCGCGCAACTCGAAAGCCAAACTTCCGAATGCTGCGTTCGCATTTAACATCGACGAAACGGCAATCGCGCGCAACGCCGGATTAAGCAATTTTAGAGCCCACCGCGCGAAATTTCCGGGTGTCCTATACTCGCCCTCAACGAAATACTTCCGACTTAATTCGATTACCGTGCACCGAAATCCCTTTCGAATCCGATTGTGTTCAAATTTAACGTAATCCAAATTTATTGCGCATAGATTGTAACCATCTTATTACAGACCAAATTATTTCTAAACGAGATAACATTAAGTTACAATCGGCGTTTAAATTCCAAGTATTTCCGCTTCAAATATAATGGAAAATCGAAAATTTTAGATTTGTTTCTGTAAAATCTATTCCATCGTCCAAATTTATTGCGCACAGATTGTAACCATCTTATTACAGACCAAATTATTTCTAAACGAGATAACATTAAGTTACAATCGGCGTTTAAATTCCAAGTATTTCCGCTTCAAATATAATGGAAAATCGAAAATTTTAGATTTGTTTCTGTAAAATCTATTCCATCGTCTTTTCATTGGCGTGGATACTATATACCAATTCTGGATAACCAGTCTTAAATCTTAAAAAAAACGATTATGCGTCAAAATAATTACTTGACTTTTCGTCGTTTGTTGTAAGCATTATAAGGAAATGCTAAAAAATAAATTAAAAGATACAGCAAATGTAGAAATTGAAGATGACAATCGTCAATATTAGTAAAAGAAAAAAATAAAATAAAGGTTCCAACATATCACTTTGTGCTCTTTGAAAGAGAGTCGACTGACGAAAGTCGCTCCTCCGCTTACGAGAAATATACTACACGCGACGGCTTCCTCATTGAATCAGCGCTTCATGTACAAACCGTCCGAAAGCATCTTGAAGACGTTGCCTCGGCCATTTTGAAAGTCTCGTCTCTCGTTCCTTCCTCTCGGAACACCATCTTTTCCGCTCTCTCAGCCCTCTCGCGTTGACTCTCGGTCGACGACGGAGGCTACCTTCCCACCAGGCTCTGGCTAGCCTCGTTACCAGACTCTAGACGCATAAATTGGGGAAAGGTGCGAGCAAAAGAAACCCAACCCCACAGCGATGTGCAATACCGTCGCCTCTCTCCGACATTCATTAGATACCTTGTACTAGGCGCCGCGGCCGTACGCGGTGTTACGCCCTGCCGAGATACGCCCAACCCCAACTCCCGTTTATGAAGTAATTTGCTTCCCTGAAAGAGCAAAGTTCTGCAGGTAGTAATAAGCTTAGAGTCGCGTCGTTGCCGCGCAACGAAAATCGACACGACGAATCGGCGCTCTTACACCCCAACGATGCGCGGAAGCTGCGGAAGCCGCCGAGACAAAAACGAACGAGCGAAGGGCTGCGCGTTAAGATTTCCAGAATAAGTCGCGACTTGGAGCAAAGGGGTTAAAATCGCGTCGCAACGTTTGTCGACAATATACGATGAATTTTGAAAATATATTTTACATATTATATATATCTTGTAAAGGGAATTTTTTTGCTACTTGATGTAATAATGTTACTCGCGGTGGATCGTGGAACGGCGAAAATACGAGTTAAAATTGAAATATTATTCATCATTTACGAAAATAGTTCGAATTACTCGAGAAGATTATTCTGTAGACATTTGTGAGAAATGAATTTATTTGGAGAGACAAGATACACACGTAGAGATTGATTTCTTTTTTTTTTTTTTATCTTGTCACGTAAGCGCTCGCGATATTGCAGTAACGGAATCGAATCACAGATGTTGCCGAATTGCCGAAGGGAAAAACGGGATGTTGCTTCTTTCACTGTGGACAATTAAACAGACACCGACTGTAAATTGGCGTCGGACCACTTCCGTGTGACTTTATCAGATCACTGGTCCCCTCGGGAATAGCAAACTGCGCTGGAAACGACGGACGACACCGGACAGCTCCGAAGGGGCTCCACGTGTTCACGCAACCAACACACGTGAACACCTGCAGTTTGTACATGTACAGGAGGCTGGGGTCTGAAACGTCGCCTCGTCAATACAACGCCTGTCCCGAAACGTAATATTGATCACGTTAACGTCGTTTCACGGTTATCGCGCATCCACGCTACCGGTATATTCCGCCTCGCGATTCCAGCTTATTAAGCATAGCGCGAACAAAAAAAAAAACGTATGATTTACATTGGTCATTGTTTCATTAACTGTACGCGTTATAATGGAATTGCAAGGCCGTTTAAACGCAAATACATATTTATGAACTCGTGTATTTGTTTGACACAGAATATCGTTGCGCCTAATTAGCGAACTTCGTAACTCCAGTATGTAAATCGATAGAAGTTGCGTGCACTAGAGTATAACTTGCAAGAAATATGATATTTTATTTGCAATACTAAGTTTCTCGACTTATTTCTTTTGATCATTAAATCATAAAGTTCGTAAAATATAAAAGTAAAAATTTATAAAATATAAAAATATAAAAATTATTAAAAATAAAATTACAGGATTAATTATGCAAATCGATTTTTCGAGTATGAATACAACCAATCGTTTAGCGAATATGCAAATACGTTTTGTACTTGTCGAATTGTTCCCATCGTAATGCGATATTTTCTCTGAACAATGCACGACGCGACACGCAATTAATGCTTTTAGATCGCGCGTTCATTGAAGCGGAAGTACACTTTAATCTAATATGATCTGATTATCCACTGATTACCCATCAAATACGATATGCATGTAACATATATGCTATACAATTCGCTAGTATGAAACCAACAAATAATACGAAAGCATAGGTGCACAATGCGTATCATGAACATGACACGTGCATTACTTTTATCCCGTACTGACTATAGTATTCGTTTTATCATGCACAACTAGTAGCAAATCGTCTGGTGTTAACGAATAGAATAGATAATTTAATATAGTTTTAGTGAGTAGTGTTTCATAATAGAACGTTAATTATGAAGCAAATGGAACATAAATTACGTTGTGCAAATTGCACAATGATCTGATAATGTGAAACTGATAATCAGTATAGAGGATGTGTTGCCTTAATTCTCTATTAATTCCAGGTAATAGATCTCGAAAAACAAATAAAAATCTGCTTTTTTATATATTGAAATCTAGCCAATCTTAAATATCACGAGTGAGGAACAAATGTGACATTGGAATAGCTTTGATGAGAGATTATCTCCGAAATACTATTGGTAATAATAAATAGAATAATCAATACTAACTTATAAAATTGTTAAAGATGATGATACACACACACACACACACACACTCTCTCTCTTATTAGCTTTCTTATTTATAATAATAGATATCACAAAATTCTTAAGAAAGAGCTAGCTATTAATTTTCTTAATTGACTTTACTAAAATGTTTTTAAATCATCACGAAACAAACAGATTTCTCACTTTGCACAAGAAATTATTTGTGATATTTCTTCTGATCTCTTTGTTCATATTTTCTTTTGAGATATTAAAATAGTCAGAATATCTCAACTTCCTCGCTGAAACTGAAGCTCTTATTGATTTTCTCTTCGTGAATATTTACTTAATCATATGATTAATAAACAATACAGCAGGATATACCGAATATATATTTCAATCTAAAAATAAAGAGACTTCCTGCGATTCGTATATTAAAATGGCACACTTTATCCATCTTTGCAACTCCTACCATGTAGACATATCTGTAGAAACGAGCCAGCAAATCGATACTCCTCAATAGAGTGTACTTTGTGAATTACTCTCGCGTGGCTTTCGCGCGCGGAAATAGACACTTTATGCAACAGCATGTATCGGATGCGCTAACGATGCATGTGTAGCGAATATTAATCTAAGTCTAAGATAAATTTTTAAACGGAAAGATCGGTTTTTTTCTAATTTTCTCACAACCTCCAGACAAATGTCAATTAACTAGCAATTTCACATGCAATTTTTACTTGCTTTTTTGATTGATATAAAAAAATATACTTCGTTATGCGTCAACACAAATATTTTTCTGACAAATCTAAGCTGAGCTGCATAAATTTTATTTCTTAGATTTTAATACTGACAGGTATTGTGGTAAGGAGATTTTTTTTATTAAAGATTTGCGAAATATGAAAAGTATGCTTGAAATAAAAATAAAATTACTACTCGCCGTCTCTTTCGTATCTTCTCTAAGACCGAAGGATTTTCAGGTACGCGGGATATCGGGCGAAAGAAAGTTCCTATCATATCTTGTCAAGACACTCCGTATATGTGCGCATAAATGATACAATACAGCCGCTAATCGTATTGTACGATTTCACGCCCTCGGCATGACAATGTCTACAGTGGAGCGCCGGTCCCAGGATAGGGCATTATTACGAATCTCGCGATTCTGACACGCCGTCGGTGCGTACCACCATGTACGATCCGCTCATTACGTTTCATTTGTCCGATGCCATGAGCGCCATTTACGCATGGCAGGCATCATTAACCCTTTTAGCGCCGGATGAGTGAGCCATCGATCGTACGTACCATACGTTATGGGGTGTGCGCAGGGACGGCCTTAGCGAGACACAATGTACACCCTTAATGAGGCCCCCGAAACAAGGGCTGTAGCCTCTTGTAACTCCGTTATCCTGCGTTAAAGATATGTTCATCGGGTTTTAGAATTATACAACTTGCTACCAGAATCCAAGTCTAAATATACAGAATTAAAATCGGTATAATTTCGTCGAATTCACATTTCGAAGCTATTGATGAAGGAAAATAATCCTCACGTTTATTTATAATAGTAACAATGCAATAATTAATAAAGTGTGCAAGGTTTTTTTTCATTGCATCTATACATATACAATACACCTACAGCGGAGAGAACTCATCGAAAATGTACCAGGTTTTATCCTTGTAAAATCGATTAATAAATTGGCATAAGAGCGATCCCGGTACACGTCTGTGCATATTCTTCCTGAAATATTCGTATACGAATACACGCTGGAGCACGTTCTCGAGAGAGAAATAAGCAACGGAGAACGCGTCTCGTTTTCGTTTCGCGTGTTTCAGAATCGGCTCGCGCTTACAATCAGTAGCGTCGCGACGCTTGCGAGGCAACGCGATCGTTTCAGTACCGATCCATACAGCGCCGTCAGGTTCATGCAGACAATCTCGCCCCGGGGCGCGTTTTTCTTTTCTGTATACGAGAGCGAGCGATTTACTCTTATATCCTCGATGCCGTGCGCGCCTAAGAAAGAGCTGCCGATACTATGACGCGCGAAAACGATAACCTGATGCGAGAGAAATTTCACAGAAGACTGATCGTAAACCTTCGATATACTATTCGATTGAAAATCAATATGCGTATGTATTATTTGCCAATTGAAGTTACCTTCTTCCGAGGGTATGTGTGAAATAGCTTTTTTCTAGCATTCGCGACTCTTTCCTTTTATTTTAGTAAACTGAAAATTTATTTCATATAATTCTTCTTTTATCCTGTGCAGTTTAAAATAATAAAAATGAAAATTATCTCTATTTTCTGTTCCGTTTAACTATTTATCTCCTTAATTTACGAAAAATAAATATCTTTTTTTTGCACGAGATTTGCTGAAATTGAATTATATGTGTGTTTGGCCCTAAAACTAGTCCTATAATTATCAATAAATGTATATAAAATTATAAATGCGGAAATTGAATTAATGAAAGAAACATTCTTGATTTTCATACACATATACAAGAATTTATATAATTATTTTTAAATCAAAATGAGAGTTTCTAAACCTTTGTTGTTTCTATCATTGCTCTATCAAGGCTGGACCTGACATCTATCTTTGTCACTAAAATAGAAAGGTGCTGTGTCGGCAAATTTTTTACTACCCCTTTCCGATTTAATTTTTTAAAAATGTTGAGAACACATTTTCAATATCAATAATATATTTTACATAATATGCATTCTATATACTACATACAAGATTTGTTTTCACCGCAAAAATAACTCGAAATTTGATATAAATCGATTATTCGAATCAACCCTCGTGTGAGTTCAACCACCCTTCAACAGATGGTGCTGTTCTCCCGCCTATATATGAGAAAAATTATTAATTATTTCAATTGCAATGATTTTGAACACTGGCTTCATAAATGCTTTAATATATCAGTATGCCAGGAAATGAATAAATGCGAACGTGCAACTAAACAAAAGAGCCAATAATATTTAGTATACTCCTGACTATTGGTATCAAATTTATAGATTACCGTACACAACAAGGATAAAATTAATTAACTTTATTAAAAGCAATGTTCGATTGCATCAAATAAATATATAGCATCTCTACATGAATAAACACTTTATAATAAAAAATAATATAATAAAAACAACAAAATAAAACAAATAATATAATTTCTTGTGAATTGAATATAAAAATTGTTAAACTGTAATAGATTATATAATAGAAAAGAGATGTCAAATTAATAGTATTGAAAGCTTTTATCAAAAAATACGATGCGAATAATTGAAAATTCGCAGAATATGTTATAATACGGAGTATCTCATTTTTTCATTAAATTAAAAAAAGAGAATCGGCAGAGCATGCGAGCTTATTTATCAATAAATTGTCAAATATAGACTACACAGGATTCAACTTCACATGTTAATGATTTATTAACTTAGTTTCACATACAATAGTATTATGCGTGAACGATCAAACATTGTATAAACAAAATTTACAAAATAAAGTATAAGTCTTTACAGCTAAAAGCTACTAGTAGTAGTGGATCACATAGCTTCATACTTTTTCTCGGATCCGGGGCAAATATTGCTCTTTCCGAGACTATCTTTTTCTTTTACTTTATGTTCTATCTCTCATATATGTATATATATATATATTTATATATATTTGTATTTATATTTATATATTTATATATATTCATATTTATATATTTATATTTATATATAAATATTATGCCAAATATTAAATAAGATAGCTTTTGCTAATTTGTCCTAGCACGGAATTCGGGTGTGGGGGGAGGAATCGGGGGAATCGTACATATGTATATTACACTCATTTAGAGAGATTTAATGATCTCTCTATCTTGTAAATATAAAATTATCATCTCTTATTGTAATACCACTGACAATTGATATAATATATACGTATATAGCTATGTTATCTGCAATAATATTTATAATGTACATCGAAAGTGCATTCGTCGCGTTTCTCCTAAATTTGTTAACCGGTAATTTCAATCACGATAAGTCGTTTGTCCTTACTAGTAAGACCATTTCGTCTCTTTTTTTTTTCTTTCTTTCTTTTTGGTGCCACTTACAATCGCGTTCGTTCGCTGAAAGGATTCCGTTTCCTTCTTCGTCTCGACTTTTTTTCGCACACTCACACTGTTTCGTCATATACATTTTTGCGCGCACACACGCACACTGTACATTCCGTTACAGGGGACAAAAATGGCCTGCGTACTCTTTCTCTCTCTCTCTCGTTTCTTCGTTATATCTCTCTCAAAACACAACAAGCGAACGAAACCGCTCCGTAAATACTCTACTTTTGATATAAATAATAATAGCAATAAATATATCTGCCGAAAAATCTCGTGAATTTTATTTCACGCTCTAATAACTATCGGTATATAATTCTCCAAAAGATTCGCCGCGCGCGCGCCTAATTGTCGTCCGTCCGATTAAACTGTCATTTATCTCCTTACAGCTATGTTACAATCCTTCGTTCAGTCGACGCGACGCAACGATTTTCGACGATGTAGGCCCTTCGTTAAAACTTGCAATATACGAGCTGACTGAGCCATCGAGGAAGAAGTTTGCCCGTGAGAAATCTATTTTTGATCGAAACACAATTTCACGTTAGGTGACAAATTAAATAATGAACATACGTTAAAGATAGGTTTTTCTTTTAGTTGTATGCGTAGAAGAATCAGAGTTTAAGAGCTACTTCTTCCCTTTTACTTTCATACGGCGTTGTATAAAAATGTGGCATATATTAAACGTACTCTACTTACATCATGTAACGACCCGTAAAGAATGTTCTTATAAAATAGCCCTATAAGTATTTTTTTCCTCTTTCCCCGTCATCTTTCGCGACATTTTAAATAATTAGAAGCCACAATGTTCGCTGTTGATGGAGATGCATTATTAACGCCTAAAATCATTCGCTCGACAGCTCGTGTAATAATTAATACCTTCATTCGCCAACATTTGCATTTAGCATTAAACAATCGTACTCGTCGACTGCTCATCGCACGGCGTGATTATTAATAAGGCGCGTAAATGTATATATGAATATACCTATTTACAATATCATGGAAAATATACAAAGAGCATCGGCACTACAGTATATATTCTCGATTCTTTTTAAGACGTTTGATTCTTGCGTATATGTCACTGAGGTAAGTTTTCACTGGTTTCTTTTTAAACTACGGTCGCTCTCTCGCATTGCATTGGTCGAGAGAGCGAAGGGACAAGTACTCTCGGCAAACTGGTTTACATCGATCCCAGAGAAAAAAATTAGCAAAGTTTCGCTTGCACGCGCCAGATTGAGGACCGTTTTTTTTTTTTAAATAAGTCAACATGTATAAAATTAAAAACTTTAATGAGAAATACATTTTACATATTTCAACTATCTCCGTAGATATATTTATTGAAAGATATGATTATAGATAGCTTTATTGCGAAACTTATCAAAACCTGTTTTAATACTTTTGTAAATATGTATTGCAGGAAAATAAAAAATTTTACATATTATAAAGAATAACTAAATTGCTATAAACACTATAAAACAAATAATTAGTAAAATTCAATTTAAAAAAAATAGAAATTTTTTAATTTTGTTGAGTTATATAAAAGCGGCCCTCAACTATTCAACTACGAGTCATTTGAAACGCTGGGGCGAGGGAAATCGAATAAACGATTAGAAATGTCTTAACTTTTAACGGTCCCGTTGTGTGTATGTGTGTGTGTATGTATGTGTGTGTGTGCGTATGTATGTGTGTGTATACAGCAATGCCAGCCATTTACGTATTCTTAAATTCTCTCTATCATCTTTTTTTTTTTATTTTTACACAGTATGTTTTACTGAAAACGTGCAGATTTCGAAGAATTGTCGTTCGCGGCCGGTGATATGTTTTTCGCCATTCATCAAATGAAACGTTGCGTTGCAACGTGCTTGGTCAAGATGAAATGCTACGAACCGTAACGCAGGAAACGAGAATACGATTCTTCGCTGTCAATTTCTTTTATGAAACTTAGTGAGTAATATGTGATATCGCGAACTTTTGATTTATTTTGATATAATTGTCCTTAAGTAGAGATGCGCACCGGGAAAACTGCTCGCAAAATCTCCACGAGCTTTACATGGTATATGATATTTGTGATTATGAAAGTGGCCCAAGTCACAAACATGAGAAAGTTCAATTATGTTCCTTGCTTTATTCACAATTTATAAGTTACACACGAAGCGTATTTCAAATTTTAAAATTACGGAAAACAAGTGAAAAAACAAATAAAAAAATTAACATTTTATATTTAAGCATGATAAAACTGTTTAAAAATATTTTTTAATACATAAAAGTTTTATTATCTCAAAGTAAAAGATATGACTCAGGCTACTTTCTGCTTCAAGAAGAGACAGAAAACGTACAGTTTTTAGACAAGACTTTGTTTAAACCAAGAAACCATCTTCGTGAAATATTTATGGTTCCTCGTGGATATATACATATGTGGTGACATCAAGCAGTTATCTTTTGATATAGAGTAGCTCCGATTTAATCTCAGAAGCAAATCTAAGCTTACAAACTCGTCGCATACGCGTTTTTGCTAACGATAATTTATTTGTAAACTCGTTACACTGTTGGCCTTTCTTACATATATCTCTGCATTATTCGTTATTAAGATGTTTATCGTCATAGTTGACATATTTACAGGCGTAATATAACACTAAATCTGTACGGACCCGTTTTATAGCTAATTGTAAGTGTTATGCAGCCAGTGCAGTTAGCGAAGTTTCTCAAGATCGATCATGATTCATGTATACGCGTGCGCTTGTCGAAGAAATCAAAGTTACAAATCGGAGAAAACGCTAATTAAGTATTGCGCGATCTTTTTTGATACTTGCATCTTCTTTATTGTCTATTGTACGTTTCCGAACGCGTTAAAATTATTTCAATAAAAATAAACTTGTGATTTTTGCCGCAACTTCAAAAATTCAGCGTTTATATCGTAGACGATCCTTGAAATAAAAATCGAATTGCATATTCATTACAATTCAGCACACGTTTGAAAGAAATATGTCAACTCTCGATGCAACAATATATAATTAAGACAGAATTTTATAAAAAGTTTCTTACGAAACGAATGTAGAACTATCTTTTTTTTTTTTTTTTAGGAATATTGATTTTCTAAATATGACGGCACATATTTTAAGTCTTACCTCAAAATTTCGTTTTGTTTTATTTCACCGTTAGCTATATGTGATCTCTTTTTTTTAAATAATCTAAAGATCTAGAAATTTGTTATATATGAAAAATCGGAATATTTAAAACGACGTTAAAAGTCAATTGCTCGCGTGTGCACTTGTTAAAAAATACTCGGAAATACCACATTTTGCAGCGGATTGCTTCGCTACTATATACTATACAAAATCGACCCGTAAATTATTTAATCGCAGCGTGTGCCAGGTTTATATCGTTCGAGGAACATTGTTAAAAAGATGATCGCGCAGATCAAAAGCGTCCCTGCAGACGTGTGTAGATTAAAAATGGTTCAACGAACCTGTAGCCGATGTTGTCACGATTTAAAACAATTATTCACACTCTGTATATAGCCTTCTAAAAAAATGCATTATTCTCTATGGATAGTGTAATGAAGGTTTGTTCTCGCAAAAATATCTTTTTAAACCTATACACGTTTGCTTACACGATCGCCCAAATATATGGGCGAATACATATTTTCAGGAAACATCCATGCCTTCAAATCGCACGTGTAAATTGTAAAAACCACGCGTAGTAATCGAGAGAGATCGTATAATATACATCAATCATAGAAAGTTCGCGTTTAAAACACCGTCTTCTCTATTACTTCGTTAATGGAATCTATAGATGAGTATTCGTCGAATAAAATAATCGTGTGACAAAATTATTCGCTTATGATAAATGTCATCTCCTTCTATCAATCCAAAAACATCTGTGAAAAACTATCGCTCCCAACATTTTACTTTCTGTACGTGGTTACATACATATTTAGTATTAGGATAAATAATCTAAGAGAATGCATGCTGTAGGCCTATTTGGTATGAATTGGCCGTAATATTTCTTTTGCATATGTGTACATATATAATATTTCACTATTAATTACACAAAACTGCAATTTTATATGCCTGACCATTTCTTTATTAAACAGATGCCGTTCGTCACAAAACAGAATGCACTAAAGATGTTACAGCAGATGTTATACTTAGGCTTTGTTGATAAATTTACAGGAAAAAGAGAAAAATGCTTGTCACTGTTATATGAGATTGTAATATAACAATTCTATGTTTAGCGTTGCATTCTCATGGCCATCGTTCCTATATCCATCAAAAACATTTCGTTTCAATTTAATAAATCATGGACAAGCTTTTTGATTATGTTATCGGAGACGCTTCTCGCAATCATACGATTCTGTGAGCGTCCTAAAGCGTAATATGTATATATAGGAATGGGAAGGAGTTTTAAAACGTTTAGAGATAAGATTGTACAATCTTCTTTTTGCTCAAAGATAAAATCCTTATAATGATTCTAAAAAGAATTCCGACTGTTCGAGAATGTAGCAAGTGAACTATCACCGAGATGTATATGATTGTATATTCATACTTTCAAGGTGATTCCTTTAAAGAATATTTTTGCATCACTTATATCACGTATCAACGTAGCGTTAGCATCACGTACTTTTGCACCATCTTATTTAATTTGTCATGTTAGAATCGTTATGTGTGTAATAAAACTTACCGCGATTAAATTAAGCCGTACTGGATTGTACCTGCTTCAAATAATCGCGATTGTGTCGCAATTACTTGTATCTAATTAATCAATCGTCAATTGTGAAGCAAATGGAAGTGTATCGGTAATTTATAGGACGTGTACAAATTGTGTGAATTTATTAATAATTTATTAAACGGAAAGCTGACTAAAAATTACATTTCCGCGCAAGAAGATCTTCGATACTTTACGCGATTTACGACAAATGTATTGTCGATCGCGCGGTCGTTCGCACTGTGACACGTTAAACAACAATGATCAACACGGATCACCGACATTGTTTCTGTTCGGCTTTGGCATGGTCCATGATGGCCCTCTTCGACGATCTCTTGGCCTCCGATTTGCCGGCGCCATTGATACCCTTCGAGCTGGTTGCCGGCAACGACGTCACTTTGGGCAACTTTTTCACGTCTTTCTGGTCGCTGGAGGCCTCCGTCATCTTGTCCAGTTCCGCCATCGCCTCTTGTATCGCATTTTCCAATTGCATATTCAATTTACGACTTCTAGAAAAATAGGGGAGGAACGAGAAAATCGTACAGTTAGACAAATGATTACCAGCGACCGCACGTGCGGATTAGACCGATCAGAATAACAGAGATAACTGAGATCGTAGTGTAAAAGCTAAACACACAATCGCGACTAATAGACTCTGTCAAGCATAAATGGCGATAATTGGTTAAACTATAATTAACGCATGTGACTTCTTCTTTCAAGGAGAAAAACCACGTAAACGAGTCATAGAAAAGAATATTTTTTTTCTTAAGAATAATTTACAGATTGTGTTAATTTTTCATGGATTTTTCAAAATATTTTTCTACACAATCGTCTATCATATCGCGCGTGTGTTATGGAAATTAGAATTATATATTTAATAATACAGAATAAAAAGAAAGGGGAATGAGAAGAAAGATGGCTGAGAGATATATATTGGAATAGAACCACTTAACATATTAATGTCCAGCACATAAAAGTATCAATATTCTTTGGCTAAGTTAATAAGAAGAATATTGAACCACAGCTACGCAGTAAGCTATGCGGGATAGATTTAATTGGCTGTTGGCTTGCTAATAAATGCTATACGATTACAATCATCATAAGAGTTCTTCAGTGAAGAGAAGATTTATTATTGTTAAATATGAATTCATTACGAGATAGGGTTCTCTGTGTCTTATTTTTATCGCAATATATTCTAATAATGCGATAAAAAAAATGGAATATCTCGTGTGTATTAATTGTAAGCTTTGTAGACATCTATCTCGTGTAGCACGCGTATCACTCTTCGTTTATTCTTCCTCTTCTAAAAATGTACATATATATATATATTTAATTAAATGTAATATACAATTTATATAACATTACGTGCATATTTTATGCAATCCTAAAAAGGCGACACAATGCAACTCTACTATTCGACATTTATAATGCTCTGAATAAAAACAATAAATTAACATGTAATATATGTGTCACAATTCTAGGATCGAGAATGCCGGACGTGGAAAAATGA
This sequence comes from Lasius platythorax, assembly GCA_963971435.1. Classification (NCBI taxonomy): domain Eukaryota; kingdom Metazoa; phylum Arthropoda; class Insecta; order Hymenoptera; family Formicidae; genus Lasius; species Lasius platythorax. The sequence continues at coordinate 10,201,201 of OZ020547.1, forward strand.
AATTTAGAAATACTCAAGCATCTCTCCTGTTTTCTGTTTTTTCCCCTGAATATTTACATACATTAACGCGATGTCTATTAAGCAACAAAGGTAATTCTAAGAGGCTCTCATCTTTCGATATAGTTCATCCCTGTCGGGGTGGCTGACTCACTTCCTAAACTTTTTACGGGCGCGATGATGCGCCTCGAGGCCTTCGGAGAGGGACTTGAGGGTCTTGACATCGACTTGGGTGCGACCGCCCCCGCCCCCGTACCATCGGACCCAAACCGTCATAGTACCCGGAGGGCCCAAAGACTCGACTTTTCCCGGCCAGGCCGGACTTCCTCTTGCTGCACCCCACACTAGGTCACCGACCATCAGTTTCCATTGGTTTCCGTCGTCTAAGTCCTTTGTCTCGGCTACTGGGGGTTCCAAAGAAGGCACGGTATTTTTCAGAGATTTGTAATCTCGACTGTTTTCGCGTGATTGTGAAAAAAAAATTGCAAAAAAAAGCCCATCTCCGAGAAAAGAATTTTGTACAGACATATTGGATAGAAAACTGTGACGGTATATTAATTAATAATGTTAAATCGTTGCTACTTTTTATCTAGCAGAAATTTATAATAATATTTTTCTTCTATATTGTCGCGATTTTATTTTACTTTACAAAATATTAATTTGTTTTTTATTTTTATATGAGTTGTTTCACACACAAAGAAAAAAATTGTTTGATATATTAATATTTTGTATTAACATTTGCCATGATTAGCTACAAATTTACAATTATTAAAACGATCAATGGAATGTTTAGTAGATATACGTACATATATATAGATATATACACACAAATAATTTGTCTTCATGTACATAAATGCACATATCGTGATACGATACCGCATAATTTCCATCTGATACATCTGTATTGATCTCGATTGCGAGATGTGCAACGCATAACAGCGAAACGTTATGCTTATAATGCGTGTCGCAGAGGAATGTTCGAAACTGATGGTTCAACTACTCGTCCAATAGTATCGTAATAATGTGCTTCTTGCTCGCGTATGTGCTCGTTAAGAATGATTAGTAGCTTCATTCAATGGTGATAGGCGAGATCAAAGGCAGAATGAAATATCAGACGATTCGAATACATGCAATGATTTTGTCGATATGAATGTTATTTGTTCTATATATTCCCCTTTTTTCCATTACTCGTTTATGAAACGAAATCTTTTCCATATGTATATCGCTCAAGCGCGAATAAGCACTTATAAGAATTTATAATATTTAAAACAAAAACCAGGTTTTCAACAAACCAAGTTTAAAAAAAAAAATTATAAAAAACTTTTCCCCTCCTCAATTCCTTTATTATTTTTAATTTTTAATTGCGGATTTTTTTATAAAAAAAATTCACACTTTATAATTTATTCAGTGTTGAATATAATCATAGTTAAAGTTAATATAACAATTGTATTTTTTTCGACTCGTCCTAGATGTATTAATCCAACTTTATACTTTAATTCACATTTTGTGTACCTAAATCATTGTCTAGCAAACGTTTCTCAATCGTTGTGAAATAATTCGGAAACAGACCTCCATCCTCAGGAGTATGCACATGCTGTACGCAAAATATGTACAAGGTACGTTGAAATAACACACGGTAGTGAGCCACACCCCTTCCGAAATGAACATATGATTCAAGACCCTTGGCCACTCGGATGAGAATGTAATTGCATGGGTGATGGTATTAACAAACCTGACAGCCAATTAGTAAACGCAAAAAAAAGGGGGGACCTTCAAGGACATTATTTACAAATGTCAAAAGTTATTTTTTCTTCACTTCCCCAAGCGACGTCGAAGACTCGTACGTGATGAATGAAGGGTATTTTAGTACTAGCGCCACTTACCTGCTCTCTTCGACTTCTCGTTTTAATATGATTAATAATGCGACGTTATGACGAATAAGTCGCTATCATAGACTGATTCGGAGAACTCAGTTCTGAATCGCACAAAATATTTTCCCGGCGTAAAGCCTCGAAGAGGGAAACGATCCCTTTCGTCCAGTTGCGTGGCATGCGCAGAATCTCGAATATTGTGAAAGAAAAGCTGCTACCAAAGCAATTAGAATGCGGCAAGCGTATGTTTCGCCATGCAACAATCAAGCATGCATAAGTGTGAAATAAATAAACTAATAAATAAATACTATTAACACAGAAACAAAATGGTGACATACGTGGTACTCGGTTGAAGCAGCAAGTAGAGTTAGATAATGTCAATGATTAGATAGTGTATGCGAGCATGTACTTCTTTAAGTTGCAAACAAGTCAATTAAAGATAAAGTCGTACTTTGAAACGCTCTTAATAATAACATTTATACGATGATTATTTGGTGACAAGGAGCAACGAAAAGCGCATTGTTTTTCTCTCGTGTGAACGAAGCCAGAAATTAGCATATGTGAATTGGCAAAACAATGACCGGCGCTTTACGTTCCTCACTTTCACAAAGAGCAACTAACGAAAAACATCCTGAAGAAGAAACTTTCTTTACAACACGTTTATCGGAACAAAATGTTAATCCGATCAATGAGCTTTAATCCTTGTCTCATTAAATTCTAAAATAATTTATAAGTGAACATTCTCGCATGAAATATATGGGAATATTAATTCCGATATATTATTCCATTAAAAATTGGAAACTTACACGTTGATTGTAAATCCACTACTACTTTTTTTTCTCGTTTACGTCAATGTCGATATTAAAGTTTCTTCGTAGAATGCTTTTACTGCTACTAAGCGGAAGTATATTTTGACTACTCGTATACGATTAACGTCTAAGAGTACCATACAATACTGACCATCTTGGTCTTCATGCAGAGTAGAATGCATGGAATGGATGGAGTCCAGCTTTCGCTTGATTCCGCGGCCGAGGGCATGTTCCCTGCCCTCGCACCTCACCGTGCTCACCACACCTTCGGCTTGCTTCAACGTCTCTGACGTATAGATCTGTCAAATACAACTCGATCAACTCAGGCACAAGCCTACCAATCGCATGCTAATATCATTTCACAGTGTATCATTCAGTGCCGATGTATTATTTTTCGTTACTTGAATTCCGGTTTCATGGGTCACAAGGACTTTATGGTTTTTTTTCTCAATCGAGCATAGGAGACAAAAGCGCAAAATTCCAATTAAAATATACAAGGATTAGACAATACGAAAGAAAAAAAACATAAATAGAATTGAAAGAAAAAAAATTATTAGAAAGATTTAAAATTTGTAAAAATTTTTTGACCGATATCTCCGATGCTTTTAATGCAGAAATCACGCGATTCATCGATGCATGCAAACGATAATGATACCAAAAGAGACAAACTCAAACTCTGTTTACACATGCTTACATTGCAAGGTATATATATGTTCAGAATCATATATAATTTTTATCAGAGAGAGAAAAGGATAATGTTCAGTAAAAATTTATTTTTTCGTTATTATATATAAAAAGAGTGATTTTTTTGCTGATTAATCCGATCAACACACGATTAGTAATACAATTACATTATTGCAGTACACGATTTAAATAATAACGCTACGAATAAACGAGCGCTCTCCGCCATAGCGCGGATGTAAAAATTATTAACGTTAAATACAAACTAATTACAAACTTAATATTATCGAATGTAAACCGATCGCAACCTAATAATGCCACTGGTATATCTATCTCATTTCAATTTACAAAATTAATTAATTTTGTATCCCGCGCGAAAAGAAAGCTGCGATTACTCGTCTGATGATGAATCACTCTCCTCAGCGTCGTCGCCCTCTTGCGCATATACGAATTGATTATAAACGTATGGATTAATGTAGGTTTGCTTAGGTGTGTAATTAACAACAGCAATGCCATTAGAGTCAGACCTATAATTATATAAATGTGGATACAATTCGGACGGCGCGATGTCAAGGTTGACAATTTTTGGCGGATACCCGACATTTTGTGAACAATAAGATACCCCGGTGTTATGTCCCCGTTCCAATAATTTCTCTGCGGAATTTTGCTCCATCTCTTCTTGCTCCATGACACGCTGCTCGATTTGAGAGACGCGATTACTATCTACGCACGATTTGTCGTTGAACTTGTTATTAACCTGTGGCAACATGGTATAATGAGCGTGATCTGGCACTAAGGCTTGCTGTCGATAAACGTTCGCATTAGGGACATAATGCTGACCATGATAAAGGATTGGTTGATAATGACCGTGACCTATGATTGGCAACGGATTGACCTCAATCTCCGAATAGGAAACATCCGTCATTTCTTTACTGACGTTTAGTTGATCTTCCACAGTAGAGTGGTCCATTGTGTCTGAATTAATGGAATGATTTGGTGATGAAGTGTCCATATACTCCTGTGAGTCAGCGTATGTGTTTTCTGGGTGTGTCGTATCGGCTGGCTGGTGCATGTCTATTATAGTTAGATGACGGTTGACCTGCTCTACGTGGGTACCAACCTGGATCCCAGTGGTCACTGTCGACTCCACGTAAGTTTTTCCGTGCAAGCTCGGTTGATTCAACGTGATCTCCTTGGTGGCAATACCCTGCATTCTCCAATCCTCCGATGCTACCTGTGCGTCGCCCGAATCCGGTTCGCTGCTTGAGACGCAATGAACCATAGGCTGAAAATAAATCGCGCATTACGTGATAATTAATAAACGCGATTATTCTTTATAGAGGGAGAAAAATTGTACACAATTTTTTCTTTTAAGCTATAATAATAAAAATTTAAACAGAGAATATTAAATATTTTTCTCCAACATTAAGAAATAAGAATATATGTTTCAAAAAAAAGAATTAATTAAACTATTCCACTTTTTCCAAATTATTTTTTACCGTAGACGACGAGTGGTGTCTAGCGGTGATTGGAGGCGCTGGCGAAGCTGCACCGTGTGTAGTAGTGTCCACGGCCGGACTATTGGACCTCTGACTATTTCCTGGACTATGAGTGGTCGTGTCTGGTGGTGATCCTTGCCGCATCATCGCCGATTGCGCCACATTGGTTTGATTTCCGGCGGTTTGCGTCGATACCGAATGCCTTGCCATAAGCGGACTATGTTGCTCATTCTGCTGAGCCGTTTTTTCCACAACGGTTGTGCTACTACTAGCGAGCACATATTGCTGCTGCTCGATATTCTGGTCGGATGATGGCGAATTTATTCCGCTCTTAGGGGAGGATGATGCCGCTTTTCCCTGAATCATGCCGGAACTCAGGATATACGATTGATTGTGGTCGAGATTTAAAGAAGGTTCGACTGCTTGTCCACCGTTAGAAGTTGCGCTTTGAAAATTTGGTATTTGATTGTTTGACACCATAGTCGTTTGCTGCTGCACGATTGTCGTGTTCTGTTGGACAAACGTTGTGTTCTGTTGATTCGATGCCGAGGAAACTGCGATGTTCTGCGCGGTAGCACAAGGTACCATAAGAGTTTGTCCATTCATCTGTATAAACTCCTGCTGACCCTGCATGTTCGGTGGTCTCACTTGCGAGGCATTGAATGTCACTTGCTGATTCGGGCTGACATTCGCTACTATCGGGCTCAGTTGATTCCCGAAAGATGTTGTTCCGTTCACCAGAAATTGGCCGCTGTTCGGTGAAAGAAATTGTGCTCCCGGACTGTGCTGCTGAATTATTTTTCCACCGGTCGCTTGCGGCGCCCGTATTACCATACCGGCTGGACCGGCAGCTAATATACTTTGACTGGGATTGAATATACTACCATGGCTCTGTACCGGCGTCAACACATTTTGGCCATTGACGTTCTGTATCTGAAGTTGCATCCCGATGTTACCCGTATCCTGCAACAACGTGGCCGTTCCATCAGCAGACATAACCATGCTACCTAAACCGGGCACGATAAACTGCTGAATAGTGGGGAAATTCTGAACCATCCCGGTCGCGCCGTTCAACAAATTCACCGGTTGAAGAAGATTTATTTGCTGAGCCGGTTGAGGATTCGTGATTATTTGCTGAGCGTTAAATTGCGCAGATGCCGCACCAGTCTGACCGTTCATGACTAACTGTGCCGGTGCTCCGCCTTTGCCAGGTACGATAGTCAGTGCTTGAAGCATAGGCCCGCCTATACTCTGAGCCTGAAAGTTCTGCTGCGCAAAGTTCGACTGCGATTGCATCAGCATACCGGCGTTCTGCTGGGACGAGGCGATGTGTAGCATCGACGCAACAGTCTGCGGATTCGCTTTCCGTTTCTTATACGCCTTCTTCTTGGTCATCGCCGATTCCGGCGATAATAATGCTGGCTGTCGATTCACCGTCATACCTTGGTTACTGACGGTCCTAGATACATCCTGATTCGCATCGAGGATCGACTGAGTGTTTTGAATAACGTTGCCGGTAGCGACTGTTAGATGCGGTATCTGCACGTTCTGGCTTATGCCGTCCATCGTCATCACGCCAGGCTGAATTAGCACTGGCGTCTGAATAGTGTTCACGAGAACTGTTGGTTGCCCTATTACTTGCTGGGCTACGCCTACTGCAGGAATCACTTGGCTGACAGCTCCGGTCACGCTGGTGACCATCGGCGATACCGACAACGGTGGCATAGAACTGGCATTGGAAATGATTTTCGGTGGAGGAGGTGCCATCACGCCATTGATAGCTGAGCCAGTACTCGCCATGATAAGTTGACCGCCGCTAGACACTAGTATATGGCCAGGCGGTAGCGTCGATCCGGCAGAATGTTTTAATATGCCGCCAGAAGTGAGAACATTGTGAACTTGAACGTTGGCCTGAGGATGCTGCTGTTGTGGCTGCTGCTGCTGCTGATGATGATGATGATGTTGTTGTTGTTGTTGTTGTTGTTGTTGTTGCTGCTGCTGCTGCTGTTGTTGCTGCTGCTGCTGCTGAGTTTGCGACTGCAACGACGAATTCGTACTCGTCTGAGGTACTTGTATGCTACTAACAACGCTTTGAACCATTTCAAGCGGAGACTTAGATACGCTCATCGTCGAAGATTGACTGTGAGGAACAGCGGAATGAGTTGTAATTGGAGCACCTGGCACATTCGTCAATGCCGTAGGTTGCGCTTGATGCTGCGGCTTATTCGGCAAAAGATTAGGTATAGCGGGATTCGGTATCGCAGATGGTGTGTTTATGGAGACGGTAGCGGTGTTCGCCCTTCCAGCTAACACAGACGTAATCGTATTACTGCTGACTGTATGACCGCTAGCCATAGTTGTTATTACGGACGATGTTCCGCCGAAAGTATTCATAGATATCCTGGAAACCGCGTTTATGGTATGCGGATGAGGTTGATAGCCGTCCAAGGAATTTTGCCTAGTCGTTATTTGTCGTTTCACCTGAGACGTTAAACTGTCCGACGCAGAGGAAGACGTCTGAGACGGCGACGTGCTAGGTGGAATACAGCTGGAATTCATCGTGCCGGAACTAGGAGTCTCAGATCTTTGTTCTTGAATGTTGCCACCAATCAAGGACTGCGACGGCTGCTGTTGCGCTTGCTGAGTTAACATTTGCGATGGCATTTGGTTCGACACGTGTGAGTGAGGCGTCGGCGGTTGCGAGTAACTATGCGGTGTCGCTGGTTGCGACGAGATAAGGCTCTGGGGGGTTGCCGGTTGCGAGATCCCGGGCGTTGAAGCGGCCGGTGTATCTGAATTAGCTGGACTATTCGTACCGATAGGAGATCCATGACTGGTGCTCACAGTACCGCCTTGTATCGGTCTAGAATCAATTTGCTGTTGATTGCTCGTTTGATATCGTTCGCTAAACGTTGACGACGTGACAGGATCCTCGCGCTGATCCGTATTCATCAGGTACTGTCGTTGAATCTGTTGCTTATATTGATCCTGAATGTAAGACTGTGTATCAGCGCTAGTGACGCAGCCTTGACATGGACTGCTCTCGGAATCCGTGCTGTTGTTGCTCGATGTCGGTGTCATACTGCTGTGTACGACAACCGGCGAAGTTGCGTGATTCTTTACGGAAGCAAACGACGACGAGGTACTCGTAGGACTGGCGATAGAGGAAGGCTTTGGTTGAGAATTATAGGTGTTAGAGACATGCATGCCGTGATTGGCCTGAGGCGATGCTTTCGGATTGTTGTTCAACATGCCCACTTGAGAGCTACTGACACCGGTCTGCCTCGATATTGTGCTGTTTAACAGCGCCGTTTGCTGGGCGAGGTATCCACTGGGATCCTCTAGGAACGAAGGACCGCTACTGTTGAACGTTGAACCTATCTGACTATTATTCTGCTGATTCTTCTCGCTGAACTCATCTACTGGACTTGATGCCGAATGTTCTAGCCCGTTATTTGTTCTTGATGACTCTGCGACACTGTGCTGCCGCTGCTTCTTCACTATTATCTTACTCGACTTCGCTTTCTTCCGCGCGGCCTCGTCCGTCCAGTTGGAGGGCTGTGGAATGTGATGATGAAGTGGCGGCACGCGGTCAAACGAGTTGCAGGTGATATTCTGCACTGTTACTAGGGACGGTTGATGGGATACCGTCGCAGCACGATTTTGCTGCCACGGTGGTGTTCTGTTGTTAAAATGCATATTGCCGGGTTGCCCGTTTGGTCCCATACCAGACTGCTGTGCCTCGACAGCGTGAGTGGCGTTCGGGCTTCTTCCCGTGTGATTGGATAGAACGAATTGCTGTTGATGTCCCATCTTTGCATCTGCGTTCGTTCCTTTCGAAGGATCAAAGTTCCTCATCGGATATTGTACTTGGTTCTGCGCGTACATCCGCTGAACGTTCTCGTGAGGATTGTTTGGCAAGCCGTTTTGAACTACATGGTGTCGCTGCATTGAATGATTATGTAACAGAAGTTGCTGCTGCTGCTGCTGCTGTTGTTGTTGTAACTGTTTTGCGTTTAAATCTTCATCATTAATTGATGATGCTCGATTGTGCCTATTCTGAATGTCTGCAGCATTGATGTTAGTCATGATGGTGGAGCCAGTTTGCTGCTGCATAACGTCCACGGAGTGATGATTCATTTGCTGGTTCGGATACTGCGGCTGAATACACACTTGCGACAATTGCTGCTGATGTTGCTGCTGTTGTTGTAGCTGCTGCTGAATCTGCATTTGGAAATGATCCGTCGATTGTGGCTGCATAGCGTGCTGACTCTGTTGAGGTTGTTGCGGCTGCATCTGGTGCTGGTGAACTTGGTGCAATTGCGGATGGAGGGCGGCTTGATTCGACACCTGCGGTGACTGCACATGATGTACGTAATTTTCGGCAGGATGCTGGGAATAATTTGTTGACTGTGGCTGATCTACTTCCTGGGTCAAATGCTGTTGCTGCTGCTGTTGCATATTGTGTTTTTGAATCTGCTGCAAATGCAGTTGCTGCTGCTGTTGCGAATTCAAGTGCTGCTGCTGTTGTTGCATTACGTGCATCGACTGTTGATTCAACTGATTGATATAATGGGGAGCTTGCTGCTGCGCTAATTGATTTGCCATTGTATTCTGATGCTGCTGTTGTTCCTGTTGCTGCTGTAAGATCTGCATATGTTGCAGCTGCTGCTGATGTGGTAACAACTGCTGCGATTGTTGTTGTTGCGATATATGCTGCTGAATGAGTTGCTGCTGTTGATGCTGTTGCTGCTGCTGTAGGATAAGTTGTTGCTGTTGTAAAAGCTGCTGCTGCTGTTGAGTCATATTATTGTAATTTGTATTCTGCTGATTCATTATCAGCGGATTGTTCATCAGCATATTGTGTTGATTTAACCTCTGCTGAGGATTTCTTGCACAATTGTTCACATCATGATTCTGGGAAGGCGAATTTAAAGACTGATGACAGATTTGTTGGCCGTTTTGCTGGACTTGCAGATTCGGGATCGCGATTGGCCATACCTAAAAATTAAATAATTATAAGATAAATATTTCGACAAATATCTAGTGAGACATAGACGAAAAAAAAAATATATATATATCCTAATAAATCGTATATACGATCGGCTGCGTGATTCTTTGTGAAAAAAAATAAAATATAAATTTGTTTTTGGTTTTGTAGTTTATTGTATATTATAAAATAATAAGGATATTGTGCTGCTTAATATTATACAAAACACACGGCTCAGAAAAGAACCGGATAATTTGCAATTCTAATTATAACTACGATCAATTACCTGCGATCCATTAGGCACCGGTGAACCTTGAACTCCAGATGCCGCGACCGCGGCAATAGCTCTTTCCCGTTGTGCCAGAAGTTGCGAAACCGAGACGCCGGAATAAATGCCGCCTATGCCTCCCAGTTTCCTCTTCTTCTTCTTGCTGTGACCATCTGCGCACGCCAATAAAGTGTCTCTTAATAAACCATAGTCGGAATTCAATTATATCTTCGATTTGCCGGCATCTACTTGAAATTGAATCGACAAAAGCATTTCCCGTTCGGAGTGCAATTGTGAAAGACAATAAGTCTCCGGCGCTAGAGAAATTAAAGTACGACTTATTCGCCCTAATCCCGCGCCGTCGGCTTTTTCGCTTATTATTCAGGCGATGTTCCAAGCTCCTTAATGAAGCAAATGTTCCATTTGAAATCCCGCCGCAAGGTTAAATTGTATTTAGCCCGACATTTCTGTGCTTTAACCCTCCGCTTTTATTTAAAACGTCGACCTTTCTCTCGATTTGCGTTTTTATTCCGAAAAATATCGTTCACAAAAAAAAAAAATATCGTCGGTAATAAACCGAAGTCTAATGTCACAGGTATTGAAAAGTTAATATAATTATATTATGTAATTAATTATCACACGCGATCTTTTAAATAAGTTCTCATAAGTGTTTCATAAAATTGAAAACAGAATTGATTTTTAGTATATCTCCGCATATCTTTAAAACATATTAAAAATAAAATGTAAATTAATATAAAAAAAGTATTATTAATATATTTTAATAATATATAAATAAAATAAATATGTAAATTTTCTATATTTTGACAATATTTTAAAAATCTTATAGAGATTAATAAAATCTATAATTTTATCAAAAAATTGCATTTCGACGAATAATAAATTGCATACAAACAGAAAGAGGTGAAGTGTCTGTCTGTGTGTGTAAAAGTACGAAAGTCTATCAACATTATAGCACTTTAATAAAATAAATGATATAAATATACACAGAAAAAGAGATGAAAGAATTAAAAAAATTTATGATACTTTGAAAACATCATCATTTGCATGTCTAAGAACAGTTGCAAGGAACATCGACGCTTCCGAATTACCGTGATTTACGAGAACGTGTTAGAAGGGAGGAGGAATAAGATTTTCAACGCGGGGGCGACAGGCTAAGGGGATCTTTTATCTGTAAGCCTACAGAAGATAATTATTCTTCGTGCGCGTCGATTGGCGCGGGGAGAGAGAGCCGGATAATTCTCGGCGAAGAGGGAAGAGCATGAAAACGACGAGAAGAGAAAGCGAAAGGGGAGGGTTGATCGTAGTAATGAATCTACGGTAAGGCAACTTGTTCGTCCTGATGGCAGTTTAACCCGATTTTCCAAAGGAGACGGAAGATTTGCGTAAAATCTTTGGATCCATTTTGTGGCTTCCGGGGTTTTCACGCGAACGCGTAAAGTCTCCCCCGCAGCCATCTACTTGGAATGCCTGCAGTCAATGGCTCGAGCAATAAACGTTCTCGTCGTTAAACTCGATGAAAGAGGGCGACGTAGTAATTGGAAGATGTAGTTCGTCGTTTGCGGCTGTTTTTAACCGTCTCAGGTATTTGGTTCTAAAGCGCGAGATGTTCGTTGTTAACTTGCTCGTAACAAATGATTTTATGTTTGTAAAATGTATGTTTGTTAAATATTAAAAATTGAATTATTGAATTAATTTAAATATTTATTAAATATTTCATTGACGGAGGCTGCTGTGTTCCCCCTCGGACTAAAAATACATCTTTCCACCGAGATTTGAAAATTCAGAATGAATTTTAATTCATATGAATTGTAATATGTTAAATTATACATGGTGCGATTTATCGTGTTAATGAGATATTGTAGGAAAGATTTAAACATAGTGTAAGTTAAATTTCAGAACTGCAATTACTAAAGCGTTTTAAATTGAAGCATTGAAATACATGATATAAAGTTGTAATAAAAGAAGTTTCCGATTTCTTTAGGATTTACACGATTTAAAATTTGTTTTCCGATAGCAAGTTAATTCCAGCGACAAGAGCAATCAATTCGTTCGTTGAAAAGCTGGAGACACAAACGCACCTGCGAAGGTGATATTCGTAATCTCGCGAGATAAATCCACTCTTCAGCGATCTCACTGACGCAGCAAGGGCGAACGTTGGTGGCATCGTCGGCGCTTTAACTACACCTACAACGAGAGTCAGGCACGAGCGTCGCGAATTTACTTTCGTGCTCCAGCAATCTCGACGGCAAATAACTCTCTTTAATGCGAGCATGAAAATCCGCCGGGATCGCGCCGTTACGCCGTTAACGCCGAGGCGTTGATGCGGACTGAGCGGAGCGAGATTGAAATGCGCTTGCGCGACCAACCAACGGGAGCGGATATGAGGGTGACTCGGGAGAGAGACAGAGAGAGGAATAAGGACCCACCGTCGAGGGAACAAACGTCACTCTCGGGGCAGGCGCAAGAATCACAACCGGACACAGTCGTTGGACCGCAAGACTGCTCTCTCTCCCTACTCCTTATGCGCGCGATCGTGGCTCGCTCCTCGTACGAAATTAACCCTTATCAACTCTGTGTCTACCACCACCATCTTCCCCCATGATCCCCACCGCGAGGGATTACAGCCTGGCTTCTTTCACCCCCTTCCTCTTGTATCCACCACCTTCGCCATCGGTCGCGGTACGTCGTCATCGTCGTCGTCGTCGTCGCTGGCAGCGAAGGGAAAACGGATTCTTTCCTCCTCCCGGGACTTTATTGATCGACGCCACGATAAGAAGGCCGCGAGCCGGCCGATTGGTCTAAGGATATGGCTGCTACACCGCGATCTCGTCACGATGATAGATAATAGAAAATACTTCTCCCGCAATCTATTCTTTCTTAATGCAATCGGACTAATTCGGATTGATATAGTTCATCTATGCCAATTATCAACGATAATGCGCGATAAGTGTTTCACAAAGGCCAATTTCTCTATTTGATTATACAATGTATTAAATATCTCATTAACCGAGATCTCTCCGCACACTTCATGCGGATCGGATCTATGGGTTTATACTTCGTTTCATCCCTATACTTGTTAAGAAGATTATTTTTCTCAGCAGTATCCTATGTAAACACACCTTTCGAAAAGAATACAAGAGCCTAATAGACCCGTCTGGTGTAGGCGGTAGAGTTAATCTGTTTACACGACACGATATCCTCGATAAGCAAACGAAAACAAACACACTTGCATACAAGTGTCAAATCCACCGAAGAATTTTTTATGGTTCGCCACTGCAGTGTGAAATCCGGTAGTCTGCGCGAGGGTGAATCGTCGGGGTTTGTCGCCCGTACAATCTCTTCTCGTTGCTGTCTGGGTGTCGCCGTAACTGCCACGAGGACAAAAGTGATCGATCGAGCTCCGGGGGAAACTGTTTACAGGGAAAATTGCTTGGAGCGACAAAAGATCGCGCAAACCGCGCTCTGAATGTAAGCATTATTATTCATTCGATAATTGTATGAAACCGAGTCTCGTTAAACGTGTTTCTTGATTTGTTTTCGATTATGCAATAATGAGATTGGACTAATTATTCTAATTAAGCGAACTGGATTCTAGATCTGAATATACAGCAGAAACATTTTATTCAATGTTTCACTTGTCATCATTTAAATGCATACAGAGACAGTTTTCAATTTTATAGGAAAAAAATTTTACTTTATAAATTGCCTAAAAAATTATTAAACATTTTGTTCAATATTTCTATAAATATGCAATAAAAATGAAGCATTTTGCATAACACGAGAAAAGTTAACGCGACAATTAATATATAATTACTAAACGTTCACGGCAGCGCACCGCCTCAGATAATTGTAATTTCCATTTTGCTCTCGTGACCGACAAAATCGAAACAGGCGTTCAATCATTTCTACTCCCAGCGCGGTATATAATCCATCGTACGTAAGCAAAGACCCTTCCTTCCCTTTTTAGCCCTTTTAGCAAAGTCAAACTGAAAATCAGAAAAAGGGGGAATTAAATCGGGCTCCCAGCGGGAGTGAGCGCGTTATGAAAACTCGGAGCTCGACGTTCCACGATAAAGATTCATTCTCCACTTATTCCCTTTGCCGTTTTTCCCTTGCCATAGGAAGTGTGTGTGTGTGTGTGTGTGTTTGCGCAGAGACCGATGGTGCGGTAAAGAGAAGAAAGTCGAGGGAAAAAGCTACCAACCCTCCCATATCCAGCGTGTCGTTTTATATCACCGGAGAATTGGAATCGAAGCGGGCGCGAGCGTGCGTCGATGTTAAAACGACCCTATAAAGTCCCATAAAAACATTGCCAACGACGTGTATGTATATTCGCACGCGCACACGTACACACAAACATCGACCGTAAGTTAAACTTTAGCCCCAGATTTCCAGACGCAAGCGCGAAACTATCCGCCCTCTGCTCGATGCTGCGCACGAGTGCGCCTATGCACCGGAATGCATCGCGCTAATCTATTTACGAGCGGATACACAGCGAATCGATCCATCTTTGTTGTTGATAATTGCAGAGCAAACTCTTCACAAGGGCCAGACACAAAGAAAAAAAAAGTGTTATATCTCTTATAAATATATACATATATCTATCCTCTCTCGTTGCAAGAGAGACCACGAATAAGGACATATAATTTCAACCTTCAATTTTGCAATGTGTATAAAAAATTGTAATATTTTCTAAAATATATATTTAATATAAATACATCATTTTCAAGATATTCGAGTAATTCGATGTTCGAGAGATGAGAGGCGTTCTCCCAACCCCCTCCCCCCCGGCGAATAATATTAAAACGTGCAGTTACGAGAAGCCCAGGGTGGAAGTTTAATAACCGTTGGTCGTCGACACGGTCGCGTCCGGCTTTCAATCTACACAAGCGGATTATAATTTCTAGCCGACGCAATTTGTGGAGTACAGGTAGAGGTACGCTGGGAACGCGTTCGTCGCGCGTCCTACAACAGCCGCTTAATTAACGGCGCGGAAGTAAGGAAAAAAGGAAAAAGGGGGGGAGGTGGGGGAGGGGAGGGGAAAGAAGCAACGGCGGCGGGATGGGTCGGTTATGGGATTTGATAATGAAATTCGGTGGAGAGAGTTTGGCGGCTACGGTGATACATCATTCCACCCTCTGTCTCCGTTTCGCCATCCACCGCGCTTTTCTCTCAAGCTTTAATGCGCCAACGGGCGAAGAAAAGACGATCCTGAAACGCGGGTAGGAAGAGAAAGGGGGGAAAAGGGGGTGTGATGGGCGAACCGACTAATGCCGCAATTTCGTCGTCCTTCTTCCACCGACTCGACTTTTTTCCCTAATGATCACGGCTCACTTGACGGGGTGGAAAAACTTTTGGTCTTCCTCCAATAAAAGTTGGCACGTGTTCCCCGCGCGACGGTGAATAAACGTCTCGGCGATTATGGCGCCGGTTCGACGTCCGATTTGACAGAAAACTTTGTTAATACGCCGGATCGATAGAGAAAGTTTCGCGGTAGCACGTATGAGTTTGACTGTCGAAGTCGTCGAGATTACGAAAACGGATGTTGAGGAAATCTGGATTTTGATCGATCGCGGGAATTTCGCCTGACGCGAAAACAAAATTGAAAAGTTTAATGCAATAACGGCATAAATATTGAAATAAAATATATATAATGCAAATCAAAAAATATATTATGTAAATATAAAATTACTATTATGCTATATTTGTCCTAAATCTTATTCTATGTTAAAATTTTTAGCTCACAGATTCGAAATTATATTCTTAAAAATCATTTTCAACTTATACTCTCTTATTATATCTGATTCCATCAATTATTCATTTTTTCGACGACGTCTTTTCTTTATTCAAATAATACTCTCATATAATAATACTCTCGTATTTGCAATGATATTCTTACCTTTTCTGGCTTTATCCGGCGACGTGGGCGAATCGGCGTTCGCGTGAATCGAGGTCGTTGTCGGACCAGAAGATAAAGTCGACGATGAGACCGCCGGTGTACAGGACGCAACAGGACTGGCGGCCGCGGCCGGCAGCAGAAGTTTCCTCTTATGGTTGCAGAGCTTGGTCATCTCGCGCGTCTTGCCCTGATCCGGGCTCCAAGGTCGTGTCGCAACCTGAAACAAGAACGTGCCGCTCGTTATTCGCCTGATTGTATCGCGCAGCCGGTGTGTGATCGGCTAACGAGTTAACTTTGAATCATTTCGAGTGCACGATAAAAGGAATATCGTTTGAAAACTTAAAAGTACTTGGAGTTTTTTTTTTGACAGCTAAAGTCAACATTAAATATTGCAAATTATATTAATATTTTAATCGACACCCTCCTTCATTGCGCATCGACTGGTCGACAGAAAACGTGATACTGATGATTTACATTTACAGTTTTATTTCATACGACACTGTCATATAAAATGATAATTTTCACCTCCGCCTAATTTCGTCGAGAGGATTGCTCTAATAATAATCGGCGCCCGTAAAATAAAAGCAAGTAAAAGGGAGAGACTGAGATAATCGGTGGCCTTAGCTGACGATGCTCATGAATCTCATGATCGATGCGCGATGTTGCGAGCGAAGTTAAAATGCCTCCGAGTTGAAAAGCCAATGTCCGTAATGGCCGGACTTCGCCGTGTTACATGTCAGCTCGGGAGACTTTTCGGAGCAATTTACGGCCGCAAATACGATGCCATTACAACGTGTCGTAAGTAAGATAATGCCACGCTTGATATATAAGAGCTATCCGCAAAAGCGCCTCGCGCGAAATGTTAATCGTCGTTTCCTCGATGATCTTTGATGATACGATGCGCGACATCTTTAATCGCCAATGATGAAAACAATAAATAAAGAGAATTATACTGCTATATATACTAATTAAAAGAGATCTGCGTGCGAGACATATTTCGCGAGAAAAAAAAATGTAGCAAATTCGCGAATACTGCTCTCGTAACATTTGGATGTAAAGACGCGGATCGTCGAGTTTTACGGAGCTGGCGGAAAATATTAGATTCCGCACAACAGAGATTTATCGCACATCACCTGAGCTAGTACCTAGGCAAGTTAATTAAGAACGACCTGAATACGGCGCCGAGATTAAGCGTACTCGTGGCGCCGGTTGGCCTTGGCATCGAGAGCCAACGAGTGTAATGATGTATACAGGCAGTTAACTCAATCAATCCTTTTCTCTGACTGGTCTATCATTCATTCCGCTTCTGGAGAGACGCTCATCAGCAGTGATCATCTTACCGGTTTAATGACGCCCACCACGATACCGAAGAGAGAACGACGAAATTTGCGTCGTAGCGCGACCTACCTACCTTGAAAATATTGCGGATCAATCAAAGATCCAGTCGCGATAAATAAGACGAAAGATTATAATTTGAATAAATCGATTGCGGCTACCACGCCGGATCGATCTTTCAATTAAAAAAGTAATATTGATCTTCGATATGGTACTAATAATGACATTTATAAAAAAGTTGCATCTTTTGCAAGGACAAAAAGAAAAAAAAATATATATATATTATTTAATATATACAATATATATATATATAAATATTAAATAAAATATACAAAGTAATGATGTAACAAATGTATATAAGCATATTCTAAAAAACTAAACTTTTTTTTTAATTTAAAAAAGCATTCGTATTCTTTGCGGAGAACAAAGCACCATGGAACAAAATGTTGCGTGTATGTGTAAAGAGTCAATTTTTTTGTTTCATTCGTATTCGCTTGGCGAATTGCGTCTGAGCGTGCAATTGCGGTTACGTCGTACAGTCGTATATTAGCAAAGCGTACGCGCAAGGTGTTTGCATCACTACCTAAATAATCCTCGCCCCACTGAGAGTATATATACGCGGGTTACACCGTCGCCGCTTTCCACGGCATTATTTCCCGTCACACGCCGCGCATTGCACGCGAGAGGTAATCACACGGCGACCGGCGGCGGAAACCGCGATTTAATCCTTTTTCTCGGACGCAAAATGAGACGCCGTACTGCGACAGAAACGACTTTAATATGATAGCTTTTACCCATCCCCTTATCCGTGCCCCCGTGTTCCCGTGCCCGGACGAACGTGGTCGGGTATCTCCCTCTTGATTAGACGATCCCGAAAGGGAAAATAAACTGCGCTACACGCACTGCTTGTAATTATCACGAATCAAACGAGCAAACTAGTACACGTTAACGTTTTTACATGAAACTGCTTTACATAATAGGTTACTGTATCGCATATATGTATAATTGCAATGAATTATTGCATCGGAAAAAAATAAAATTAATATCATAAATCCTTACAAACAAAAAATCTATAATTAAATACGTCTACAGCGAAAACATGAGCGTATGCTAGATAAGAGAAGATAAAATATAAAGAGATCATTATCAGATGTAAGATCGCTCTTATTTTTCATCTCTCTAGCAATGATACGGATAGTGTCTTTAATTACAAGAAATTCTACAATAAAATTTGATGATGATGAAAAAGAGAAACTCGTTAGGAATATAATAAAATTATCGCGTAATTTACTTGATAATATTTAAACTGTTAATCATTGATACTAATCAACTAGATATTCGTAAATAATTATATGTCAATTATATAAAGTGAGCCATAATCTGTGCAATGTGCCGGCACTTAAATCGATATCTAATTAATATCGAGCATAAAATTTATATCGAAACTTTTATGAGGGTTTCGTTTCTCAATTGCGAATATTTTCACCGCCAAATTTCTACATCGCGCGCAGCAAATGACGAGTACGAGTCGCGAGTGAACGCGACGACGATCCGCGAGTTTTATTTTGAGGAAGGTAAATCATCGTGTCGCGCCAACTCTGGATCTCGGGATCCAATCAACTCCATATGCACAGAGCCGTATTCCTCACGAAGCGAAGCGAAGCGACGCGCTGACCTCGACGTCGTTAAATTAAATTTATGCCATTCCCGCGACGTCCTCCTCCGCCATGCACATATACCATATGCGTTTATCGTTACCGCGCGACATTACGTTGAATTAACGTAACAAGGCTATTAGTCTGCGATTTTACGACTTTAATCGTGACAGCGGGACCAAACTGCTGCTCTCTTTCTCTCTGTCTCTCTGTCTCTCTGTCTCTCTGTCTCTCTCTCTCTCTCTCGGTCCTCACAAGCCTCACAAATTGGCTCTCGAGACAATCACGCGGGAGCACACGTCGTACGTATCTGTCAACTGTGGATAATTAAATGTGCGTACGTATGTGCGTATACACGATTGTTCGCAGGTAACATTCCCAGAGAATTGTCGGCACGCTGATTGCGCGGGAAACTGTGCGTCTCTTTCTCGTAACGAGCGGTAGCTCATTTGTTACGGCAAATACAAGCAATAATGTTCACTAAACACTACAAATATAATTGAGTGAAATAACGTTGTGCAAAACGAGGTTAAATCCATTATCAGAATGATTTTATATATTACGTCTCATAATTGTATACGAGTTACTACCAATTTTCTACGACATATGTAAGTAACAGTGTGTTTCACTATGTAATTTAATTATATCGAGTATTATACACTTGAGGCACGCATTATTATTTGCACTTGTCGCAGTAAGTTTGTAATGCATTCTAACAATCAACAAAATACGATAATTGTGTTACGTGCAATGCAATCAATTTAATTTCAAAGTAGCTTTAATAATTTTTTTTTAACCACATTTTTGCATTACGGTTTATACGAGGTTATGCATATGTTTTTCATTTCGTGCATATTTTCACGATGATAATATAAAATTTTATAGACTCGCGTTATTAAACGTGGCCACTATTAAGAGTGTCGCATCAAAGCCGAGAATATGGATCGACAATGAATATTCGTTGACGTCAATGCCAATATCTAATTTACGATCGACGCTGCTGTTCCCGCATTAATATCGCCATTATTGAACTCAAGCAACTATCGGACGTATAATGAAAGGTACCTCCACGTGTAGAGTCGTCTACAAAGAACATTTGGTGCTCGTTGTTGAAACGCGCCATCGCGAAATGAGATGCAGCAATGACGTGCAATTAATTTAACCGAATACCTAAATTACACGTAAAATTACACGTACTAAAGAGTAACGGTGGCATAAGATGAGAGAGCGTTTAAATACGCGCTGCCTATTCGTCAAATATTGTCATTTGACAGTGAGAAAGGAATCATATACTTAGTCTACGACTCAAATATTTCGCGTTTAAAATATTAATATGGAAAAACTAATTTTTTAACATTTTTTTCACGATCTCGAAAATTTACAATTGTGAATACAATTGCGAAGAATCTAGGACGCGTATTTACGTCACTGCTCGATAATTAATGAATCCATTAATTGGCAATTCTTCATAATTCCGATAATTGTGCGCCCGCCCTCATTTCTCGCAAAAGCTTCTTGTCCGGATTACGACACGTGCAGCAGAGTGTTCACTTTCGAATAATTAGTTATTCGTTTAATGAAGGAAAATTACAATTTCTGTCGCGTCAGTCAATCGATATATGCCAAACGCGTCTCTTATTATAGATCGCAGAGACAACGGATGATAAAATTAAAGGTGCATTATCGTACATCGTAGTAAGCTCAATGAGCTGCGATATTTCAAAAGTCAATCATCGACGCGTGGGTGTTGCCACAATATTGCATCGAGGATCATGACGATACCAGAATAAAAGGGACAGGAAGAAAAAAAACGACTTACGATCTGGTATTCTCGATCAATAAATGATAATTATCTGGTTGGCTAACTGATACTAATTCATCACGCGATAAGTCACTCTCGCAGGATATATACATATATAATTCCTCGTAGGAAGGAACGCTTTATATATGTTAACGATGCTCATAGCAGAAATGAAAGGGGACGCGTGCTCCGTGATGCTCGCTTAATTACCACTCGTTCATGAACGAGTGATCTAACTGTTCACACGCTTCTGTTACAGCTTTACTTATTGCATGAGATACTGATAAAAATAAAGTTGACGACGTAATAAAATAATCGGCAATTAGTGTATATAAAGTTAATTTGAACAGAAATGAATAAAGGATAATAGACATCGATTGCCTTCCGTCGTAATTTTCGCGAGTAATTAAATTATATTAAGTTAATCGCTCGCTTAATTGCCGAATAATCGCGAACGATTACTTGCTTTCATTTTGTTTTCGATAATACTTTTTCCTTAATCATCCCGTGCTCGTAATAGCGGCGCAGATATTTCCCGGAGATCTCTCTTAACAGTTTAATCAATTAATAATTATTACCGCTCGCGATAAGAGCATTCGCGTTTAATTGCCGTCCGTTTAACCCGCTTTACAGGAACGCAATAAAAGCAAGAACATTACGAGAGCCGAGTCGAATTGAATTAAAGCTTGAACGCGGCGCGAATTCAACAAATAGATATATAATTGTTTAATACTAATTTAGCAGGGAGACACACAAATACCGGGATGTATTGCATTTCGAAACAGTGGAAGTAATCCTCATAAATCACTGAGTAGATATCCGATAATTAACATCCGCTCGACCTCCGTTTCCCGTGGAAGAGAAGAGGATCGCGTTTCCATGGAGGGAACAAAGGGTCGAGGATATGTCGCCGTCATCATCGTCGTCGTCGTCGTCGTCGTCATGAAAAGCGCAAACGAGGGACTATAATTCAGAAGTCGATGGTCAACGCGTCCGGTCATTGTAATTTTATCTCGAGCGGCGGCGAGAGAAAGAGATCAGCTGGGCGCTTATATAGGGAGGTAAAGAGAAACGGGCGCGCGGCCGGGAACTTCCCTCTCCGAGAAACAGAGAGAAGGAGGAAAAAAAAAACGGAGGTAGTGGATGTGCCATAATGTTTTACGATTCTCATTTATAATGTCTCGGTAATGTTTCGCTCAGTATGCAGTGCGTATTCGCGGCGAACTGCACTCGCCGTCGTCGTGCACAACGGAGTATCGTTCCGTGCGGCATTAATTTTCGTATCTGGAATTTATCGCGTCCCCCATCTCTCCTGCCTCGTTCTTTCCCTCCCTCTTGTCGACCGCGGATATTTTGCGAGTTGAGAGATTTAACCGGCGGTTTTTTGCGAACGACGCAATGCGCCACTTTTTTCGCAGCGGTTTTCCTATTCGGAGAAAGAGAGAGACGGGGCAAAATAATTCAGCACGCTGAATTATTTTCGTTCCCAGCGGTTTGTTCATCTTGCTCTCCGTCGGAGAGTGATATGTATTTAGACCGTAATTTGAAGTTTAAAACTCGCGTGCAAGGCGGAAAAATTAATTCCAGATCTTACGTACTTCATTATTAGAATTCTTAAATTCTTAATAGTAGACAATCATAGAATCGTAGAATATATTCCCACAGGTTTTGAATAGTTTCACGGAAGGATCGACTACAAAATTGATAAGAGAATAAGTTTTATCAAAGTTGAACAGCTTGTATTCGAATTACCGTGAAAAAAATGTGTGACCAACTTGAATATTTTATCCTGTATAATAAATATTTCTCGCGAAATATATAACTCTGGGGGAAAGCAACGTTTTCAGTGCATCAGGAAAAATTACTAACGTGACTCCGCCCGGTAGAAATACGAGGTCTCCGACCTTTCCGCGATATTACGGTAATCTATCGTAAGTGCCAGGCGCGCGCGGACCGTTATAAAAGTTAAAGCGTATAAAAAACGGGAAATAAATTATAATTGCATCCATCACGGTCGCCGTAACTCGATTAAAAAGGACGCAAGTCCGTATAATTCAGCGTAATACGCCCCAGATAAGCGTATAGCACTTAACTGAAATTAACATTAATAAAATTTGCCCATTCCCGCGAAATTCCCAGAAGACTGCGCCGGAACCTTCATAATGGCCGCGTTTTACGAACTTCGCGGCTCCGGGGCTCATTTATAAAGCTTGAATGAGGAAGACGAGCGGCGGTTCCGCGAATTCAATAAAAGATGCTCAAGTAGGCGGGAGTGCTCACTTTTTCACGATGTTATCAAACGAGAGATCGTGCGCCCCTTTATCTCATCACGAAAAAAAAACTTTAAGGATAATATGAATCGCAAATCATAAATGCACAAGCGTGGAAATAGGTATCCTTTTCCACTTTCTATATGCGCATCTTCGCTAGACATCTAGAAATATCGCAGAAAATTTGTGTAAAACAATTATATTCATAGATTAAACAAAAGACTCGTCGTCATAAATCAAAATAAATAGAATGCCATGAAAAAAAAAATTAAAAACTTTGTGCTCACCGAAATATTATTGACACAGTAAAACGCGAGACACTTGTGCGTTGCATTTTTATAAGTTTGATGCAGGTGGCTTGTCATATCTTGCCGAGCTGGCTACAAACAACTTTATACCGCCGCCAATTATCTCGGGATATAAACGACGCGAAAGATCTCGCTAATAATTAATTATATTTGAGTTCTTGTTATGGAAGGGTAGAGTAATCGAACGGTCGGTGCCTTAATTAAGAAGAAATTATCAGACCTACGCACGCGTCAATATCTTGTAACTCCGGAGTTGAAATTCCAAGCAATTTATGTCTTCAAGTTATAAGGTTTGTATTTATTGTCCACCGACTATTGCATACAACAGAAGAAACGAGCAAAAATATTGATCTTTATTTAAGTAAAACTTTAATTAGCACTGAGAACGAGATATCAAAACGTAGATTATGCATAATTCAAATATATTTTATTGACATTATAATTTTATATTTTGAAAAGAGCGGCCTCACACCTCATATTGACACTATTACTTAGTAAGCCTTCCAGCAATAAGTAATTAATTAATTCTAATGCAATTGTCACATAATAATACAACTTTATAAATTTAAAACTAATAAATGCTGTTTATTACATGTGTGCAATATGTAATATCTATGCAGCATATAATATGCATACGCATATAAAAACGTACATTACATCCTTTTAAGACTTTTTATAATCCAATAATATCCGATATAATATTCATTAATGTACATACAATTATTCATTAAACGCGCCATTATATCGGCGTGAATACCGAGAACGCAATCTATGATTATTTTATTAATATTGCTATATCTCGCATTACTCTGTCATTATTATGTTATGAAACCGTAATTAGACTACCGATCGTATGGGTTACATATATTCTGGTTTACAAGCACCAAGTAAAGAGATGTGCCCGCTCGTTTAAAGGTCGACGACGACGCATGTATATATATCGCCGCGACACTCAATAGGCAAACGCCTGTAAATTGTAATTCCTACGACCGAACGCTGCTGAGCAGGCGTATTAATATCCGCAAATGACAGGTAAAACACACGTCTCGATCGACACGTAATGCCACGTTGTTGGAACGATAATCGCATCGACGAGGGGCTTGCGTCTCGACGACGACGACGACGGCCACGCTCGATTCTCTCGTTTTATCACTCGCATTATGTTGTCAGAATATAGCACGCACGTTGTGCGTCGCGCCTTGAAACACCCCGATCGGGTAATCGCCGTGTATCGATTTTCTGCGTGTATCGACTTCTGCGGACCGGTGTGTTAAGACCGCTCTTTATCGCCGCGGGGCTGTATTGCCCCTATTAGGGTCTTTATACTTTCGCAGGGGAGTTACTTTCCTCCTTCATTTGTCCGCGAGCTGCGAACTCGATCTCTGAATTCGAAATACCTCGATGATTACTCTCGTTCAACTGCCTCGATATCTTATTAATGTCAATCTCACAATCTAAGTAACAATTTTAACTTGATTCGATCGAGAAGTAATAATTTTCTCGAGTTTTTATACCGAGACGCCCGATCCAAAAGAAATTACTTATATTAAAAGCTTCAGTTCGTTGATTTTAATTTTTACAGGTTGTAGGATCGATATCAGCATTCGTCTGCAAGTTTATTTAATCGACGTTTACCTTCCCATGGAGAGCGAGCCGAAAAAATGGTTCATTCAAGTCCTCGAGAAATACGGGAATAAAATTCGATTCGCCGGATCAATGGTCTCGCGAATTCAATCTCGACGCGAGTAAAACAACCAATTTATGTGCGCGAAAAGTAGACGGAGAAAACGACTTACGTGTCAAATATCTGTCGCTTAACAGCGAGAATCGTGGCGTACATTAAGCTACGCGAAACGCG
This sequence comes from Lasius platythorax, assembly GCA_963971435.1. Taxonomy (NCBI): domain Eukaryota; kingdom Metazoa; phylum Arthropoda; class Insecta; order Hymenoptera; family Formicidae; genus Lasius; species Lasius platythorax. The sequence goes on from OZ020547.1 coordinate 10,226,463, forward strand.
TCGGCAGTACAAATGTAAAGAGCACAATTTTACAGCTCGCGCGTTCAACTCCTCTCCTCGCGAGTAACAATGTTTACAAGCGAGTGTCGGAACTCGCTCCGCGATGGCGCGCGTTAAGCTGCAACAAGAGCAGAATCCGCTGAAAGCCCGGCACCGCAACGGTCGTTTAATTAAATTAAAATGTAAAATCAATTATCGCACCCGTGTAGCTCCCGCGAGCGACGCGAGTAGCGTAGCGAGGCGCGGCACTTTAGACAGGCTGCCCATAAAGAGAGAACCTTGGCAAAAAGATAAATCCTCGATGAATCGACGTGCGTGAGTCTATACGCCGGCCGCAGGATGCCAGTAATTATATAACTATTCCGCGTCGATGCCTGACGATTAAATCTTGCTGCAACTATGTACGAGTACGTGCGCTTTTCAGTGCCGTTTTATTTTTGCATCTGAGAAAGTGTATGTATAATATATGTACTTAATATACGTGGTAAATTCTCCAAAATGAGACTAAAGAATGACTGTAATTTATATATATATATTTGTACTTGCTTAAAAAACAAGCAGTACAATTAACATAGCATCAGCATCGAGAGATGCAGATAATCCTTTTAGCAAAAAAATTGTATATATAATATACTTTAATTTTTTATTTCACACATTTACATTACGTCTCTCCTTAATTTTAGTTATTTTTGCAACAGTTGAAATGTAAAAGAGATATGAAACAATAATGGAAAAGATGTTTAAAAAATCATGCGTTACTCACATTAAATTTTTAAATTATTTTTATACAAATTTCAGTAAGGTGTATTATATTTTTATACAACGCTCGCCTGTTCGTCGCATCCTCGTTATTGATACATACCGCGTGTACATACCGTGTATGAATTTGACCAAAGGATACCGTGGGACAAACACGCAAGTCAAACGCTCGCGGTTTCGAGTCGGTATAACTGGAAACCGGGAGAGGAGAGTTCCGCCGAGACGTAATGTGAAGAATAAACCGCCGTCGGCATGGTTTATTTATCTGCGCTTTTAATCGATTCCGAATAAAAGGCCCACCCTTGCCGGGACACGCTGATTGGCAAGAAATCGCGCGCCACCCTGCTCGCCACCCGGTATCGAAAAACCGGTATGAGTTACGGCGCCGAGATAAAATCGTCTTTCGCTTCGCCGTCTCTCCCGCCTGCCCTGCCGCCATCCGTTGCCTCCTCCTCCTCCTCCTCTTCCTCCTCATCGTCGACGATATTACGTCGATGCTCCGGGAGACGACAGCTTTTTCTCGCGGCTTATAGCGAACACGGGGCGAATACGTGCGCGCTTGGAGAAATCCTGCGGACCGATACGATCGAGTTGTCATACTGCAAAATCGCTTTTTCAGCTGTCGCAGCTCGCCGCGTCTGGAAGAGAAAGAGAGAACGCGCGCGTCCAGCACCGGTGATATTAATCTCGGACGAAAGTTAATTTAGAATTGATTTACAGGTACACGGATACCGATCAATACATTGCGTGCAGTTCGCTGCAGATTATCTTATTAAAAGGAAATAAATAAATAAATTACTAATAAAGAGAACAAATAAATTACGCGGAATGTCCCCAACCGAATATGCGTCCGTGTAATCGATATATTTCTTTAACGAAAATTTCATTAGACATCGTCTTTTTTCACAATTTTTCCGAATTTTTATATTTAATGCTTCGATACTTTAAGAATTAATTTTGATATTTTTCTTTTACAAAAGAATAAAATCAAAAATAATTGAAAAACATTATATTAAATATATCTACAATATAAGAAAAACAAATCGTAAACAAATTCACGATAAGCAAATCGAAAGAAAAACATGAAATGTCAAACGTAGCGAGGAAACTATGTCGTCGTATACTATGGTTTATAAATTCCGCAACTGGAGTAACTAATTGTATGTACATACGACATTTAAATGTCGAAAGGATAAGCACGAATGTATATCGCGCCGCTAAATATAATGAGCCGTGAGTTACGATCGCGACTAAACTTTGTACCGTAAAACGCATAAAACCGACACGTGCGCATAAACGGAAAAATACTCCGTCCACCGCGTAAAACGCGAATTATATAACCGTCATAGGATATTAAAGACTAATAAATTGTACCCGCGATCGCGGTTGCGAGCTCTTCGTTTTTACGGCGTATATACGTATATACATTATCGGATCACCCGCTATAAATGCCTGAGGAGAGTTCTCTAATTGAATTCAATTTCAATCCTCGGGTTGCTTCTTGCTGATTTTTACGTCATCCATCGATAATTGCGATCCAAGACATTCTGTGGAACTGGACAAGGCAATTGACTTCGCGCAATAATTGCATCCCGAGTGACGAGGTCGTGAAAGAAATCGTGATCAGCTCTCGCTTCGTGTTTCTCCTTTTTCGATGACCCGCTAGCTTGATCTGTCAGTTTATAAAATACTTGAAGGAATACGTGGCGCGTATGATCTATGTAACGACCACGAGAGAGTTTATACAGAGCACTTTTTTAGCGTTAACGTTAACGACGGCTGAAGTAGAAAAATTCTCTCCGATTTCCGATGGCTCTCTCTTGTAAAAAAAAGCGCTTTGAACGTGGCTTTAGTAATTGTTCTGCCAAGTGCGCGAAAAATCTTTACGATTCTATTTGCCGCCGACAGCGTGAGATGAAACGAGGCAGCCGCTCTCGTAAGAGCGAATCGTTATTTTCGTGGCGAGATGATGACTCGCCAGTTTTTGGCGCGACACTTATCAATAACGAGGCAAACTCGTGCGCGCGAGATCCTTTCGATATAACATTCTTCATTTTATATAAAATGAAAATTTCACGAAAATTTCACGAACAAGAGTGAGATCCATCTCATCTACTACATTTTGCGTAAATAATTCAATGATAACTCTCGAACGAAAGTCGCCTTTGATGTTTGGTGCGCGCAATAATAATTACGCCAGCCTTGAATGTCAATTCCCGTCGAAGACGCCGAGCTCAGTCGATCCACGTATTCTCAAGGTCTCAATAATAATAAGACTGTACGCGAATGTATAATGTAATAATTTCGCCGGTGGAAAAAAAAAGTTGCTCGCGTATCGGAGTAATTACTGGAAGAAAGCCGACTTGGCGTGCGTCTCTTGTGCGTAAGTAATGACGTATCGGCACGTAATTTCAGACCCGCGCGCCCTTATGGTACCCTTATGGAGAAAAACGATAAACGGAAAAATAATCGATTCATTATACCTCCGCGCCTCTTTGACATCTATATGGTTGTATCGGTAATAATCAGTCGGACCTTGGCGATCGATAGGATCATTTATATCGAACGAAACCAGAAATGTTGGAAGAACGGTAAATGGCACCTCAAGGCGAAATACTAATGGCGGTGCCCGCGCGCAGAAAATTAATCGATCTCAATTATCGCGAGAGATACATCGGGAGAACTTGAACCACACACGCTTTGCTGCTCTAGTAAATATATTTACCACTTGCTCAATATAAATCCGTATAATACGCTTACTTTTAATTCCTTCAATCTATTTTTATTATTCCTCGTCTTGCAATATTGCCCTACGAAAGGATCAATCTTCTCGATCTTCTCAATCTCATTCAAGTAATAATTGAACTGATAATTCTTTCGGCCACAAAAAAAAAAAAAAAAAGATATTTGCTCTGAATTTATTACGCGCACATTCATGATCTCCCGGCAATCGAGAGATCTCCCTCGCTCTCGCAATAATTCATCTCGGTAGCCGTACGACCTTCCTCCTCTCGTGCAATAAAATCCGCAACAATGGCCTCCGGCGTTTTTATCGTTCCGCATATAATAACGATGACACGAAGTTCCAACTGACGCTAAACGTACGTGTATATAGCCGGGAATATATTCGTAAAACCGATAATTGTCTCAACCTTAGGACCGTACCGCACGATCGCACTCTACGTCCGATAAAATTTATCGCGTCGATCCGCGATTTCGATTTCGCGTTATTTATGAACAATTGACAAACCGGGCCACAAACCACCTCTGGATTGGAGAATAAACAATCCGCTAAATATTCCGGCCGACGTACACACCAGCTTAATAATTGCGGTGGCCTCGAAATACCTCTTCTTCGTTCGATTGCTTTCGAAGCCTCGTATCGACGTGTACAACTGATAAAATTAAGCAATAAACAAATCAAATGATATGAAAAGACGACAAAAATCGGTGAACTATTTCGTGCATTTTTCTCATCACCTGTAATAAGAATCGCATAGCTGAGAAAAATACTATATTACTCGATCCATTAAACTCTTGCACAATGTTAAATTTTATCACGTATCGAGGCATAAAAAAATGAACATAAAAAAATCCTATGAATAAAGCATAAGATGAGAGATTTCCAGAGATTTCCGTTAAAACATGAAATAAAACGGCTCCATCAGTGCAACGTTCATTTGATGCGAATAATCGCGCGACGATATCCGCTACACGAGCGCACAAAAAGATCACGATGATTCCGACCAGCTCGTGATTTTTCGACGAATTTTATTAATGCCCGTGTATAACAGGCGAGGAATACTTTACGGGTTTTGTTACAGGGGAAACCTCGCTACGGAGGCCCAAGGACGACGCGACGATGCTCGAATAAAGTACGATGGCATAAATATCGACGATGCACGCGTACCGGGGAAGTGTAATTAGAGACACGGGGAAAGATCCCGCTGAAGAAGCAAAAAAAAAAGAAAAAAAGAAAAAGGCAGTATTATTCCCGTACAAGCGAACGATGGGAAGAAGAGAGCGAAGCGAGAAGCCGCGAAGAGAGTATCTCGGAGTCGTGACTCAACGACGTTGCGATGGAGTTATCGGCTATGAACTGACGGGTTCGAGAAGAACCGTCGTGCTCCGTTGCGGATCTCGAAGGCGTAAATTGGTCGAGGGGAATCGTTTTATTACGAGAGAGAAAGAGAGAGAGAGAGAGAGGCGGGAGACCGGACGCGAAAAGCAACACGAAGAGAAGAGAGCGGAGATGGCGCGCGGTTTCGCGCGAACAACACTCCGTAGATGCTGCGTCCTCCTCTTTTTTTTTGCGCATACATACATACATATATACACACGTCTTATGTATTTGCCGTCTTCGTTCGTGCCTCCTTGTCCCGCCTTTTATTTCGCCGTGCACAGAGCACGTGGACCAAGGAGAGAAGTCGAGGCACACACCGCTGTACCTTTCTTCGTAATCTCCGGCATACCATGGCAAACCATACCGAACCGTACCACTGTCTCTTTCTCTTTCTCTCTTTCATTCTCATCCTGCATTTCTTCAACATCGTGTCTTCTGCATAGGAATCTCGTGCGCTCGCGCTCGGGGTTCTATGTATTCGACGGTCGCGATATGCAATCGATACAGATGACATAAATACAGCTATTAAAGAACTATACAATAAATTTTAAAATTTTAACAAATTTTTATACGAATTTTATGTCGCGACTATTGTCAGAATTATACATTCTACAGGAAAATTGTTCTTAAAAAGCTGAGTTTAACGAATCGAGATTTATATGTACCTTAAAGGTAAGAAACATCGATCAACGTGTTCGTATATATTTGCGCGACACAAGAAGAAGATCCATCACGGCTACCTTCGCGCTATAAATATTCGCGAGGGCAGGTCCCCCCCTTCCGGGCATCCACCGACTGCCGCCGCACGCATCGCTGAATCCGAGTTATGTTAGAACGTGCTAATAACAAGCCGATTCTCTATTCCACTGTAAATTCCGTCATTCTATTACACCGGAGCACGCTTGCCTCCCCGGGGATTTATAGACCCAGCGAGCATTCCGATGCTGCCGTCACGCGTCGCAGGACCCTCCACATCTCTCTCCCTCTTCCCCTCTCCTCTCCGGTTTCCCCCCCGTGTCGTCCTACTCGTCGCACCGGAAGCCGATAAAGGAAGTTCACGAAATTGAAACCCGCAGATTAATTTTCCAGAACGCAAATCACGAAATTGTTCTCCGCACTATGGTATTGAGGAGCTCTTGATCGATGGAATAATGATAATAAATCGAGACGTTCGATAGAAAAGCGCTCTTGGAAAAGATACGTTTAAAGCTTCTATTTTGCACAACAATTACAACTATAAATGCTATAAATAGAGTTGTATTTTAACAAAAAAAAAATATATTAAAAATTAAAGCCATAGGTTTTGATAAACAGAACATGAGCAACAATATATTTACACCGAGGAATCCGTGAAGGGCAATAAACCTTTATCCTGTACAGATCTCAAACGCGTATACGAATCTCAAGATCCGAATATCCCGCTATACGTTGAATACATTTCATTACCTCGTATTACACGATAATAAGAGATAAACGCGCGATATACGGCGTGTCGCGGGAAATAAAGAAAAAGTGCATTACAAATCAAACGGAAATGGAAACGTTTTGAGCAAGCAAATCGACGCGGCGCATCGTGCGAAATTTACGATGCAAACGAGCGCGTACAAATAATGTAGCTGTCAAGCGGCCAACGCCAGTCGATGGTGTTGGGCCGAGTAACACAGACGCCCGGATAAATTTGCATAATCGGAAACGATATGCATCGATAAACCGCGATCGTCAGTGGCGCGGTAATCGGCCAGATAGACTAGAAATTTTCTATACCTAACTACGGAGGTCTCGTTGAAATACGCTAGAAAATATACAATGTTCCCAGGATACAAGAAAAAAAAGAAAAAAAATGTTGCGCTGGATTTTATTAAAAATTCTTTAATAACTTGAAAAAGATTATCTATTCTGCGGGCATTTTTTGTTATTAAAAAATAAAAATCTATATAAATATAAATCTATATAAAAAATAAAAATCTATGAATCGCTTAAAAAAAATAGCTTTATCGCTCAGATACTGTCATCTCATTGTCGAGAAAAAAAAAATGAAAAAAAGCCAGCAATGCGGAAATACGGTGACAAGTGTTCCTCTCGCTGCGTGTATTTTACAAGCAGAGCTATTATAATGACATTTAAACGCTGCGCCACTGGCGGTAAGCTTTCCTAACCGGATGATTTATTTGGCACGGCGTTGAGTCGGCGGCATCACGAAGAATTATGAGGGCGTGATGAATCTAATAAAATGCGCGTGCACTCTGCCCTCTAATTCGCGGAACGCTTTGTCTGAATATCTCCCGCGCCATGAAAAATTGCTGTGTAATGTCAAAGGCGCAAAATCTGCATGCATCCGTATAATACATTTTAAATAGCGCATATTAAAACATCTTATCTTATATCGCACTTAAAGAGATGAAATTTTAAAAAAATAAGTCCCTGTCTCTCAGAAATTAAAGATAGACTTGTATGCAAAAAGGAAATTAATAAAAGATACAAATATTTGTATATAAGTACATGCAAAAGTTTATCCTCGTTTCTTATTGTAATGTTAGATTTCGATGTGCATATTTATAGTCATCACACGCAATTCGCGAGCTACGAGACGACGAGAGAAGAACATCGAGAGATGAAAGCTTTACGATCGCAGAGATCTATCTTGGCATGGTGGAACAATGCGCTCCTTTCATGCGAGTGCATTCGTCTCTATCTGCGTCTATCGCGTCTATCGCGTCGCGATTCTCCTTCGGTCTTCGCTAAAAGGTACAGCGCGATGCAGCGCCGACCCACTAGCAATGATCGCTAGCGCGTACATACTGCATAAGCGCTGCATAAACGCTATACGAGTCGGCGACCTTGAGTCACGCACGGTAGAGCAGCCGTTCGAGTGGTAGACGAAGATAGCGAGGAACGAAGAGAGAAAGAGGGAGAGAGAGAAAGAAAAAAGTGGTTGCACGACGACGAGGAGAGCGTGAGAGGTCGCAGGGAGAGAATGAGAAGGGAGGCAGTGACGAGACGAGAGGACGAGGGAGAAAATCGCGCGCGGATGGCGAGAAAGGGATGAAGATGAGAAAGCGACAAGAGGGCTCTCCCGGCGAGGATTTTATGGCGAAACGAGCCTAACTAACCCGGTATATACTCGTACTCGTTTTCTCTCTCTCTCTCTCTCTCTCTCCTCCTCTCTCCCTCTTAGGTATGTTTATAAGCACCTGAGAGAGAGAGAGTGCACGCGAAGTACACACGGAGTACATTGCAGATACTTAAGTCGCGTGAATCCCGTGACGCTTCCAAGGACCGTGCGACGTGCAACCGTATCCTTTATCGCGATTCGACATTTATTCGTTACGCGAAGAAACGGAGCTCCGGTTACTTGCAACTTTACGAGAGTACGCTTGTTTCCGTTTACCAGACCGGTACTCGCGACCTTACGAGACTTTGCGAACGTGATCGATACCATTCGGAACACAGTTGCACCGAACAATTCGCGTCGCATAAATATCTTTATATCCGAGAGAGATAGACACTTTCAAAATAAATGCATCTACATATTTTATGCCCATCAAAATAAGATGAATCTCGCTCTCTCCCCTCGCTCTAAAATAATAAACGAGTCGTTTGACGGAAATGAGCACTAACGTCGGCCGTTACCTTTGACATTCTTCCGCTTGTGGCACGAGATTGTATATTTATGCGCCTGCACGTGACACCGAGCTCTCGTAACCAGACAAGTGTCGGTCAACCGGCTGGTTCTTCTGGTTCTCCGTCCGGTATCCCTTTCGAAATCGAGAGTCCATTGGCTCGCGCGCAAAACCAGTTGCGCGGAAAAGAAAAAGATGGAAGCGAAAGAGAGAGATAGAGAGAGGGACAAAGCCAGGGGAAGTTATCTCGTAGCTCTTGAGGGAATTCACGGCGAATCGTGTTTTCCCGCGGTAATTCTCTCCATGCGATAGCTTAACGCGAGCGTTAAGCGCACGATTCCTAATCTGGGATAATGCCTATTGTTACCTCCAGTCTACAGTTGGCGAGATCGATTGCAGAAGTAGATTGAAACCGATTGAATTAAACAATAATGCTTCGCGCTCGTTATCGTTTCAATGAATCCTATCCATTCGATTCGATTAGTTTTAATCAATTATACAGACAGAGTCCTTCCTTGTCTCTTACAATTACCTTCTTCAAGCTCTCATTAATAGCGCTTTTTTAAATCTTCAATAAAAATCCATTAATAATAAAATAACTCATATTAACATTGTAACACATTACTTGCATTCTTCATTATTCATTTCAGAAATGCAGTGTGATGTTTATTAATATGTTTCTATTTTTCCGACAAATTAAATTAATAATCAAAGAGGAAGTTTTATTATAAAAGATACTTTATAATATCATCAACAAGAACTGATTAATAAAACTGAGCTATGTAACGTAAAGAGCGTATTTCGTCTATATCATTTAGTAGTAAATATTATCCGCGTTAACTTGCGAATAAAAGGGGAAACTGAAATAATGCAGACGAGTTAAGGCTTGTATCCCTTGTCTACGCTTTTATACGCGTATAGAGAGGACCATGCTCTTTCCCGCGGCAATGTGCTTTCAAGAGCACTTAACAGCATCCACGTTGAGTGCTCGAGTTCTAATCCGAGATTGCTGAATACCTTCTGCTAATTGAATGCGCAGCTCGTCACGATTAAACTTACCAGGATGGCACACGCTCGACAATTCAAGCGGATTTCGCTGGAAATCAAGAGCCCGCTCGATGAATAGTCTTAACGAACTACTTCCACCGGCGGCGATATATAAATTTATGCGCGAACCACGAAAATGTCACGTAGAGATTTTTGGCTTTCTAATTATACGCGTAATACGATCGAAAATTTTGCGAACATAATAAATGTTTCGACGTATGTGTGTATGTATGTATCGTGGATCAAGAGAGAAAATTACTTCAGACCTCACGCGTGGAGAATAAATTATTCGGATCTTGGCCGATCCAGACGCGACGAGAACGAATTTCGAAGACCCTTTTTGGGGAGGTCCAAACGTTGGAGGATCGTATCAAATCGTATTCGAAGTGGGTTGACGTTCGGAAAAGGTCGGCTGAAAAATTAAACTCGCTTCCACATAAATTTACCATTTCGCAGCACGATTTATCGAGACCGTACATAATAAATGTTAATCGAAGATAAGCAACCGGGTTCGAACGGAGAAATCAGGGAGACCACCGAGACTTTTTCCACAATCCGAGTAACCTTTCTATAACAATTGAATACATATAAAAATATTCAATCTACATTTCTTCTAGAGACGGCGTTTTGCCGTTAAAAATAAAAATTAAAAATTTAAAAATCAAATTTTTAAAACTTGAAGAAGTTAAATTATATTTCGTTGATTTTCCTTAAACTCTCACATCTCCGAGAGATTTATCGCGAATATAATCTATACGGAAATATCTTAAATATGCGAAATAAATTAAAGTCCATTTCAATCTTACAGTTTCTGAGAATTTATCAGCAACGGTGAACGAATCGCCTAGAGATGTTTGCTGCGATTCAATGGCGTCATGAATCATTCGGTACGAGTGAGTCTGGATGCTTGGCTGCTCACGGAAATTCGCGACGAGCAGCTCGTTCGATGACCGCCGCGAGGCAATAGTTTCTCTTTTTATAATACTCGATCGGTTTCCGGGCGCTTTACGAGCGAAGCGGCGCGAGCGAGCCGCGTGATTTCACAGTAATTCGATTGATTGATCACGCTGCCCGTGATCGGATCCGATCCTTCGTGTGCGGTAAAATCTGGCTGCATAAGTTAATATTTATACTCAAAGTGTAGATTTTATATTTATAAAACAAATTAATAACTCTCTCTCTCTCTCTTTCTCTATTTGACATATCGATCGATATGTATTTTATATAACGTGTGGTATGAATTAATCTACTACAGCAATTTGATCGTGCGTTTTTCTTGCGCCAACTAGTCTCAAAAAAAAAAAATTAATTAAGCACGACTGCGAGTCGTGTCGCTATGATTAGAATCTCGCTTGTAATATAGGCGGTGAGAGGAAACTTATTATTTGATCAGAGCTAAGAGTTATGTCCGATCCGCAACCGGTCCAATCTATCGGTCCATGGCAAGCGCACGTGCGAATTAAAGAGGCGAGTTGAGCGCCACTACGACGGCATTCCACGATGTGCTGTTAAGCCCGTTGCACATCCGCGGTGTGTGTCCACGAACTTCGTGTGATGTGCGCTTCGAACGTCGCGCACGTAATATAATACATGCGCGCGTCGCATTCATCATATTATTACGTGTTAATAAAATCAATTGCTCTTCAACGCTTGTGTTCGCACGTGGGGTAAATAGGCTCGGTGTAACGAAAAATCATCGTTGAATGGATCGTTGAAAACCGCACATTGTTGACAGGTCGCGTCATCAAAAATAATACCGTGTATACAATATTGCAAGTCGATACAATCATCAGCTGATTATTAGTCCTGCGCACTTAGAGAAGAGTAGGAATATTGATGCGCTTTGCCATATACATATGTATATAGATATGTGTGTGTATATAGTAGGAGAATCTAATTTAATTCTTTTCCGAGCCACACACGCGCGCACACACATTCTTCTTTCGTCTATAAAATGTTCTCCGTATACTTTGGCAACGCGGCCCCGAGCTTTTCAATTCAAGATAGATCTCGCGCATACAAGCGTGATGCGCGAATGCATATACTCTCGCGCGCACTCTCGTCGTTCGAAGAGATGGAAGCTTCGAATCCGATAGTCACTACGACGACAGTGAATTGCCGCCGAATAAGATTCCTCGCATGGATATGGACGAGCGGAAACGATTTGCCTGGCGGGCAAAGAACCCCTCTTTGCTCGGCAGGAAAATCGATTACCGCGTCTTTCTTCTCCCCGGGGCTGTTTCAGCGTTTCCCTACGGCAGATTGGCATCGAGTTCTGTCGCACATAAATAGATAAGGAACCGATACGTTATTCCTGAGCAACGCTCCGACCGCCGTAACAGCGACAACGGGGAGAAAAGTCGGGAGAGAACACGGATCCCCGATGCTCCTTCCTGCATACTGAAAGCCGCGAGGCAGGCAGATACACTCGCGCTGACTTCAAATGCATTCGATACGCTTCTTAAGCGCCGATACGTCGATCAAAGTTTCTGAACAAAATATCCACCATCGATATTTCTTCCGAGCAAGTTATCGGAATTGTATAATTATTGTATTCAAAAGATTAATATTGTAAACAATAATAAATAAATAAATGTAAAAAAATGTATAATGATTGGATAAATTCTAAATATTTATATGGAGAATATTACGAAAAAAAAAAAAAAAACAAAGCGTATGAGCATTCAACTTTCATTCTCTTCACTATGCGACCTATAGTTTTCTTAATTAATAATCTATTACTTTCATAAATATACACGAGAGCTTTTTCAGATTGCATTAAAACAAAAGAATCTTCCGCACAAATGTATACATTGAATCAATAGATTTTTAATAAAAATGCAATTTATAAGGACACAGCAAAAAATGTATAAACACAGCACTTCCACTTGCCTGATGCTTATAAAAATTTGTCAATAAAATCGAAAGCCAATCTAGCGCACTCATCCAATTCGATTGCAGAGCAATAACCGGTGGATAAATCTAATTTTCCATATCTGTAATATCGAAAATTGAGCTTATCGATGTTGTACTATTATTATTAAACCCTGCCCTCACTATTATTGTTATAAAAAAAATTATGTAATAATATCTATATCTGTCAAAAATATGACAAATTTGTAAATCGATTCGGCCAAAAAGATCTCTTTAGATTTTTGCAATCGTGAAACTAATTCGTAATCACACCATGTAGCATATGAGAACATACAAATATATTTTATTTTTTATTTATCCTGATTGTTTTAGAATCTAATTTAATTGTAATAAATTATGGGAGGAAATATATATATTTAGAAATAACAGTACGCGAATATTTTGAAATAATAGTAAAAGAGTCCTCTCTTCTGCTAGCAACCTCTCGAGGGATTACAGATATAATAACACGATTTCATTGTCGCAGAGACATCCAGAGATAGCCGTTACTACAGATAACGACAAGTTGAAAGCAAAGTTGAAAGCACAGGTACATATACATTGGTGAACATTACGCGCGCTTCGCATACAATAAACAAACAAATCTAATTTAACCGAATAGAATTCATGCAAGGGATTCTCCAAACTCCCGGCTAACCAGTGGCACATTGTTATACGCGGTATGAGCAGAGATTGTATCCCCACGGACACAGAGAAACGCCGGTTTCTGTCGCTGCGCGAGATTAATTTCGCACGCTGGTGCAGCCTGACACCGTGCTAATATCACGTAAATGGGATCACAATGGCGGACCGCAGTTTCCAATCATGTCGCTCGCGCCAGCCGTGTATATATCCGAGTGATCGTTACCTCGGCGCTAACATATACCCGCCAGATTGCGTCGATATAATTAAGACGCGACTGCGTCGTCACGCGCGTGTCACGCGCTTTGCACGAAATTAGTCTTCCGAAGTGGCTGCGACACTCATTGTCAGTGCGTTGCGAGGAAGCAATATCGCGATTAAGAATATCACGTAATGAGTTTGCTCGTAAATAATTAATGTGCTTAAAAAAAATTGGAAAAAAAAGGATCGTAGAGAATCAATGAAGATTAATCGTATCGCTGCGCGATATATTTTCCAATAATATAATTGATAGTCGGCACTTTAACGATTGTCCGATTCATGATTGAAAAATGTTGCAATGTCGTTTCTACATATTTCTCACCGTGTAATAATTACTAAACTGTCCGTTATATATACGAGGGGGGGGTTCGACTCGTCGGTGTTGCTCGGATAAGCGAAAAGTATCTCGATAATATACAGCTTATTCCGCGGGAGAAAAACGATCGGGGATCTCTCGAGATGCATTGGCGCGGCTATCGAATGATAATGCCTAAGTAGCAAATTGCACGGCGGCCAAAGGGCCAATTTCACTTCTCCGCGGGAACCTTCAAAGTACGAGGAGCAGCAGGTTAATTGCGAGGTCGCCGAGGGAGGGAGAACGAGAACCTTTTGTATCATCCGTACATCTTTCTCGAACCCGCTAGCACTTGGTTCCCACTTACTTGGCCCCACGAGATGCCAAACTGCGCGAATATGATTCTCCGCGAGTAGTATCCCGCGAGTCTTCTTGATCGTTGCCGATCAGAGGGCGATCGTGCAAATTGCCACGGCAACTACATAGTAGGAGTACTATCCTCGATATCTCGTCCGTTCCCTCCTCTTCGCGTGTAGCGTTTCGATGCAGTGACGAAACTTTCAATTTTTCCATGCAAAAATATATATTCTCATGCTTCAAATAAAATTATGTAATTTTCTGCACGCGATACATACATTGACTCTATTCTGTAATTCGAGAAACATTAAAGAGAAAATTAGATAAAATTTAACAAAAGTTTAACTAACGATGTGTGTATACGTGTTTTTTCTCTTCAACTTTATATATTCTATTTAAATCTTGTAATAATTGTAAAATAAAAAATATGATAAATAATTTTATACAATTTTCTTATGACGCATACTATATTTGCACAAAACAATTTAATTTAATTACGCGATTAAATCTAGCGACGATAGGAATCGATTGGATAACGAGAGGCTTTGCGAAAAGATAATAAAGCGAGTGATCTCGACGCTTTAATATAAAAATCGTTTTTCCGCGATGCCGGGATGCTGATCCGAAATTATGCAGATTCGATCATGTCGCTCCGATGCCAGGCGAGAGGAGGCCGCGCTTTAAAGTCGGCGGAATGCTTTTATTATTCATCGCTCTCCCGGAATCGTCGAGTAAAGCCCGAGGCGATTCGAGGACAAAGCGAATATCCGCGGCATTTCTCTATGCTTCGGCTGTCAAGCTGCAAAATGGAAAGAAGATCCCGTTTCGTACACGAAACACACTCTTATTGAACTTCAGATTTTTCTGCAGGAAATGCAGACCGAATTCGGAGAAGTAAGATGTCGCGCGAACGTTAAACAGACTCTTATTGCAGTCTAGTCTTTCAACCAAGAGAAATAAATAGCGCTCTTATTGGATTTTGCATTGTATACCGGAAGAGAAGTTATAAAAAAAAAATTTAATATCGGTCGTACAATAATATGTAAATAATGTCGGAATTGACTTTTTCTTATGATTCCTTCAATCAAATAATTTTTTGATTTTCAAAAAATCATGCTTTTGTGGCATATTTACTTTTTAAGGCTAGATGATTTTAATATTTTTATAAGAAGCACGATAAAGTAATTATTCCATTTATACCTACAATGCTCATATATGTCAGACCTTTCTTAAATGACAATCGTATTTTTCTTCTTCCTCTCTTTCTTTCGCGAGAGAAAGACAAACACGATGACGTCAATGAGGTGACATAACTAAGGCGACCGACAAGCAAGGGCAAGGCAAACCGAGTAATAGATGCTTGTATAAGAAATGAGAAAGCGCTGGGCTGATTTTCATTGACGTGGGAATCGACTGACGTCAAGAGCAAGAAATCAGAGGGGAAGAGGTTGCCTGACGTACGTAACAAAAAATACGAATGACATAGCATTCATTCGATTCTCACAAGCGCGGAATGATTTCTTATCAATTCGCAATCCAGCTTACGCGAAAGGTCAAACGTTCATCGGTCTTTAACTCGCACACACTCGAAACATCTAATCTCCAGACAAAAGTACACTTTTTACGAATATTTTCGAATGAAATAATTACAATGGAAATTTTTTTATAAAAGAAAATGATAATATTAGTTAAATGGAAAGATTTAAGCAGTGAGTCTTAACTAGGGAGAGATACTAGAAAAGTGCAGAGAGATTAAAGGGGACAGAATAATCAATCAATATATTTAAAGTAATTGAAGCACAATATTGTATACATTTAACAGAAGTATTTACGGTCAAAAGTTAATCGAAAAATACTATATGATCTGCTCGATGTATTAAACGTTCATCGCTAAGACAACAGTAATCAGTAGACCGACGTGAAATATAATTAATAGTCAGGCATGGAATATGATCACGAGTTGATCCGATGAGCTTTCTAGAAAAAGGAGAAAAAAAGATCGGGAAGAGTGTATATGCGCGGTAGGAAATTACGGAGCAGCGTGCGATTGACAGGATTGAATTTTGCAGCTGGTCCATAGCGGAGGAGTCGGACGAATTCTCATTAGCAAGATGCATCGTGGTACGGGCGAGCTGCAATAGGGATCCGGTAAATCAATCGAATAGTAATTAACTGGCGCGGGTAACTCTCTGACTCTGGTGAGTTTGAGTTTGGGAGCGGTGTGATACGGTACAAACGATCCATACAGCCGCGCCGGACGATTTCAGCGAAATATTTGCGTAGCTACAGTTCCGGATTACCGGATCACCCGACCGGTATAATTGCCCGCCATTAACGAGACATTAATTACATTAGCTGACGCAAGGGATCGACGTATATTGCGTAAAAACGTGGTTTAACCCTAGGATACACCAAAGATAAAATACACACGCGACACATTGAAATGTCATTAAATTAAATTAAATTAGAAATATTTCCGGCAATTTTAAATTTCGCAATATTTTATCAAATATTATTTTGCAAAATTTTAAATATAAATATGTGTTTAAATTAAATTACTGTTGAAATCAATAACTATTTGTGTGTTTTATATTGTGTGAAATACACACACACACACACACACACACATACATATAAATTTCTTTTATACAAAAAAATTATAAATAATACAAAAAATATTTTACAAAAATTAAAAGAGATAAAAGTCCGTCGTGTAAAAGTAGAGATGTGTGCAAAATGTTCGCGATTATTCTTTAGCGTTAGAACGAGTTCGCGTTTAATCTCACTGAAGCCGTAGCGACGAAGCGTTACTAACAGCCAATAATTGCCCCCATGACGATGTGAATTGACGCATATCCGCCTAGAACTCGTGCTCTGGCGATGAAAACACGAGAGGCCAGATTTGATTCTAGATAATATTCCGCGCGTAAGCAAGTAATTTCATTATCTAAATGTTGATTGCCGGCGAAAGTTTAATGCGGCGTAACTGCTAACATTACCGTGTTTGCCGATGGAATTTAATCTTTTCCTCGGCATAGGTATGTTGTTATCCTGTTACAGCGGAGCGCATTTTCTACTACTCCTACAAACGCTTGCATTTCGCTTATCTAATCATTTCACTCGAGTAGCACTTATAAGAAATTTAATATTCATAATTTTTTTTCTCAGCAGCTGTGAAGAAAAAATTGTACCAAAAACTTTCATTCTCGATCGTTTAAATTGGCGATAATCAAAATACATGACTGTTAATTTGAATATAAAATTTAAATTTAAATTTTTTAAAAATACAATAATTGCATGATTTTTATATAAAAGACACATATATTAAAAGAATTTTTTAAAAATTAAGTTTTGCGGAGAGAAAGAGAGAGAGAGAGAGAGAGATTTTGTTCAAATTAGATTATGAGATTTTATACATGATATATGTATGTATTAATGTTTTACAATCTGTTCACAAAGTTTAATTGAAAATTGAAACCCCATCAATATTAGAACTTTTGCCAATGCCTTGCCACGCTGTATACAAATTTAACTTTGTATCTATATCAATCGTTCATTACATTCACATACAAATTAATGATATAAACTAAGCGGAATGTCAAGTTCAGCATACTGAAATTCGAGACGCGTAAGACAGATATCGCTTTGTAATGGAGTATAGCCGTAAAGGAGCGTGACCCGATCTTAAGACGTGGGATCAGCGAATAGGGAAGCAAGCCAGCTTCTGTTAGGCGATTCTGAAGCGCCTCTCTAATACCGTATTCAGTTCTGTTCTCCGACGCTCAGTAAATCGTTCTAATATGTATTCAGAGCGGTTTTGAATGGAGAATCTATTTCGGCGCGGATATAACCAGACCGTGCTTCCAATATACGTCGTACGGAACTGGCATCAAGGATTTCACCGGATCCATGAACTCTGAGAATTTCGCCGCGCTTAATAAGGATAGAGACGAGAGGAGATGCCGGGATTAAACATTAATCGTCGTTGTGTCGCGATAATTTCGGTTATCGTGTCCTTCATGCACGATAATTGGCAAGACGATAAATTTCGAAACAGTATTAATACAGAGCACGCTTTTGTCTCTCTATGCGTCTAATATTATCCGCATATACGGCAACGTATTTATTAGATGGAGCTGAAATAAGCAATGTACTCGAAAGTTTTAGAGATTAACGATAGACAGAGAAGAAGAAAGAGAGGAAAAATTATGAGATATGCAGTGGCAAACAGAGGGATGAAAATTTCCGCCAAAGACTAATCGCGTTACTCCGTTATAAAGAAGCGTACGAAAAATGGGAGGAGAAGGCAAGACTCGGATGAAAATCAGACAGTGGCCCGGCAATCCTCTGATCCTACACTTGGGATTTCATTGTCTTACCCTGCTGCATTACCCTCAAAATTTCTCCGGCGCACGTGTGTGCGTCCCATATTTCTCCCGGTATGAAAAAGGAAGATTGCTCTTACCTGTAACAGAAAGAAAGAATTTCGTAAATTTAAAACTCTGGATTAAGCTACAAAATTTTATTCACAGAATTCGGTATATCTAGATTATCTCCTTCATATACATTTTCCATACTTCGAATAAAAATAATATCTTTGATAAAATTAAACTAGAAAAATATTATTATGATTAGGAGAAGATGTAAGATAATACGATTAGAGAAAAATATAAAATGTTTCGACGGAAAAAAAAAAAACAGCAGTACTTTATTATTAAACTCCTTGGAGACACAAGTATTACGATTGAAGCGAATCTTTTAATCATAGTTACATTACGCGTAACTTTCAATGGGACGTTCTCAAGATAAATAGTTTCCTCCGTATCTCTTCAGGGTCGCGTAATGAGGACAGCAAAGTATAATTATCGGAATAGCTGGGCGCTAAATTGATACGCGTTCAAATTATCATCAAACGAAGGTCGAGCATCCCACAGAGTGATCTTATTGTTTAGTGTACCCTCTTCATTTACAGACCCCCGCCCACTCGCCTTCCTCTTTCTGGCAATTAATCTTCGCTCAATTGCTACAGTTAATTAATGACGTCGTGCACGAGCGCGAAACCCTCCACCGCGCGCCACTTAGCTTATTGTCTTTCCGGTGAAATTATTCGGCAGCCATGAATCACTTCCTCCACACCCGTGTTACCCCCCCCGCCATTATTAAGGCGGCTTAATGACGGGATGGTTAAACTGATTAAGTTGGGTAGTTTATCGAGCATTTGTACACTCGAATCTCGAATACAAATAGGAAAAGTATCATTCGCGTGATACTAACATCATGGTGTTATACACCGCATAGTTATATTTTATAGAAATTAATAAAAAATATTTAAAAAAAACACATCAAGAGCATACTAAAATTCTATTCTATTCTATTCTATAAAGTGTAAAAAACTATCATAAAATATTCACGTTTTCTCTAATTTCAATAAACTTTCGTGATAATTCGCAGTTGCTTATAAGAAAAGTTAAAGATTTTGACGCGAGAGACAGGAGAAGATATGATATTAACCGGTGCAACTTGTTACGTCGTAAATATGTAAATGATTAAGTCGCGAAACTCGCCACGGTTTATATCTGAATTTTTTTCTAATTAAGCTCCCCCTTTCAGCAGCGGCGCGTAAAAGGCGGCCCGCTTACATCGCGTCTCACGCGAAATTAACCGCGCTCCAGGGACTAAACTAATTTGTCCATAATCGAATATTCCGCGGTATATCGTGCAAGTTTAATTAAATGTGGACTGACCGGATGAGCCGACGCGCACCCCGCCCACCTATTTGCCCTTCTTGTGTGCGCGTATCGACGAGCGAAATGCAATACGCTCGCAAACGCGGCGATAATTAATACGAAAATTTTTACGTCATGCGGCCAATTATGCGTCGTGATAATAAACGTACGCGTGTTTGATATCACATTATCCGCGCGCGCTGTCGATGAAAATTACGGTATGCGGCGTGTTTCCAGTAATAGCCCGGAGAAACGCTCTTAAACAATAGGATATAAATGTGTACGAGGCATATACAGAAAATATGAAAAATCTTAAAAATGGCAGTATTTGACATTATATCGCGCGACTAATGCATCCGGAAACGAATCCGGCCGAAAGGAAGAAAGAAACACGCCGGGACTCATATTATTCGTTTGCTGTTTTCGAATCATCTGCTTAATTATCTATAATGGCGATTAGCGGCGCGGCGATTAATCGGCGTTATGTCTTAACGCTAATTTGCGCAACGCGAACGTATAAACGGCAAAGAGACGGGCCGTTAACGCGCCGACAGAAATTACGGAGACAGGCGCGTACACAGCAATGCGCAGATACGTTCCGATAAAGTCAACTACGGAGCAGTCCAATCGACGATAAGCACACCGACACGTGCAAATTGCACGTGTGTGTGTGCGCGCGCGCGCGCTTAACTCATACGCGTGATCATCGCCGAGCGAATTGGTCGCCGGAAGAACGGTAGGGTTGCTTCTCTGTCCGTCCATCCATCTATCCATCCAGTCATCCCGTCCGTCCGTCCATCCATCCATCTATCCATCTATCCATCCATCCGTTCGGCCGTCTATCAGTCTATCCGGCCTTCACCATGGCGATCCTACCCTACCTATACCACCATAGAGCGGCGGCGCACTCCCAGCACAATTTCCACCGATAATTAGATCACTACCATCGTGTTTCGCCGCGATGTACGCAGTGAAATTTATCGTTCAAGCGGGTAATGATCGTCGACAAAGCTGGCCGCTTGTCAGGAATTAAATTTGCTTGAAATCGAAACAACACGGCGCACGGCTCGCGCAATTTAAAGTAATTGGAAATGTTATCAGAAATCGTTTAAATGGATTAAACTAGTTTTTGATAACGTACCGTATTAATTAGATCTACGGCTCGAAGTCTTAAATGAAGGATCAGAAATATATATTCTCTCTGCGAAATTAATTTATAATAAAAATTAAGTTATTAGTTTGTAATTTGTTTTAAAGCAAGAGAGACACCCGACTGATCAACTGACGCGAAAATATCACAAAATATTTGTCAGTTTCTTTTTTGCGATTTAACTCTCGAGATAAGACCTCTCTCTTAATCACCGTAATTGGAGTCCAAAGTGATTTTAAGGTGCATTACAGTTTTAAATTGCTATAATACATACATGTGTAGAGGAAACGGAGATGATGGGATAAAATATATAAAAAATATTATTTAAATAATAAAAGTCCGTATTATTACGGTATACATAAGTGCTATTAATTTGAATTACTGGTACTTAAAAGTTAAGCCTACAATCTGCTGCGTGAAAACGGCGAAATGTACATGCAGGCGAACAGGAGGATATATGTATATATAGGAGAGAAGGCGAATATGTACACCACAGAGTTGTTAAATCGATTTATTGGAGATGGGGTCTCAAATGTGGCAATTTCGCCCGCCTGACCATGAGCCAGGAAATTAAATGATCGGTCGATAAATTCATTAATCCCCGCCGTTCGCACTCCCCGCCGACGTCGTTGTTTCTTACGACTGTTTTCTCGTCGATTTTACGTTACACCGCGTTTCGTATCGCCGCTCTTGCCGGAAAAGTTGGAATTAATACCCGCCATATAAAAAGCCGATGGATATTTTCATTAGCGTGTATGGCTTCGGCCGCCCCGGTTTCGCGTCTTGAGAGAAACTACGATAACGCGAGATATACAACTGAGGGATATCATTAAGAGTTCGCTCGGAGCGGTGAGAATTTTTCTCTCGGCATAAAAAAAATTCGCACGCTCGAGCCTCGATTTTCGCGCGAGCTTTGGCGAAAATTTACGACACGACGCTGCTGGGAGGATCGCCAAAAACGGGAACGAAACAATTCGCGGTGTGGCTGCGAAAATATCGCCGGGAATTCGCCGAGATAATATACCTATACATACGTATTTCGCGCAGCACGTAATACCACCAGTTATAAAACAATGAATCGTGCTACCGTTACACGCACATTCGCTCCATCTTCCGTCTATTCGCGCATAATAATTTGCTGCTGAGAAAAATAAAGATTTTTCATTAAGAGAAATAATCATTCTCCCACGTGTTGTATTATAAATATTTATTTCTGTCAAGATGTGCGTTGTACGCTTCGAGTTGCGGCAATTTTCCAGGACGTAAACGCCGTGCGTTTACATGGTTGCAAAAAAAATACGAAATCAATTTCTTCGAGTCGTTACCGCTCTTTCCTCCCAAGGGTGCGATATATATTTTGCGCGACCGCGCATGTGAAAACCGCGCGCAGCCGGCGGCGCGAAAGAGTTAAGCGTGCGGAGTCTCTCTGTGCTTCCCCTTCGGGCTCTCTTCTCACCTGCGACGGCAAAAAGGCGAGGCTGCATTGCATCGTTAAATTGGCGCATCGAAAACAATCGAGCCATTCCTTCGAGGGAGAGGAAAGAAGAAAGGAGAGGAGTAAAAAAAGAAGAAGAGGTGGACGAGAAGAGGTGAGCACCAGCGAGTGCAAGACTCACCGAGGCCGTCTCGTTGCGCTTTATAGCCACAGGCTTGACCACGAGAGGAGAAAAACGTCTCAGGGCCGACCGGTCCTTCGCTCTTTCTCCCTCCCTCCCTCCCTCCCTCCCTCCCTCCCTCCCTCCCCCCCTCTTCCTCACCCCTCTTCGTCGGCTCGACCCTCCGCGCCACGGCCGCTTTACCCACCTCCTCTTCTTGAATGAGCATTTATTATCGGGCAAGACCGTGTGGCAGCTTGCCAGGGCGCGCACTTGATCTTACACCGCGCCTTGTAAAACACCACTTTCATACGACTGAAAAGCAATTTAATTCCCTCGTTTCTCTATTCTCGCGAGTCCCGTCGCCATCCCTCTTCTCTTTCTCTTTCTCTCTCTCTGTCTCTCTCATGATCAGTTTCCTAACCTTCGTTGTTTCGTAGCCGAACCCTCGGTCGGCGCCCTCCGGCCACCCCCGATCCCCCTCGCACGCGGACGGGTATTATTAATCTCGGCCGTACAATGTAACATTGTGCGCGGGTATCGTTCAATTAATTCGAAATGTGTGTACGCGAACGCCAGATTGGAAACCAAGAGCCGGAGCTAGAATGCTCGGGGACAATGGCGTACTAAGAGGATTGCAAGAGAACCGATTCGCCTCAAGAGAGAATCGAAACATTAATACAAGCTATCAAATTCAAATGTGATAAAAATTCATTAAACTAAATCCATTAAATTAAAAAAAAAAAAGAAAAGAAATCTCTCTCCTCACTCGCAAACGCAATATAGTTTTCTGCGCGTTTAAATTTGATAACTATTGATGCTGGGGATATACGTGAAAGAGTGTTAGATGTCTTCGATACGCCCGTTGCTCGTCGAGATTGTCGAGGATGACAACAAATGGGATACGATGCAGTTTGAATGCGAAAAAAAAATAAACGAAAAGGTCGCGCGAATCCGAGAAGAGTTCACGGCCCGGAAGAGTTCCATTCTAATATTTGTATTGAGCGCGTTGAATTGGAAATTTGTGTAAATCGCTGCTACCAAGTGCTAGCAAACGGTGCATTTAGATACGGCAGGGATTTTGTAGAGTGAGATCAATTTATATTCAAAATTACTTTGCATGCATTACGGTTGAATACAAAATATCAAAAGCTCATCTCTCTCTCTCTATCTCTCTATCGGAAATCGATCTAAACGATGATTAATAAGTTACGAATATGTACGAAATAATTTAATAGAATTACGAGTATCTCAAGGCAAATGAAGAACTCTAATTCTAAGAGTTTTATAATACGAATTATAAAACTCGATAATATATAATTCGATTCTGTATTATAAAAATCAAGTATTAAAATATACTAATTTTTATTATTCAATCAATCTAATAATATGTATAAAATTATATAAATAACTGTTTCAATAAATAAATACAAAACGTAATGACAGATAACTTTCTTGAAAATATATACATCGGCTCTAATTGTAAGTTTTATATTTATATGGTATATATACTATGAACATTATCAGGTTCTCTGCGATTAGGATTTTGTGCGCGTCACCGTCATCTTTCTCCAAAGAAACATTAAAAATCACTCTTAATCTGTAGACTAGGTCAATCACCGAGCGTTCTCGAACACGGACAGATCACAGTAGCACGTGACAAGGCTCAGCACGTTTACAAAGCAGCATCGTGTACCGTCGAGGCGTTTAAAGTACCATTAGCTGCACGCTGCCGGGATTCATGAGGAGGAGGGTGACGAAGGTGGTTCGGGGAGGAAGGAGGGGGGAGGAGGGGGGTACGTAACCCCGAGCACCGAATTCAAGATACGTCCCGTTTGCGCAACGGGGTGGAAATCTCCCGGGGGACGCTACGAGCGCGCGGTGCAATATTTCCGATACAACGAACTAGTCAAATATACAAACATATTGAAATATTCTGCCGCGTCTCGCAGTCCGCGAATAATGCGCCAGGCGCACCGGCGGCTTCGTTCCGATACGCATACAGGGTGTAGAAAATTCAACGATATATTCCGGCGACGCTGTATTCTGGAGATCCGGAAGCACGGAGCGGAGGAAACGAATATTTGCGATGCGTACAGTTCGATAGATATTTATTGATAGTAGATTTATCCATGAAAACGCGTGGAAGAGAAAATGAGTATGTTTTCATGACGAGTCGGTATCACGAGAAATTTATTCAATGACAATCTATAGAAAATATCGATAAAAACATATCATGAGAAAATTGACATGACAAGAAAGCTTAAAAAAGATTCATTACAAATGCACGCAACATAATACATATATACTGTGTGTCTGTGATGGAAATATAATAACTTGTATGCTTTTATCTTATTTGAGAAGATATAGAATAATCTCTTTTTAGAGACGTATTCTTGGAAAATCTTAGAATGATAAATCGACATATACGAGATATCTCGTACGTTCCATAAAAAGAATCCAAATATATTGCTTGGAGCTTTTTTGATAGAAGAAAAATCTCGAACATATATGTGGAAGACGTATATGTAATATATTGATGTGTATGTACACATCAATAAAATCGTCTAAAAAATTAAATTGCGAAGAAGATCAGCAAGATCAATCAGATATCAAAAGAGCTTGAAGAGTAAAATTTCTAAACTTCTCGTGCAGCCCCTTCACGATATTAAAGATTACAATATTAGAAAATTACAATAAAATAAACGACTATAACAGAATAGATTGTCATAACGATATTTTATATGCAACTTAAAAAAAGGGATAAGAAGAAAGAATGACATAGTTCAGCTCAACTTTATCGCGACATAAAATCCAATGTATAATACCTCGCGCGATGCCTCTTTTTAAACCCGACAATATTCCCATCTATCACAAGGGGAAATGTATATGTTCGGACGCGCATAGAGGCGATTCAAGATCGTTCGTCTACGAGGAACACGTACGTGACGCTGCGACACCATTTTTCCGCAGAAATATTGCAACGCGAAACGAGGGAAAAAAAAAACGCGTGGAAAAACGTCGAGACCGACGTTATGCGGCGCGTTTTTACGTGTGTGCGTGCACGCGGATACGTCTCCCACACGTGAAAAGGAGACATTCAAGAGCCGACGTATGTACGCCACTTGACAATACGGAGTCGCAGCGAACAAAAAAGACCAGTGCAAGCGAGCGAATGAACGAGCGAACGAACGAACGAACGAACGAACGAACGGAGAATGTACGATCCGCTCCGTCCCCTGTCCATTCCTTCTCTCGCTTTTTATCCGGCGCGATCTTCGCGCGGCTCCGCCGCTCTGCAGTGCTCACAATGCAGCTCTGCACTTCTCCCTGAGGTACGACAGCTTGTTGCGAGCCAGTTCCGGATTACGGCTCTTACAATATCCACTCGCGACTCGGAAAGCTTGGATTGTCTGTCTGCGAAACTGCGAAAAAAACATCGCCGTTCGAAGCTCCTTATTTCAGGATACCTACTCGATTCCGATAATGTAAAGTCAATCAGCATAATCGTGATAATTAATAACGTCACTTTAATAAGTAATTTTTACTACTATTATAATACAGAGTAATGTTGCTATTAATTGTTGAATAATTGTGATCTAAGGATGTTGGACTCGTCATCGAAAAATATTTCAATGAGCCTCAGTGGACGTTCTCTCTGATCGTTGCTGCTGACGCTAAACGTCAGTCAAAACTGTCAGATGAAAAGTATTTGATTGGCGGTAGAGCCAAGGCGTTGGGTTTTGCCGCGTCGAGAAAATGAATTTTTTAATCCAATTCCGCAAGAGATCGCTGATGAAGCGAGATGTATGTATATCGATCAGACTACGAACCCGTTTGTTCGTTATGCGTCATCCTGCGGCTGCTTCAGGTTGTTAGAGGAC
This sequence comes from Lasius platythorax, assembly GCA_963971435.1. Lineage (NCBI taxonomy): Eukaryota > Metazoa > Arthropoda > Insecta > Hymenoptera > Formicidae > Lasius > Lasius platythorax. Next base: position 10,252,835 of record OZ020547.1, read on the forward strand.
GGGGTATCTCTTTTCCTACCCCCCGAGTGGGGTAGGCGCCGTTGACTGGATGTCCCAATGTGCGCGACATCTACGACCCGAAAGAGAGAGAGAAAGAGAGAAAGAGAGAAAGAGAGGGAGAGAGAGAGAACAACCCCAGCGTGAAATCATTTGTCCGGGACGAGCCGGCGCAAAACGCCCGCAAATTGAATAGCTGGCGGAAATACCGACGGAACGAAGCAACGCGAATAATCTGTCGCGTACACCCCCGCGCACCCTCGCCAACCGTGCGCACTCGTGCATATCCGCCCCGATCTCTGCCTGATTTATTAGGAGCCAACCGTCAAAGAAAACGACACCACCTCCAGTTGGAGATTACCGCGCCACTGCTGCCGGAAAATTTGCGCGCCACCGCCGACAAATAAGAGACCCGTTATTACAGAAATTCAGAAATCGCGTACAATCTGTGTGCACTGAGGAAAATACGTATTCCGAGTAAAAAAAATGATTAATAAGCTAAATTTTCCCGATAAAATCAAATAAATATGATTAAGATGATATTCGAATTAGTATTGTTCAACTGTACACACACATATAATTAGTAAATAATATTTTTGTGTGTAAATCCTCCGAAACATAACGTAAATATCCATAACATAAACTACAAGGAATAAAATACAAGGATATAATATAATATATGATTGAAAAAATCTTCCAATAAGAGAGAAAGTCGTACACATCGATCTTAATGAAATAAAATTTATCGCTTTCTTCGTGAATTAATAATTGCGCCGCCGTTTACCTACTTAATTTAATAGAGCGGAGCTCTTCTACGTCATGGACGCTGAAATTAATGTAAGCATCGCGACACCCGAGCCAATACGGCGATATTAATGAAACGTCAGTCACGTCGCGCATCCCATCGTGTCCGATATCATGAAGGACAAGCCGGGGGGAAGGGGGGGGGGGGAAGGGGAGGAAGAAAAGAGACAGAGGTCGTGGTTGCCGGTCACGCGATAAAATAATTAAAACGACCCTCCCTCCATTCTTCGACCTCGCGTCGGCGTTGAAAAGGTAATTATTATTCCCGCGGTGAATGCGCCGACGGCGAAAGGGTGCCACAGGAAACGACGAGGCGAGAAGAAAAGCAGGGAAGGGGAAGAAAATTGAATACAACAAGTACGGCCAGTCGTGGGGCCGAAAGTAAAGAGCGGAAAAGCGACGTCGATCGGACAAAAGCGGCGTGCGAAGAAAGAAAATTGAATATAACGCGATACGCGATCGCGCGCATCTATACGATCGCTTTATTAATTATATCGAATTGAGATGACAAAATGAGGAGGGAAACAGGTATATATCATAAAAGAGACAAAGAGAACGAAAATTTGAATGAAATGAATAAAAATACGCGGACATGGAAGATTTCGAAGGAAGAACACGAAGGAACACGAACAGGAGGGATTTTTGCGCGCGATGACTCGGGCGGTAATTATTTCACGACGGATGATAAAAAAATCCGAAGAGCGCGAAGACGAATCGTGAAAAAAATCCAATGGGAGAAGAGAGAGAGAGATATCCGGAAAAAACGGCGAAATGGCGAAAAAGGAAATGAAAATGAAGCGGGCACGGTGGCCAGCGAGGTATAAAAAAGACGACGAAAGAAGGGGCTTAATACCGCGTAACGTAATTTAAAAGTGTAATTGCTCTTGTCAGACTCGACGCTGAAGAGGACAGCCACGAGAGAACGGAGAACTGCGTGAAATGGAAAAACGGATATAAATGAAAGAAAGGAAAATTAGAATAGGGAAATGAAGGGGCTAGAATGAATATAGTTTGAGCGCAACAGTTTTAGCGAGACAGCAAGAATCCGCACGTAACAGTAAAAACAGGGTGAAAATGAGAAAATGAATACCGGATATATTGAAGGCAGCAGCAAGAAACGAGGATGAAACTGACGGAAACTAAGAAGAGAGGAATAATGAAAGTTATAAAGCAAGAATTTAATATCGTATAATACAATTAACCAGCGTAATTATACCTGCTTGACGCAAAGTGGGAATTAACATTGACAGAAGAGCGAATTTTCTTTCAAAGAAGCGAAAAATGTCAGTAACTGACGAATAATCGTTACGACAATAAAGCAAATAGTCTATCGCGTTATATAAAACTACATTTATAACATTAGACATGAAATGTCAATTTAAATCTTTCGCAGTCTCCGCAGTCATCGCAAAAGTCTTTTAGTTTTATGAAAGGATATTTAGGATACGAAATCCCGAGAAAAGCTGCAGCAGGAAAGGAATCTAGATAAAGATAATAGGAAGGAGTAACAGAGTCGAGTCAGCAAAGTATTCGGAAAATTCAGGAAAGCACGAGGGGAGAAGAGCAGCAGGAACAGTGGCCGGGAAGGAACGCGGAAAAAACGAACGAGCAAACGAACGAGAAAAAGAAAGGAAGGGGGGCTTAATATCGTGTAACGTAATTTAAAAGTGTAATTGCTCTTGTCATGCCGGACGCTGAAGAGAGAGAAGAGCGACAATGAGTCTCGGGACCGGCTCGCTCGCTCGCTCGCTCGCTCGCTTACGAGTGGCGGGCGCTCACGAGTGCTTATGTTACAGGGAGCGTAATAAGTTTTCATGCAAAGCGAACGTGGATTATCCGACCGTGAATGTGCGCGGGAATTATATTTCACGGGAGGAAGCAGACTGTTACTGTTCCTATCTGTGTCCCTCTACACGGCGAACTCTCGGCTCCTCTCTCGCACTCACTCGTCATAAATTACACGGACAAGCCGGGGCCACGGCCAGGATTTAGCAGTCTCCTCTATAGTCCGAGCTAGTATCTTTCCACCCTATCTCGTTCCATCTCTCGTTCCCTCCCGTACCGCCCTCTCTATACTTCTACCATACCGTTCTCCGCCAGTCTGCTGGCTGCAGGTGAGCTAACGTACCTGTCGACCGTAAGGGACGGTTCTGTACGGACCAGAGATTACGGACAATCCGACCGAATCGTGATTCTCACGCGAGGCTGCCGAGCGGGAGGAAACCACCGTCCGACCGAAATTGAATCGCGTCCTAACGAAGTTGCCTTTGCAGTGTGAGAGAGAGAGAGAGAGAGAGAGAGAGAGAGAGAGAGAGAGAGAGTGAGAGAGCGGGAGGGATGGAGGGAGAAAGCGCGAAGCAACTTAAGTAACCCGCATGCTCAGCCGCGACGTAATAATCTCGGACGCGTTACTTCTGCTCTCGTTACTTTTAATTAGCCGAGATCCTCCTGCTTTCTGCAGGGAATGACGACAAGGCGCCGAGGCGTTCATTAAGAAAATTGACGTGGTCAGGCGTCGCCGTTTAATCACCAAAGACAGGATATTCAACAGATTATTTCTGCGCGAGAATAATATATATACAATGTAAAGAAAAAATTGTTACACGACTCTGTGCACTCGTATCCAGACATCTCTTTAATTCTAGAAAGTACAAAGAATTACGAAAACTGGAATAAGAAAAAAATTGATGTCGCGAGAGATTTAATTCGAGAGGGATATATCGCAGAAAAATAATATAAGACTCAAAGATTATGTAAAAAAAGAAAAATCGATCAAAAATATATAAAAATATAATATTATATATATAATCGCTATAAATTTATCCGCGATAAAAAATTTCCCAGCATGATGATATCTGTCAGCATACTTATTTTTATTTATTTGCCATCTCTCTTGAATAAACGCGTGTGACTCGAGTGCTAATTTCGCTCGTCGATTTTACCGTCCATAATACGAGCCGAAGGAGGACGGAGAAAGTAATCTATTCGCATCTGGATGCAACGGGCGACGCGTTAAATTTCCACTAATCAACGCGGATGACAGTTGGAACAACCACGCCGTTGCTTTCGGTCGATCTACCCTAAAAGCTTGACCCGTCCCGCTTCTCACTTCCGCGAATGTCGCGAGGATTCGTCGAGAGAGATATGTGCGAGTTATGTTCGCTGAGCGACGCGTCGCGATGCGGTGCGGTGCGGTGCGGTGCGGTGCGGCGCTCTTTCCCATCCCACTGGAAACTCTCTCTCGGTGTGGAACTCGTATCGTCGGAGCGGACGGGCGAGTGGATTGAACGCAGAGAGCCGTTGCCAGAACCCAGGGATGAGAGGCGTAGAAGCGGCGAATCGAGGTAGGTAGGGTGAACGATCTTCCGCCGCCAGAGACGAATTTGGAGGAGAAAGGCAGCGGGAACACGCGACGAAGACGAAGCGCGAGAGACGAAGAAGGGTAGCGCAGCACGTTCTCGCCGGGAAAGGGGTGAGGAGACCGAGTCCCGGGACTTCGCGAGGGAGAGAAGCTCGTAGGATAGACAGGGCCAAACAAAACGAAGCGCCAAGGATCGACGAGCGAAGGGAGAGAGAAAGAGAGAGAGAGAGAGATGCGAAAGTGGGAAAGTGCACGGGTTGGGTGACGACCGAGGGACGCGGAAGGAGAAGGCAAAGAGCGGGTCGCCCGAGGCTCGCTCCCGCGGGAGCGAGACGAGAAGCTGGAATCCATGATGGGACGAGGTGAGACATATGAAACGGACGTGAACTTTGAGCGGCGCGCGAGAGAGGTGTATCCGTTGCTGGTGGTGGAAACGAGCCGTTCTGGTGGCGATAGTGCCGATGGTGGTGCCGGCGTTGAAGGTGGTGGTGATAGTGGTGGTGGTGGTGGTGGTGGTAGTGGTGGTGGTAGTGGTGGTGGTGGTGGTGGTGGCAGCGGCAGAGAACCGGGAGAAGGGGTCGAAGGCGGCGGCTCCAGACTCGAGACCCAGGTCGATATCAGCCTCGAGCAAACCAGACATCTACCGACCATTCGCAAAACATTCACCTCAAGTGTCCCCGGCGGTGCCCTCCTCCGCTGCACCCTGCAATGCGGGCCCTCCCTTTGAACGAGGGGTGTAGCCACCTTTCGACCCTTCTCCCGTATGCCGCTTCCCGTCACTCGCGCCGGCGAAAACCCCCTTTCGCGGGTTCAGAAATATCATATTAACGACACACGATAATTTTCGATCCGCGGGATCGAAGGACTGGACGATCGGCGATTATCCGGGAGGAACCTACGATCGACACTTTTAGCGCGACGAGCCGTGAAAATGTTTCCACGTTGTCCGGCGACTCCCAGTATTTCACGATAAACGCGAACGACAAATCAAATTGCTTCGCGCTGAATTTCGGTTGTTTAATGGTCCAGAAACGTCGCGTCGCAAGACTGGAGTTACTACGGGCATATAAATCGGAGGGTTGAGCGGTAATACGCGGTGCAACAACTCATTTCTTTCAAAACATAAAGACATAATCTGCATTTAATTTTCTCAACTTTAGCATCAAATTTTTAGAAAAGAAAATTGCGCGTGTTTATAGCATCGATAAACTCTTGAATCGTATCGTATAAATGTTAATACAGATACAAATACGAAAGACTCGTCCTAGACAAAGAGCAATTGACCGAGTCGTGCAACGATTCGATATCTCGATGGTAATCGATAAAAACGGAATATGTACACAGCGATCGTACAAGCGTCATCGTACAAGCGATATCCTTCGAATCGTCGCGAATCGCGCTGTCAAACCTTTTTCTTTCAAAGCCGAAGCCGCGGCGTTTTCTACGTCGCGTGAGCAACAAGCCGCGCGCAGTCTTATTCACCGCAGTCGCATTAACGTTCATAAACTTTGAACGTACCCGATGCCATATTTCAACTTAATGAGCGCAATAAATTTATACGTCGCAGTAGACTGGCAGGGAGACAAGGAGATTGAACGAGCGGGAGAAGCGAGGGGGGAAAAGAGAGGAGGGTGGAGATGACTGTAGAGAGGGAGACGCGAGAGGAGAGAGTGCGAGGAAAGCAAGGGGGGAAGGAGAGAAATCCAGAGTTGCGACAGACGGAAAGGGAAGAACGCGAAGAGAAGAGTAGTATAGGATAAGTGGAGGAGAAGAGAGAAAGAGAATACACAAGCGCGACCGATACCCCGTTTTTATTAATAGAAATTCAATTTGAGCGAAGCAAGCCGGGCAATTCTGAGGAAATCGAATTACCCCGGTATTATCGGGAGCGCACGGTATATCCGTGTACGAGGCTTATATATACCTATATAAGCGGCGCACTCTCTCTCTCTCTCTCGATACATCAAGCCACGATCTGCAACGAACGCGCGAGAGATCGCGAGTATCTCGCGAGTAATCAAAATAACGGGGAAATTACATTCGGCGCATTTATACGTTCGACGGATAAAAACTGCTCCGTTTTCAAAATTCGTTATCTTCCGCGTACGTTTTATATCGCACGGCGCGTGTAAAAAAAAATTAAAAATAAAAAAAAAATAAAATTCGATCGATAAAAAAAAATGAAATTCGATCCAGAATGCAGACGCGTAAAACGAGAAGCAAAGCGGCAAGTTCCGAACGGTTCTTTGATGCATTGCATTGCGTGTCCAAGTTTCTCCGAACGATCGCAGCTTCGACGATTTTGCCACCCCCCTCCCTCCCCCTCCACCCCCCGGTCTCGGACCGTTTGGCAATTACAAAAGGGAGACCGAAATTCTCCTCCGCTATCCAGGATTCTGGATTCGCTTCTTTTTCTCGGCGAAACTTTGAGGTTCGCCGAGACGTCGTGCAAGATTACTTTCTTTGTAAGACCAAAGTTTGTTGTTTCCCCGTCGATGGCCCGAACCGATTACAGAGAGCATCTTTTGAGATGTACAATCTTTGACGGTCCTTCTGTTCGCCACCTTATTCGCAAAATTCATGCTTTGTACATCGCTCGAGTAATTTTTCATTCGTGCCGTGAAGTCGGTATGTTTGAAAGCGTGCCGGAAATCGAGGAAGAAATTAATCGAAAGTATGAGGAAATAATATCTATTGGGAATGAGACTCTCGATACGCGCGGAATTTCGCGTCGTTTATAGAACACACGTTGAATCTCATCGTAAAATAAGATTTATATCTATCACGAGATACTGTTGTTACCATTCTTGTATTAATAATAAAAATTTTCTCCACGCAAGTTGATAAATTCGAGACGTTTGATCCTTCGATATGTACATATGTGTGCACATTATTATATTTAAAAGAGACAATTAAATTTCATTGTAAAAATATACTTCTAAGTCGATATCAATTGCATAACATTATTATTAGCGATTATTGCGTGCAAACGGATTGCCAAGCGAAAGTACTATAACATTTGGAAGAAAACGAGTGAAAAAGTATTATAATTAACGCAAAGGATTAAGCGTATTCTTTCGCAAAAGCTGAGCTGGTTGAGTAGCCAGCAATCCGAGGGAAGCGTGAAAAACATTTTCATTGAGATTTTTCCCGGACGGAGTTAACTGGCGCTTAATTGCGAATCAAAAATGCAAGCCGGAGAAACGGGAGAGAGATGCGGGTGGTGCGCGATAGAAGGAGAAGATGCAAATTCATTAAGGCAAATTACTTTACGCACGGGCTTAAGCGAGACGGGCTTGGTGTAATAAAAGGGTACTCGCTTTACCCCTTTTGTTGCACGATGCAACTCGTGCGCGAGCTCAAGCGCGCGGCTAATACATTCGTCGAGACACACCCGAGACACATCCTGCCGTTCCTGAAAGCGATAATGGATAGCAACAACTTCATAAACTAACGCCTCGAAGCACAGACAGGATAGACTCAGGACGACAAACAGGAACTTTATACCGGCTTCCAAGTGCCGAAATGCCATTACGCCCCCAACGGTAATAAGGGGAGCGTAATTTATTTCGCGTGTTAATTATGCCACTCGCAGGGAATTATATCACTACACGCAGAGCCCTTCTTCACGCCCATTACGTCTGTTTGATTAGAGACGTCGATTAAATAGTACAGACAGCGAGCGTGTCTCGGAGAAAGGTAAGAAACTGTCAGGCATTATATACACCTCTTCTGACGATCTCGCGATCGACCAAAGTTGTAAAAAAAATATTTCTACAAAGGGTACGCGAAACCTCGCGCAGAGTTCACGGACGCGATGCTCGTTTGTGCGATAGCATTTCGAAGGATACGGCCGCGGGAAACCGGAGGAATCGTTCCCCGCATCGACGATTTCTCGCGCCGTTGTATGCGCAACAATAGGCGGAAACGTCGGCAGTTACAAAAGGAGCATCGGGAGAAAAGGCAGAAAGAAGAAGGGAAGAACCCGGCTGGCTGGCCGCGCCGCGCCGGTAGCGCGGGGGCGATAAAGAATCGAGCCAAATCAAAGGTCCGTAGAGAGACGTTAAGGCTGCTGTCTCCGGCAGATGGTATAGACCGTGAGAGATCGACCCGATAGTTACGGTGCCTGATTAATGCAGGTGGAGATACTCACGGACGCGCGCGCAGAGACGTGTGCGTTGTTCGTAAATGCGCCTGAGGAGCGAGTCGCCTGAGAAAGACGTTATTATCAAGATACGTATATCGCGAAGCCGATCCATTATCGCGGCGTGTTCCCGATATTACCTGACCTGTGTCAGATTCGTATTGAAACGTTTTGCGTTCTGTTTGCAATATTTTGTCAATAAATTAAAAATATATTTATCTAGTATGCGTATGTTATAACGAGAGATGATGAAACCGATTTCAGGGTGTCTACTCAAATCTTGTAAAAAAATTCCCTGAGAACTCCCTCATCTTCCAGGTATTTTCGTTTAAAATTCCAGGTAAAATAAGAAAATTAAAATAAGTTTCTTTATTGTATGCGCTTTCTAATGTTAAAATTCCAGGAGAATTCTCGGATTTTTCAAGCTAAAAAAAAATCCCTGACAATCCTCGGTTTTCTCAGTTTTTCCAGGGAGAGTAGACACCCTGGATTTATATATTACTCTGAATAGAAAACTCAGCCGATCGATATATATCGTTCAAATCATATTCAATGTTTAAATACATCGATAATTAGTATCCGAAAAATAAAAAAAAAATGTAAAGTAATAAAAATTTCTCACGCTAGATAAATATATAATATATCGTAGCTTATATAATCTTCACCTGCTCCAGCTACTTAATAATACACGTCCGAGCGTTCCGAACTGTCCGATTTGCATCGAGATCTCAGCAAAAAGGCGTACGGCGTGGGACAACACGGGGCCATGAGCGATATTGCCCGATTACCATAATAATCTCGCGTCGCTGTGTTCGCCGCGTGTCGCGATTCGAGAGGCTGGCTGACTGTGTCGCCAACGCGAGATGCATTTCGAGATGCGGCGCAAAGTGCCCGGGCACCGTGCCGATTTCACTCGACAAACCGCATAGTTCTTCACCAGAGTTCTCTCTTCTTGTTCGAGATGGATGAGCACTCGAGTGCTATTGTCCAGAAGAGTTTGCATTGTAGATGCCACGATATCATCTCGACTCTCCTCGGAGAATGCCAAAAGATAGTCTGTTTTGTTTGCGCGAGGTATTCGTAGAAATATGTCTAAGATATCTCAGTAGAGTCGTGCCATGTCGTTGTTGTTATTCTAAACTTTTCAATACAATTGAGATATACCTATGTACATTCTAAATAAAAATTTTATTGGAATTTATAAATCTCGTTATTTATATATAGTAAACCTCTCTCAACAATGTCCAAAAATGGGAAAGATATTAATATAAATTTATATTTACTTTCTCTCTCTCTATATATGTATATATATATATATATATATATAAATTTATTTATTTACTTCTTGTTCACCAATCAGGATATATGGCAATGATTATGTTTCACGATCAGCGCAATTATCGATCTCACATTCCACGTGATTCGATAGCAGCGACGGGAGATGTCAACGATAATCATAAGTTATATCTTATAAGATAAAGCTGATGCGCGCATCGTACGTGGTACAGCATTAGAGATATGCAAATGATTATTAATTATTAGCATGTTGATCGTTATGTCGTCGACACGGTGGACCGGATCGCGGTGGAGTCTCTCTCTCTCTCTCCTCAGATCGGTGAAACATGATAAACTTTAATTAGGAAACGTATTAACGCACCGACGATGCACCGGGTACAGAACGGCGAGCAGCGGCGGCTGAGTGAGTGGTTAGCAAGCAGGTGCACGGATAATTATACGTTTTCCTCGTATATCGTCGCATGCTACCGGAATAATTAAGCAAAACTGATGAGCGTCTCCTCTCTCTCTCTCTCTCTTTCTCTTTAGAAACGTCGTCTCCTTCTGCTATCCGCCGAGCGGACGCGACGCGTCCGATATTTTCCTGAATCTTTAATTTATGTGTGCCGAAGCCCGGCACGAAATTAACCTTATTATGCCCTTTTATTCTCCTTCCCCTCCCCTTCCTTCTTCCCAAGTACTCGTAAATTAATTTCGCGGAATTGGAGGCGCGATTATAATTAACCGATCGTCCCGTTGATGAAGTTTAGACATCGTTACCGGATACTATCGATTTATCATCGTAAACAAAATATGCATAAATACTGGCTCCTCTCTTTTCAGAGCGATACGCATACATTTCGCGTTTCGGAAGAACAATATGCCCGGGAGCGCGATATTTCTTAATAAGCCGCGATCGTTGGCACGCACAATCGCGATATTTCTTCGAGATCGTTGGCGCGGCCCCGAGATACGTGCCGTCGTGCTCTCGCGAATGTACCATAAATATCTAAATAGCGGAAGTAAGAAAAATTACGTATTTACGGCAGCCGCATGGCAGAAATAGCGTCGGATCGACCCTTTGTTCGCGACGATGTTTCGTGAGGAGTACGATTTTCCGGAATACGATTTCCACGGCGACGTGATTCATCGTCGTTTCTATGAATTCGAAACGAGAGAGAAAGAGAGAAAGCAGTCTTTAGTCGAATCGAGAGAACATTAGATCGGCAGGAAATGATAGCGCATAAAATGCCGCTATGTTAACATGCTCGACAGTAATATTTCTTCCCCAGATCTCTAAGGCATCGTGTTATTTTTAGGCAACAAACGAGGATTATATAAAGCCTGTGCTTGATTATTAATATCCGTAATTATAATTTTAGGCCTCGTATAATATGTGATATAATCAAGGACTTATTAAAAACTGTGTTTAGAGAAGTAGCACAGTCATGTCCCATCAACAACATCTTCTCGTTTCTGAAAAATAGAAGCAAAAGATTTTTGCTTCTATTTTTCGCTCTTGATGCGATATTGAGTGCACACTTTTTACAAGAAAGCTTTTGTGAAAAAGATAGCAAAAACTACTTGATAATATTTTATAGTTAAAGTACCTTTTTTCAGTTTTTTTTTTGCTGGTCGTCGATCATATGAATATAAACCTTAATATCTCTAGTGGGAAAGGATTTCTCACGTGATGCAGGCGAAGATACTAATCGGTATATTATTTAGATTCTATTAATACTCTTCTGCTCGCTTATACATTAAAGAAATTGCAAATTTCGAACACGTAATTTCTCCTCAGATTTTCATCGACACACTTCGGTTATAATAGTACTTAATCTGCCCTTTCGTTTGATCATGGGATATAATTTTCTTTTTAATGGTCGCGAGAAAGAGTAACACTTCCTAATTCCCTGATTCGAGAGAAGATAAAATTGGCGCGATATTTGTCGGCAAGAGGTCATTGCCTGCACGCACAATGGCGATATTTTATTTCCCGGTAAGTCACGAGCTTCACGAGGTTGTATATACGGAAAGCGCGGACCAATTACGAGCGTACGATAAATAAATAAACGGCGCCTAATCGCCGCCGGCGATTAAGCGTGATTAACGCTCACGTTTTCGCAGATACGCAGTTATATGCAGGCTGTAACGTAGCTCTGTGAACTTTCGCCGTGGCCAGACGCATCGGAGAATAACTCTCTCGACGGTACAAACGATAAAAGGATAAAGTATAATGAGCGTTCCACCGATTAAACGCGCCACCCGCCTATGCATGTGCAACAACCCGGCCACTTGACGCGTTTGTGTATCGCGGACTCTGTCGTGTGACAGACCGATTATATATTGGCTCACGTCAACTCCGAAGATTTCTCTCGGTGCCGATTGCGACAGGACAACGACGCGCGTCAACCTCATGGCTCATTTACCACGGAACGAGAATGTAATTGGGATGTGAAATCGAGAAAGATTTTAACCGCTCGACAGTCGTGCATCTCGTGTATCTTCGAAGTAGAGAAACGGCTGCACTCGTTTTCTCTCTTCAAATGTATGATATTCGCAGTTATCAGATAAATTGAATAAATATGTAAAATAAATTTTTTTTTCAGATTAAAAAACTTTTGCATTCACTCTGATTAAATACGTTTTCATTAATTAACAGAATCTCCTCAATATTGCGCGATTTTTTCAATCTTTTAAACGAAAATATTGTAAATCTGTACTTTGCGATATAACATCGGCAATAACTATATCCGGATGAAAAATGAGATAACGCGATAGATTATAAAAATTGTTCCTATTAGCACGTAAATCTCTACACCGTAATAATAATATAACTATTTTCCTTCTAGCATAGTACTTATTTTTTTTCGCAGCGAATTTCGGTTGTACTCAAATCTTTGTTTAACGCCGAAGAAATATAAATATTATTATAATTTAATAATAATATTTAAATAAAGCAATCTTATTTTATATTTCCTTAGAAGCGTTTTTTTTTCTTTGGAGAAATAAAACAAAATCTTTAATAAAAGTTTTTCCAATTTTCCACTTACCTTGGGATCGAAGTTGAAGACCTGTTCGGGTCTGAGCGGGCACTCGAGACCGCATTTGCAGGTTCCCACTGTCGTTAGATACTCCTTCAATTGGTCCAGCGAACCCAGCGCCGTACTGCTTGGACTAAAATAGAGAAACAAAACAGAATTATTATCTCTACCTCTCTCTCGCCGCAGCTTAACAGCGTGCAAACAAAATATGATGCGTACGCGACGTGAAATTACGCAATGTTTGCCGAGCTTATTGTTAGAGCGAACGCGCGTCTTGATCGTTCCTTTTTCTTGTAGTACTAACGACTACATTTCCATTTATTATCAACAATAATATGTATTGTACGCGCAAGTAACGTACGCTCCAAATGCAAACCACGCACTTTGAATTTGAAATACGCACATTCGTCGACATTTCTTTCGTAAACGATAATTTGACGATTATAAATATAAATCATATTATTATCTATTGCAGCATTAACTCGACTTATTAGTCGGGTGATTAAAGCTGACAAAACTATCAAGAATATATACAAAGCATAAAATTGAAGGGTTCAAAATAGCCGCAGACGTAGGGATATAATTTGTAAGATTTTACATACTTGAGATTTAAAAAAAAAAGTAGACCTCACGAATTATGCACTCTTATTCCACACTCTCGCTCTAAACTCTTCAATCGGAAATCCAATGCACCACCAGATAATTCTACATTTCAATTTAAAGCGTAAATTGCGAGCATCCGACCATTGCCGGTGGAATAAATTGCGGGTTAAACTACTTAATCGAGGCAGATGCTCAACAGACATCTGCAAAAATTACCGGAAAGTCCGAAACGCATCAGATGCTATGCTACGATAAACATACTTATTAAATTCCGCAAAAAAACAATGCAAGAAAAGTCGCACGTGCACTTTATATATTCTGTGTTTCAAGAATCTATAACACAAATAATAATTATTTCTCTGTACATTTATAAAAGACTTTGATTCATCTCTTTTATTGCTTCCTTCCTTCATACGTGTGCGTATGTGTGTCTTTCTCTCAATACCTTAAATGAATTAATCATCTCTTCAAGCACTATCTTCTTGATAATCACAGGTACTATCCAATTGTAACTATATTAAATGAGAGGGATCCACAGAAGAGATATTCGAGGTTATTGTCGGCAAAAAAGATATTCGAGGATGCTATTCGCGTAATCGGCTTCGTGATGAAAAGCGATCAAGCCTAAGAGCGTTTCGGGGGAGAAACATGAGGTAGGCGTATTATAATTTGGTGAAACGCCCCTTCGTAAGAAGGAAGACGGGAGGGAAGCGGAAAGGGATGGTTTATTAACTAAAGATACTGCTTGTCTTCTCTCTTTCTCTGCCGGCTATTCCAAACGCCTGGAACGAACGAAACAAGTAAGCAAGGATTCTCGCCGATGGCTTGGGCTAAACTGACAAGATGAAACGAGGCAGGATCGTTGTCTGTGTATTGATTACCCGGTGGAGAGACGAGGAGAAAAGACTTTGTTTCGGGGTACTTTGCAGCTTCCTAAACTAATAACCGCGGGCGCCTCGTCTCCGGCATTATAACCCCGCGGGAAAAGGCGAAGCTCTCCCTTTCGACCTCGAGAATGCTCATGGCAATTATTTCTCGTGACAACAAGACGGATTCTCGTAAACCTACTCTGCCGCTAATTTGCGCCGGATTCGATTTGTTCACGAGAGACCGCCTTCCCTGTCTGCCCTATGTATGTAAGGCAAGAGTTTGCGAATTATAAAGTTTATATATTTTTTCGCTTGACCCAAGAGTTATCTCATAATTATCCTTATCCAATCTTGAGCAATGTTTTAATGCAAATGTTGCTTTAAAACTACTGCGAAAGCTTTCTGACAAACAAAAAACCTGTAGTAAAAAAAAAAAAAGTAAGAAAAATCAGTAATAAAATTAATAGTTAAATTATTAATTACAATTTTTGATTAATAACAAATTAGAGCGTTGTTAATCAGCTTTAAAAATCTGAATTCATATATTGCGAGAAGATTTCTCGCCTAGAGAGATATTCGCGCGAATTTAACGAATGAGCGAAATACGCAAATAATGCCGAAAGCATTTTTATCATGAGACTCGCTTTTAAACGCGTCGCTTACAACAATCGTAGACGTGCAAAGCGCGCCGCAATCCGAAACTAAGTTCGAGCGACTATCAAGGAAATAAACTCCGAAACGAGAGTACGGTTGCGCAGATTTCGGTGCCACCCGCTAAAACCGCGGTCTTCATCTCGTAAATAACGCTTCCATGCGCCTTGGCAAAGGCCATTTTCCGTATTTCGCGGTGAGACGACCGAATCTGAATGTACAGTCGCTACCGGCGATACCATAAATAAGGGCAGAGAGAGAGACTTCCTCTCCCGGTTTCCAGTGCGAAGTGCGTTGGAAACGCCGGTAACGGAGAGGAGAGACACCATGTTACGCCGGATGAATAATGTCCGCTGGCTGGGTCGGTTAAGCCGCTTGTCCTCGTAAAGCACGTAACCGCGCCGTTCGAAACCGGTGTCAGGCTCTTCCTCCCCCCTTTTCCTTTCGCGCGTTTCCCTTTTTCCGGCGCGTTTTCCGCCGACCGCCGCCGCGATATCACGTAATTATTCTTGTTTTCGAGAACGTCCTAAGCATCTGGTGCGTGAATCGGCAGCGCGAGGTTTTTAAAATATTCTTTTCGGGAAACACGATAAGTGTCCGTCATTGCGTGGAAGACCGCCTCTTCTAATTGTCTCTCGTACGCTCGGATTATTTTAATTTACGACACGCTCGAGGATAACAGCCCATCCTCCTATTACGGAAGTAGTATTACGGAGGTAACGAGGGGGCGCGGATAGATGGCAGAATGAAAATAATATCTGACAATTTAATTGAGTTAATTAACAAGCTGTTCCCGTCCGTTTCGAGCCATTGCTCATCCTGCTAACAAAAAGCAGTGTTGCGGCGACGTGCTGCGAGGGAGGTAAATCAGCCCCGAGATAAGTAGACTCGTTTACGGGGACGCGGCAATTGCCACCAGCTAAAGAGGCGCGTGCTTGCGCGTTATACCTGAAATATCATCAGCGAGGACCAACATCGCGTCCAAAGACAAATGCGCAATTACGAGGGGAGGCTTTTTTTCTCGGGATTGTCGTGCGATGACGCAAACGACCGCCATTTTTACTACGGTAAATTAATAATTTTGTTGCGCAACGGTATTAATTTCTTAATTAACGAACATTTCTCGACGTTTGTGATCGATCTTGAAAAAATTATTTTTTTTACTATTTTAATTGACAATTCGCCATCCATCTAATCCGACGGTTAAATTATCGGACTAAAAAAATAAGATGCGAGATAAAAAGAATCTATCGTTTCAATGAGCAAACCTAATTTAAACGAATATTGATTCGATTAATCCAATTATAGAACTAGTCAAATTTCTATCCCGGTTATCTTTTCGGTTTTTACATATTCTAATTATTTATTGAGTTGCTAAGATTCTTTCTTTTTCTAAGTTTATTTTTTCTCTTTCAATAATGTTGGAGTTACAATAATAATATTTAAGGATATACATAGTGTTTGTATGCAATGGGAGCACGAGAGAGAAGGCAGAAATTCTGCCTTTTTTTCTTTTTGACTTTTTTATTTTGTAGCTCTTCTTCCGAAACTATGAGATTGTAGATGACACACGGACAGTCTGAGCAAAGCCGCCAACGAAAGAACATCACGTTCCCAAAAGACGAGCTATACTTGTACTTCGTGTATTATATATCTATATAGTCTTTATCACTAGTAACGTGATAATCTACTAGCGCACATCTCTTTGTATTAAATTACAATTATCATATAAAGAGTTACTCTTCCCTATTTTTTAAATTCATGACTAACAAATAATTGGTCTTTCTTCGATGCATGAAGAAATAAATAGTGTTATATTTATAGCTGTGATAAGGCACAACTTCAACAGTCAGGAGTTCCGACAACACGATTATACTTTTAAAAGCTGAAAATGATGTTGGCGCCTGGACTGTTCTTATCTATAATCTATGAGCATTCGTTTTACCTTTCGCGTGAGCGAAATGCAATCGCCCGAAGTAACCTGCACGCACACTTAATTGTGTCCACTCTTTAGACACGCGCAGATATATACATATATCAATTTCGACATTGATCGTGAAAACGGCAAATGCAATCCTTATTCATCGTATTTATCGCGTCTATCCTTTCGTCCACTATTCTGCAAATGGCATCAAATTCTTAGAGAAATATAACTGCGATGCATGTGTGTCTAGAATAAGGATTCTTTTACATTAATATATATAAATTGCGAGAAAAAAACATAAACATAGTCATTGCTGCTGTTTGATAAATTAATAAAAATCAGAAAAAATTTGATACATTTCGAGAGTATTCATAAAACAAACTCATAACTCGTATCGCGTTAATCTCGCATAACGTCACATTCAAACATTCGATCGCAAACATTAATTATTATCGAAATTTTAACGCGCTTCTCATAGCCCGCATTTGCGCTATTAAACGCACAAGAGGATGCATCACGCCGGAAAGCGAGAGAAAGAGAGAGGGAGAGGGAGAGGACACATTGAAAATGCAACGAGACTCGCTACAGTTATAATTCGCGTTAACAATGCAGTTATGTTCCGCGCGATTCAATCCGCCGTACACTCGCCATTATTATCGCCGAACTCGCAGTTACCGCAATTGCGTATTATCCGCGCGGCGGATAAGCGTGACGCCGTAATAGGAAATTCACGAAACGCCCGAAATTGTTAATCGTCGCGTGCTCAAACGAAGGTCACTGTGCTGCAGTAAATCGTCGAGAGAAGTCGCCTCCCGGTAACAATAACCCGCCCCCTCCGATAGAGATATAGAGCGAAACGCCAATTGTGGAATTGGCTCGTAATTCGCGCCCGTCGTTCCGACGGATGGCTCGGCCCGATAATTACCGATCGGGGATAAATTTATGACAGCGATAATTTACGCGGAAACTGCGGCCGACTGGCTCGATAAAGAGCGATTAACTATAAAATGAAACTACCGCGTTCGCCGGCGATATACATACTTCGTTAACGGAGTTGCGCGAACGCGTGATTGCGAATACGTTACACACGCGTCGTCGAATATGAAATAAAAAAATTTAAATCATGTCCCGATAAGCGTCGCCGCGATGTTTCTCGGGCGATAATGATATGTACGCGAAAAAAAAATTACATCGTTCGGCTCGAATATCTGAATATATTTTGCGAACGGAAAAAAAAGACACATTCTACGTTAAATTATATCGATCCTAGTACTGACGTAAAAATTATTGCGTAATGTCAGAATTTGGTACGGTTTCATTCGACTACACATGTTTCAAGGCACAATCAATGAAACGCTTGTTTTTAATAATCGCGTCCAGAAAAATGGATATTAATTACTGCGAATAATGGACCGCGCACAAAGCGGTCGCAAATATAATGTGCGCAAAAGCACAATATTAATCGCGGCGAAACGAGAGAAACGATTTCAAATTAATTCGGTTCCATCATCCGCACTTACAACACGTTAAGCTGAGTAATTATATTTCGCGTCGCTTTATCAGCGGCCTTGTGTGCGTGTGTGTGTGTGTGTGTGTGTGTGTGTGTGTGTGTGTGTGTGTGTGTGTGTGTGTGTGTGTGTGAGAGAGAGAGAAGCAATTAATCGGCATGCTCGCGTTTTAGACCGAATCATGCGACTACGATCAAAATCAATAACCGATCCGTAACGCTGTTCGTGCTGCGCTACCCGGTGTGATGTTCTGTTACGCCATTCGAAATCAATAATCAATTCGTAACATCGTCGGTGTTGAGTAGTGTTCTGCGTTACTGCCGTAGCCGAAATCGATAATCGATTCGCAACATCGTTCATGCATGCTCGGCAGCAACATTTTGCTCTCTCCGCCGAAATCGCGACTACGATCGCAACACAACGTTCGCGCTCGATCGATCGTAACGTTCATTAAATTCCGCTGAAATGTGATACCCTATATACGACACACGCGCGATACGTTACAGAGCTTAAATAATTATAGGATATTAAACGATGTGCCTTAATGACATTGGTAGCGCTGGCATCGTGATTTAAATGCCCCTTCCATTCGAATAATAAAAGCGGCAGAGAGAATTTTAACGCGCCAAATGCGGTAACGTGATAAATACTCCGATTAATCTTGTTTCGTCAGCGTTTCAATTCTTCGAACCTTCTTCGACTATGAAAATGCTCTTGCAACAATGCCACATAAATCCTCGCCCATCGAAATATCGGAAATTAATCTATAAAATTATTTCTAAGCGAACGAGTTATTGTATCGCACAATCTTGGAACTCTCTGTTATTTTCAGAAAAGAAATGCCAATTTTTTTTGTGGAAAATTGTATTATTTTTAAAATATACTAAAAAACCAATTTTTTTTTTAAAAAGAAGCATACAAATTTCTCAGACAACTCTTGTTTCTGAAAAATTAATGTTGAAACTCGTCGAGATTATATTGTTTGAACGTGATTTGTCTTCGCATCATTCAATGCCATCCTGTCTGCGTGTATCAGGGCTGTATTATCATATCTGCTGTATCATCGTATCCTCGAACTGTTTATCAATGATCTATTTGTGACGGTGTTCTTTACGCCTCGAAAAACAATCTCTATCCGCAGGCAAGTCGGCGAATATGATATTATCGAAAGAACGTACAGGCCTATGGTACATAGCTGGGGGAGCGAATAATTTTCGACCACGAAAAGTGAAACGTTAACGGCGTCCGATCACGAATCGCTCGTTTCCTCCGGGTGTTTTGCACTTTTCTGCATGCGAGTGAACCGGAGTGAAGCGGTAAGGAAGGGAACGAAGGGGGTTAAGGAGAGATTCGAAAGTCGAGGTCGGAGAGGAGCGAAGGAGAGAATTGTTTCACAAGTTGGATCGAGCGCAGATTGCAGTCATTTGCCGGCATAAATTGCACGACCGAATAATCGTCTTGTGCCGAAATTCCGCGATTCCGGATGCGAGCGAGCCCACCAAAATTGTTGCCTTCACCGAGCTGCAACGTGTCGAATAAAGACGGTTTCCGTTACGCGAGAGCGCGTATATTTCCACAACAGTACATATTGCAACCTATTCGCATCTATATCGATGTAAGATGATTATGTCAAATCATTATTTATTCAAACGAATGGCTACGCGACCTATTGCTCTTTTTGCGGTAACAAGTTTACTTTACATATGCAGTTATGTGGCATAGAGATGCATCCACAACCTACAATTTCTAATATTTTATTTAAACAAGGAACACACATATGGGAGTTGTTTACGGCCACTCATAAAAGAGAGAGTACTGTGTTAAGTAATCGATAAGTAAATTCAGTTGAATGAAATCGATATTCGACTAAATCGATATTGATTGAAATACAATATAAAGCGAAAAGTACTTGTGTCTCTTTCTTTCTTATTCTTTCTCTATGTATGGCCGGTACAGTAATAACCCATGTGCGAAAACATTATTATGCGAAAGTTATGTTGAAATATGTTGACGATTAAAAATGCCGCAGCATTTCTTTGCTGGATATATAATAGCTTCGAAATGTCATTTGTAATGAAGTTTTGTCAATGTACATATAGTAACCCTGATAATATACCACGCAGATAAGGTTATCACGACAACGCAGCAAATTTCAACGACAAAATGACTTTCACGATGATTATCGTAAATGTATGTACTTAAATAAATTCGCACAGTCATATGCATTCGTTACTACGACCATTGAACCTAGAAAAAAAATATAATCTTTCATATATCATTAACCTTTCATATACATTGAATACGAAAGATAGTAAACAATTTGTGAAACGCGTTCGAAACGCTATCAGAGAAATCATTCGAAAAATGTATCCCTTTTCACTCGATTTTACTAATTTATCAGAGAAACGATACATTTTATTATATAAATAAATTATATAAATAAATTATCGAGCTCGCGTCGATAACGCTCTAATTTCTAAATAAATATTTGAGGAGTACTTTGTGTGCTCTCGTCGCCCTTCAAATAAATCCATTCAATTAACCGAGAACACGCGTTCACAATTGCGCATTGAAAATGTCATTTTATAAATGGTCACGCGGCGAACGAGGACATAGACGTACGAACGATCGATCGCGCAACCAACCCAATCGACTCTATACACCCGCAAATTGCAGCTCGGCAATCGCGCGATTGCGACTCTTCGAGGGCGACCGAGTCCGCGTAACAGTTCACGACCGATTTATAGATAGATGCGATTTATAGATAGATGTGCAACTTTATGTTTGTCTTTTCAGAGACTGCACGTCACCGCCGAGCGATCCGCAACGAGTTGCAAAATTCATGCGCGCCCGATAATTTTAGCGCACCCGACATACGGCGATGAACTACCTTTTTAACTATAGACAGATGTCGTAGAGACGATCTGTCGCAGGAAACTACGCCAGAAAGTTCACTTTACTCGCGCAAAGTTCCGTTACGTCTGATCTCTATACCTAAGACGTACGGGCAAAGTTATATACGCGGCAGTAGAGTTATACACGGCAGTAGAATTATACGCGTCAAATTGTCCCATTGCAGTAAACTTATTTATCACGACGGCGGAGCCCCGTTTTATTCCGCGGAAAAATTATTTAAGACGCCCCCGTCCCGCGGAACGCCGATAGGGATTCAGCGCCGCACGCGCTCGTTATTTATTCACGAGTAAATGGAATTTCCCTTACTTTCTCAAAACTCATTCCTCAAATAAAAGAGATCTTTCCCCGGCCCCGTAGCCAATAAACAAGGCTTACTGCCAACTTTACGACCGTGGTCCCAGGTGGTCGCCGATGCGCGCCGTCTCTGGATCGCGGGGGACTCCGTTGTTCCACGAGGAGCTTATCAATCGCTCGAGATGTAAAACCACCGTGTGCTCGCCCGACAAATGACTACGGGAATCGCTTTCCAACTAATGCGCAAGGAGACGCAGGAATAGATATCGCGTGTTCAGTTTGCGAAATTATATCTCGCCAGAAATTGTATCACCGCTACGGTCTCATTATTTCGTCCCCTCCTATCTCCCTTTATGTATTACACGCGTATGTAAATTAACTGTTGACAAATCGACACGTTGTATGCGTTGACCGCAGCATGCCAAAATACGCCAATACGTATCAGAGTACGCCGCAACAAGACGCCGTGCATCCATTTGCGACGTACGTAATTTGATGCATTCCACGCTCTTCGTGTCCCGCGCAAACAATACTCTGTCAGAGAGACAGAGAGATATATAGTTTTCGAGTATTAATTATTTCCAAGGAAAATTGTTTCCCGAAAGAGTCGGTGGTCGTGTTTTAAACCACTTCGTATACTTTGCCGCCATTCCACAGAACCTGTCGATTGTTCTCACGACGAAAGGCGGAAGGCTTCAAAGAGAGAAAGGACAATTACAAGATTTGAACGTAATATTATGCCAGTTAATTAGCCAGCCACTGCCGATTTCTCAAAAGTGGTGCAAATTAGACCCTCCTTGCGCACGTTATATGACGGATAAGGATCTGTAATTAACACGTGCGTGCAAAGAACTTGTATAAAGAAACGCGAAAAATGTTTGATTAATTTTTAGCTGCCGACTGAAAAGGAGCAGCAAAAGAAAGCCGTATAAAACAAGTAGTAGTTAAATTTAATTGCAAAAATATTCCTTACGATATGCAAAAAATACAGCTGCGATATTATGTAAAAGATCGTTCCTGAGAATCATTAAATTATATGAGAATATTAGTTTTGTACGAGTAAAAAAAATATCGACGTTATATACCTGCGATTGTATGCCTGCTATACTTGAACGGTATTTGCGATAATCAATCGTCAATAAACCTGAATGAAACAACAAGAGTAAAGTAGATAATCGCGAGGCATCACACTTCACTAATTTCACGTAACGACCGACGAGCTTTTGTCTGCAAAACGCCTCTCTCCAGGGATGCTGTAGCGATGGAGCATCATTAAACACGTGAGAGGATGAGCGTGCTGACGAACGCGAACGAGCGAATATAATTATATATAACCGAGATAAAAAAAAATACGTTTCTCTCACTTTAGTTAGTAATCATATGAAATAATTGCATCGAATCATTACATTTCTCTTGTCACTCTGAAGCGCATTTAGATCTAAAGTTAAACTCGATGGCTAGAAAAAAAAATCTCATATGTAGATCCTTCACATGTAGATAATGAAAGTAGATATATATATTATAATAGAATTCAGCATTAAAAATAGAATATTGAATCGTTATAAAAAATGAATCAAAATTATAATAGAAAATATATCTTATTATCTTTACATTTGCGAGTTGAATAATCTACCTTTGGAAGTTTACATTTCGACAAATAAATGTAAACTGATGTCGCGAGTCGCTTTGATAAGGACGCATAGGAATCATCTCGCAAATTACTTCCCAAAGCTAGCAACGGAGCTGGAATGGCACAGAATCGTACACCATCGCACTTCGCTAATTTCGCGTAATGATCAGCGAGCTTATTCGCGAAGCGGCTGCTCTCCCGAGACGCTTCGCCAGCGCAACATAATTTACGTCTGTAGTCGAGAGGGGTAGATGGCGGCTTACAGGGGTTACGAGAAGCGGGGGTATAATTATTATCGAAGGCAGGTAGCAGCAGCAGCAGCAACAGCAGCATATGGCGAATGCGAGGAGTCGACGTACCTCTCCTCCAATTTCCCTCTCTCTCTTTCTCTCTCTCTCGCTCTCACTCTCTCTCTCTCTACCGGTCCCGAGTCGGAGGATCACCATCTGTACGTCCCGGTAAATCCCATGACTCCGCGTATTATTAGCTTGCATTATTGATTTATTATTTAGCGCTAGGCAGCCGCGCAAGCGCCCGCTAAATCGGGGTTAACCGCTCATTTGCCGACGGTGCATTATGGTTTCTGCGTTATGACGCCGTAATGAGGCAATATGCGGAGGAGGGAGATGAAGACCCTCCGGACTTTTTATCGCCGTCCTACTTTTCTCGGATCTTGCCTCGATTGTGACAATTATTTACGTAAAACTCGACAAGATTCAGAACTCTCACAAAACACGTTTTGCCGTAGATAGATATTTATAGGATCTCGTAAAATCGTAGAAATAAATTAACGAGACTGATGTACAGTTTTTTAACGAATTACGAAAAACATAATCAATTTATTTCATTTTGAAATGTATATAAGCTCACGAATAATATAATCTTTTTTTTTTTTTTTTTTTTTTTTGTAAAATTTAGCCGTTGAAAACATTTCTCGATTGTAAATTTTTAATCTTCTCGGTACGAGATGCGACGTAATCAGGATGAACGGAAGGGGAGGTACTATTAATTATTGATAATCCAGTATTTTAGTAACGGAGTGTTATTACAGCTGCCATAATTACTCGTGTAGCGTCACACATCCGTTTCAGTGTAAACTCGGAAATCTCGCCGAGAATGCCGTTTCGACGCTCATCGCGATCCTACAAACACCACACGTGTACAAAAATAATTCTAATTACTGCGTGGGCGCGAGGTACGTTAATGAAACGCGTCCCGCAATTTCAGCGTGGGACGACACCACCCGTTCGTCCTTCTCGTGAAGTTTCGCGTCTCTCGATTACTGTTGTCCACGATTACATTTCGATTAACAGCAGAACGACGCGCCAGCAAATTGTTGCTCACGGTGCCCGATAACGCGCTCGCCGATAAATTAAACGCCGTGATAAACTAGTAGCGCCCTTATGCGTATACACACATACACGCACGTGTATGTTACGCAACACGCATGCGCCGCGTACACGTGCACGCGGTGTCGTGCGGACACGCGTAATCGCGTACACGCAAACGTCGAATGGAAACACGTTCCGGAGTGAGTCGCTTATCGGAATCGGCCGTATCATAACTAGTACCGGCGTAACATAAAACGAATTTTCCATTAAGCGCGAACTAACTACGATTCACGATCTATGCACATCACGCTGCCGATTTAACCCATTTAATAAACTATAGAATTGAATCGGATGAGACATCGTGATATATTATACGAAGGATCCACAAAGCAGTGTTGCTTAAAAGAAAGAGATAAATTAAGTTTCTTAAAAAGACAAACAACACGTTAGACAGGAAGAATTAATACGCCTGAAACTTTAAAATGATGTCTACGTAATCGACAGAAATTATATGTATCCGATTACATCTGACATTTCCGAATAAAAGTGTTCAGAGTCTATAATTATCAAATACCAACATTTCTAGCGCCGTCGAAAATTTTTCTTTACCGTATTATTTTCTTTTTATTGCATTTCCGAGCGACCTCGCAAAATGTTGCAACACGTGAGCTACCTGCTCCTGTGATATACCTGCAATCATACTTAATTGCGGGATCCATGTCCGAGACTAATTCTGTAAACCGATGGCGGGACGCGAGCGTCAGCGTGAATGTGTGGCCGAGATGATTAGTAAGAAGGGGATAAATTGCACGATAGCCGCGCGCTGTCGATATATCTTCCATACTGCACCACTCTAATTAATTCACGAGCGCGCGATTAACGGACGCAACATATCTCTTGGAATATGGCGCACACCGGCTATCCGTTATACTCCACCGCGCCGTCGGTATAAAGCATTTTGCGATCTGCATATTTTAGCAAGCGAGCTTCCTAACTTGCTCTCACGATTATAACTCTACGCTCGCATCACTTGGACCGTACATTCCTCAGGAGCGCGGTAATCAACGGAATGTTCACGTTGCGTTTTTATCAGTCGGGACGCATATGTATCTCTAACTGAAATGTAATTTGCGAAGATTTTACAAAATACATAATATCACGTCGCGATGTTTTTCCCGGCTTTTCTTTGAAGAGAAATTAATTTACGCGGCGCATGACTGAGCGTGTCTGTGTGTGTTACTTTAATTACAAATTTGTTCCGTATGAGATAAGAAATGTGTGTCATGAGTCGTAATTTTCCTCAAATATACAACGAAGAACAATGACGGACTGGAACAGGTGGCGTATAATGACAATTTGTCAAGCATGATTCTCTTAAAAATGGCGCAAAGTAATAGTCAAACTGGCCTTGAATGCCTAGCAATTACGTGTCTACCGCAAATAAGCGGAGACGATGCATGACATCACGCTGCATGCGTTAGCACGTCTGCACACGAGTCTGCTATTGTAAATTTATGTGCCCCGGATTACAAGCATCGATCCGATATGATTAGGACACCCGTCATCCATATAATGAAAAAAGCGACAAATTTGCATAATTATTGAGCTTTTTTCACATGTCGATTATTATTATTATTATTATTTTATTACAACACATTATCATTCATAATTCATGCATACGTGCGCGAGTATAATAAATTAATAATTGTGTGAAACGCAACTTGCCATTACATCCGTACAAACTGCTATTACATCCTCTCACAATTATTACCGTATAATTTCACGCGAGTTAAAAAAAAAATTATTAAACCATGTGCGTGGAAGAGACTAGATGTTTCAATATTCTCAAGCGGCGAAGATACAGAGATCTCTCGGATATCTTCGTCAACGATTATTCGAATCGAGGTATTACGTAAGGAAAAGACACGGCGAGAAACACAATAATGGAAAACTATAATCGCTTCGTTTCCGTGCTCTGCCACTGAAGGATGCGTAGATAGATAATCCGCCCAGTAGTATTGCGTAAGAATATTGAAATTAAGCATTTAAAGGTAATCATCGCGAGAATTACGAGGATATCACGGCAAGACATACGATCACGCCAGGCGGGGCTAATTGTTAGCGAGTTAACGATGATCGATGATAACGGGTCGTGCTCCCTTATCGAGCGACCCGTGTTGCACGTAACAGGCGCTTGCATGCAACGCCGAGCCGCTTTTACATCGTTACGTGTTTGCAAATTTCGAGAGGGCTCGCATGTGCGAACTATTATGCGTGAGAGATTGCTTTTTCAGTTTCACGAAGCCCGACGGGGCAATCTTAAAGGTAATCGTGCGCCGAATAGGGGAATATTTTGTTTAACAAGCGCGCGATATCATCTACGACAATAAAGTTCATTTTAGATGATCTATGGAGCTCGAGTTCAGATAGACTCCCCCATAGATGTTTTAATACGGCTCTAAATATATACAGACATATATATATATATATAGAAAATGCGATAACTTTGTAGATATTTTGCTTTTTTAATATGTGTATTTAGAAAATAACAAATATATATATATATATATATATATATATATATATATATAATGAAATGAAATTTAAAAGTTTAGCAGCAAAATATCTATAAGTTATCGCATTTTAAATATGAAAATGGAGTGAAATGTATCCGAACGGAATAATAGAATGAGAAACGCTACACAAGTTTCCATAGATTCCCTGTTATGTAATTTGCATTGATGTGCATCCAAGGATAATACTCCGGGTGAACACACGACAGCGTTTGCTCCGCAAGCATCCATAGCGATAAAGCGTTTTAACGAGTGCGTCGAGTGCCTCGTAAGTTCTTTTTTTTTTCCCCGGCGCGGATCATTAATTAACTCCGGCGAATGAAAAACAGCCTCTCTCGCCCATCCAGCTGTACCCGGCAATAATAAAGCGGGGCAATTAGCCACTTTTAATAACATCGTTTCACCGGACGACTTGTTTGTACTTTCCTCCCTCCCTCTCGCTCTTTTTTTTTTTTTTTACACCGTTTTCTCTGACGTCCATGCATCGTAATGATTCCGCGCGCACGTGTTGCGCTGTGTGCCGGCAAATCCACGGGTAAGCGCATTTTAATTGACCTAAATTTCGCGAGACTCGACCGGTGACGCGGCGAAATAAATGAGAAGAGGAAGAGAAAAAGAGAGCTCCGGCGAGAATCACGGCAATTTTTATGCCGACGCGCTTAATTGTATATCCAAGTGCGATAACGAGAAATTTTATTTTTGATCCTTTAACGTTGCTACGCTATGATTCCTTGAATTAATTATCAAATACTGCGTCGCTTCGAATTATCTACGCTATCGTATCTGATTCGCGCCAATTTTCCAAGTTAATAATTACATAATTTAATACGGCAAATTAATTTATAACATAATTAATTGCAAGCATAAATAATTGTAAGCGTTGTAATTTTTTATGATAGTAAAGATATATGCAATAATTGTATTGCACTCAATACAGAAATATATGTGCGATTCCTCATGCAAAATAAATATTGTATATGGATTTTGTAAAGAAATAATTTTCTTTTTCATACAAAAGAATTTTGTTTTAAAGCATCAAAATATTGTTTTTCAAGCTTATATGCTATTCAAAGATCTTACGGCCTACGTCACCAAATTCGTCTTAACTCTCTCATTATAATCTTCTATATATCTTACAATTAAGCAACAATATAATTGCAAAAAAATCTTGCGTGTATGATCGAATGGACGAAAAAGAAAAGGAAAAAAAAAGCCTCGTGTCTCAATCCTGACCGGCAATTATCAGTGTGATATCTTCGGCTTTCTTTTTCGCACGGTGATAATTGTACCTTTTCTCTCCCCCCTTTCCCACCCTTTTCCCGAAAGCGTTGTAAAGTTGTACCGTGAATCCCGCAGAACAGCCGCTCGTAAATATGCACGTCGCTTCATGAATATGCATCGTTCGCGGTGCATACGCGGCTATGCAACGCGCTATGCAGCACGCTTATCCATGTGCCCCTTAAGACTTCGGTTAAACGCCGGTGAGCAAGTTTCCAGCCGAATGACGCGCCAGTTGCACGAAATATGACAACTACTACTACTAATATCGTTGTCGCCATAGCGACGGAAAAGCAAAAACAAAAATCCCCGATCAATTTGTCCGTTCTTCCAATAACAATGCATTTTGACAGTCACTATCATTTCCATTATACACGCGTATGATTTCTCGTAAATGAATGTAGCGGAGGATCTTGGGGAGAGATTATTAAATCGACCTCCGCACACCGAAACGCCCAAATCGCCCTTAGCCAAATCCATCGTAATATTCAATGATAATTGATTGATATGTTAATACAATCGATACACGCTTCATGGAAGTTAATTGAAGTTATGTATATTGAGATGCGCAATGTGTTAATTATGTACGGCGTATCTACACAAACATTATGAATTAATCCCTTCCTATTGTCCCATTAACATTCGACAGCGTATTAAGCGCATTAATGCTGGTAATACGATATCGTGACTACTCACCCAATAACGAGCACCGTTGCACGAGGTATGGATTACCGATGCAACGGCGGTTAATAAATTTTGCAAGAGCTGCCGCCCGTCGACATGTCGTCGCCCTCGGAATTCTCTCTCTCTTTCCCGAGAACGCAACGATTTTCCTTCTCTCTTCCACCAGCGGTAATTATTTTTTTTTTTTTCGGCGCAATTTTAAGTAGCGCGATGCATATTTATGTCCTCGCCAGCGCGAGGAACGAAAGACAAACGGAACAGATTGGTTTCCGGCAGCGGCACGGGCGGCGTCGACGAGGTGGCAGCTGCAAAAGAGGGCCCCGTGTTTGTCACAGGAGGCAGGAAACACTCGCACCCGTTAATAACCCAATTAAAATGGACAGGAAACGTACCCCTACGGTACATACCCTGTCGGCACACTCAATGCACCACCGCCGCCACCGCCGCTATCCGCCATCGCCATCGTTATTACAACTACAACTACTACTACTCTACTATTACTATCGTAGCCACGATATTGCATTACCGCCGCAATTGCACGACTGTATCAGAGTGATGTAACTCGCAACCGATCTGGCGTGCTCAGACCACGATCCTTCATCGATATCTCGTGTACGCAGCATTGATCGATATTAGATACTCGGAATTGGTATTAATATAGATGCTTTACTGTGATATAGCTCTAATGGAGTAAAATTTTAATAACTTAGCACAAAGAGCTTTTCTTCTTATTGGTTATAAAATTTTAATCCGACACACACAAATAAACCTTGAAAGATTGAGTCGGAAAAGTATACTCGCGAGATCACCGCAACACTACACAACGTAAACACGAGATAAATAATTTTGCAGAACCGCCAGCGGACATCGAGAGATTAAGCGTCTAAGCTTCTTACGATTGAAATCTGCGGATTAGATCCGAAGTCGTGTCGAGTTGCAAGGCAGCTATATATAATGCGAGGTAGTTGTAACCGTCCGATCAATTTTTTTCCTCTTTGCGACCAAATCTATACAATTATACGCGATTACCTTTTTCCGTAGCATCAAACAACAATCGCGTCAGGTTGTCCTGCAAGCGTTTCACTTCGCTATACGTTCGAGCGCACACCGATATTCGCTTCTTACCTGAAACAAAGGAAAACGAAGATACAATTTAATAGGGCAATCAATCGTCCGAAACGGGGAAAAAATAAAAGAGGGACACGCGAATAATTACATACGTGCTGCGAAACTTGTGTGATCGATTGATCCATTCGACTAACCGCAGAGAATATTTATTTCACGAAAATGTTGCAATTAAATTTGTAAATAATTTTCACTCGTAAATATTTTTTCATCTACATCCAAATGTATTAAATTAAATTATACTATCGTATAATATAACCTTACAATTTCATTTTGCGACGCATATATTTTGTTTTTGTTATATATAACTTCAATTAAAATTTGTCTACAACAATTTCATTAAAACGTTTTATAAAAAATTTTATTTACAGTTATTAAAAAAAGATCGTTCGCAAAGTTGTAAGCCCCGGTGGTTTCTCTCTCGCGTTAAATACTACG
Source organism: Lasius platythorax (assembly GCA_963971435.1). Lineage (NCBI taxonomy): Eukaryota > Metazoa > Arthropoda > Insecta > Hymenoptera > Formicidae > Lasius > Lasius platythorax. Next base: position 10,283,284 of record OZ020547.1, read on the forward strand.
ATCTTTAGCGAGGCCAATAATTTCTGCTATCGACCGGAACAATCTATGACCGTGAAATCGGCGCGATCCGAGAAACAGGTCGACGCAGGCTACGGATATCGACGATTCACCTGGATCGCCGTCTGCCGGCGCGAGGGTGGTCGACGAAGGGATAGTTTCGGAAAAAAAAACACGGTAAAAAGCATTAATTACGTAACTTCCGTTCGGCACTTCGTACCGAGGGATAGGTATCTCCGGCGAACGGATAGACCCGTGAACACACGCACACCGGCAGCCGGTGTTGCGTAAAGAGCCCGGGGTGAAACGGTATTGCCCGATCGTAAACAAAGTTACAAACGGGATCGGGGAAACTCCCAGGCAATTTATGCCACGTTCGGAATGCATCTAATAAAGTATGATTCAGTTCATTCGCGGAATTTCTAATTTATCGGATATACGCGTATCAAAATAAAGCTTCCTAATGCATAAATAATGTTTCGAGAAAATCAACTGGGAATTTAGTAAAATTTCGATTTTAACTTTCTTCCTGAAACTCCTGCGAAACAATATCGAAAGATGATAAATGATTAAAAGTATATTTTCCAGCTACTTTTGATTATTTGATCTACCAAATTTCATTTACCAAATGTGACAAATAATAATCAAACACATTTGTTTTTTGTCAGTGTCACATATTAAAATTTTTGCAAGTTAAGTCATATTCCGCTTTAACCGGCGACAAAGTTGTTCAAGAAAAGAGAATTCGATAACAGATCCGATAGCGGAAAAAAAAAAAAAAAAAACGCTACCAGACAGAAATGCATCCCGCGCCGTTGTTCGCCAAGTCAGTCCACACGCGAAACGCAGGGTGACACATTCGGGAATAAATGAGGCGAGCTGTCGGGGCCAGGAAGAGATCGGCGGCGACGATAGCCGGACAAATAAAAACACAATATTGGGAAAGAAAAATGTAAAGCAGCGTCATTTAAATGCGTGTAACGAAAGGGACCGTTCGATGGGGGAAGTCGTCGGGGAAGGAGAAGGGAAAGATGCGGGGGGAAAAGGGCGACCAAGGCGACCGGGGGTCACCGGACACGACGCGATCGCGTGAGATTAGGTCCTTTCAAGTGTGACTCATGCCGGCAGGGAAGGTAAATGAATGCAACTGCGCCGGTACTCCCCCTTTTTTTTTGTTCTTCCGCCTTCTTTTTCATTTTTCCCTTTTTCTCTCGTTTTCTCTCCTTCTTTCCCTCTCGTGATTCTATCTATCTCTCTCTCTCTCTTTTTCTTTCTCACTACCGGATCCTCGGATCCCTCGCCATTCCCGCGTCCAACAATCGCTGCTAACTTATCGGTGCACGTACGGATACGACGCGTGGTCAGATCGAATCAGCAAAGTTCGAGTCAGTCACGAGCAAACTTCTTAGTCTGAAGGGATACAACTTGCTATCGAGAAGTTAACGTCAATGTCTCGTTTCAGTGGAATTATTCCCAACTATATTCGCGGATATACTCGTAAATAACAAGTAAACATACGTGACATTTATTCTGATATAAAAGTATATATATATAATTCTAAAGAAAAGCAAATTGATAATGAAATTACCTCGATGTTATACGCACGAATAAATTATAATCCACAAAGTAAAAAAAATTTTCGAGTAAATTAAATTTCAAATTAAAATTCAAAATGCTGTATTGTTGGCTACGGTTTAATGTATCTTTTAAAACTTAAAGCTTAATTAATTAACTTTTTTTATGGACCTATTATTCGTTCAATAGACATTGAATATCTTTCTTCGTGATACCTTCTTCAAAGAGTATACCAACAGTCTACTCACATTAACCGCTTTATTGATGGGTATCGAGCCGTGATGCATAGCGGAAAGAGTCCGAGTCGAGGAATGTCATATTCTTGATGGGGCTCATTAGGGGCCCCCCTCGACAAGACAAAGCCGAGTCGCTTTCTCTCTTCCTCGGTTCTCTCCTTCGATCCGGTCATCCGTCGTCCGACGAATTAAGGGTCTCCTCGTCTCCTCCGTGCTCCGGCGTTCGATGTCGAGCAACGATCCGCGCCAGGTAAGACACACTGTCATCATCGTCCGCCACCAATGTCCCCTCTATATCCGCTCCTTTCCTCTCGCCGATTCTCACTCCTTTTATCTTTGGCTCAATGAGAGACGACCTTCCACGGCGTTCATACGAAAATAGCGACGCCTTTGTTCGACGACCGTCCGCTGTCCGTCCGATCTCCTTCTCCTTCGTCTCTCGTCACCGACGTTGTTCTCCTTGTTCTGGCCCCTCACAGCTTCTCCCTCTCCCTCCCTCTTTACTCTCCGGCTCTTCCTCGCAAATATCTAACCGCCGAGACGTGTATCACTGATTCCTCGAAATTACTGCCACTGATCGTTCTTCTCGGAGACATATAGTGGAATCCCGTGTTACTGTTTTTACGAGCGGCCGCCGCGGCGGATGCTTGCGGTTATTTAAATCGTTTTATTACGCGATGTCTATATATATTCACGGTGTCATTGATTTAGGAGGAAGGTCATCGCGATTCAAAAATTATCTCCTCTCAGTATTGATTAGTATATTTATTCGAGAGAATGTCAGGAGTTGAGAGCGCTCGCCTCTGGGAATGATTATGACACGGATTTGTATATACTTTGCTAATTCAATGCATTTCACAGAGAGAGATTCGCGAGTTTTTCCCAATATTTCATATAATTCTTTTAAAAAAAGCCAGAGAGCCTTTCCTCTCGTTCGTCGGATTATTACCTTTCTTTTTTTTTTTTTACAAATTGGCGAAGTGACGTAATTAATCCTAAATACAAATGCGGCGTATTTCGACTTTTTGTTTAATACGGGTCCGGTCCGGATATTCTGCCGCTCTCATGCATTGAAATCAACTGGCGTCGCGATGTGATTGAATTTCACGGCGCACCAGACGTCGACGAACATGAGTTTATTAGCCGACATATACGTGTCACTGTCGCATTACCATTAGTGGCCGGTTAAATCCGTTTCAAGCCCGAAGCAGCTTAACGTCTGCTGCGCTGCAACGCTGGTGAGGTTTATCCGGTCCGCTTTGACGCACGAAGAAGGACGGGCGTTTTTCTCAACGATAATCCATCCCCCGATGTCCGAACACGAAGGACGCGTCGTGATTTCTTCATTCGCGCCGCTACCGACCGTAGAATCAGATCGTATCTCTCTATTTAATGCCAGACGTAATAGCTACTGGACAATCCGCGTAGATGGATTTATACAGAAATTTTTATGTCCTTTAAAAAATATATATATATATATTTACCATAAAAATTTAAATTTCCGTTTAATGTTTACTTGTTTAAAAAAAATTATTTTCGTGAAATAACACTTGGGATATTTTTTAACATAAATACGTTACATAAATGAGTTAATTAAAAATGTACAAATGTGAGCACATATTTAACTGATGCGTATTAAAACATAATTAATTTGTGCCATGAGTATACGCAAAGTATTCGGGATGATTAACTTATTTAATTTTTTCAATTTGAAGCGAAAACAAAGGCCACAGCAGCCACCAAATTATTCTGTCTCTAATGAATATTTTAATAAATACATCGCATACTTGTCTAATGTCGACAATGAAATAATCAATTATGAAAATATAATCTCATCCTTTCTAACTTTTGTCTAATTCTTTCTCTAAAAACAAATCATTGGAAATTATCGAAAGGATAATTTATCTGTAATCGCGACAATTCAATATATATCTGATATATCAAAGATACTTCTTTCTCGATGCAATTCGCCGTAAACGCGTATATGACATATACGGAACGGGACGCTAATCGGCACAGAGGCGGATCTCTGTCCTCTCTAATTTATTAGCTCTTTCGGACGGCGCAAGTCGCTGAAGCTACGAGCCGTCGAAGAACAGCTAAGAGCGTTAGTCACTCGTCTCATAATTTGTTCATTCCTATATTTAGGCACTATATCCGATCCCCGGGCTCTCCACGTCGACCGCAAGGAAGCTCGCCTCGGCGTCAGTGCCACTGTATGTAACAGTGACAACGCAAAGAGCGGCTGCGGCTTCGACGTACGAAAATAAATCCGTCGATGGGCCGCGAAGACTCGCGCCGCGGAATCTCGAAGCACGTGTACAAACAACGCGTAAAATCCTTATTGTACGTCGAGCGCTGTCGACGCTATATTTCTCAACACGCGCGCAACAAGAGCCTGCAAGATCGCGTCTCTCTTCTTTACTTCAAAACGCGATCTTATGAAAGCGATCATTTTCATCGATAGAAATTTTATTTTTAATTTTATCTTTTTTTTTACTATTAGCTTTTTTATATTCACACGTTTACTCATATTACCCTGATATTATTAGAAAAGAAAATATATTGCCAAGCTATTGTGCATCGCATCATATTTTTTTATGCCACATTACAAGTGACATAACGAAACAGAAAACGGCCGAAGCGATTAGAAATTACGAGACGCTCGAATTGCGGTACACAAGAGAGGCAAAGTAAAAGACACTTCCATGACCGGTAAAAAGAGACGCTAACGTCGTATAAGCCACAAAGAAATAACGCGTTGCCGAGGAGGGAGAAGAACGGAGCAAAAAGAGGCACGGCAGTTTCTTTGAAGACAGATTGTTCGGGGACACTTGTCGAGTAACGGCGGCGTCCTTTCTCCCGTGGGATTAAAGCTTGTGTCCTTCCCTCCCCATCGACACCTCATCTTGGGACGACCTCGGGGAGAAAACGGGCCTACGGAGGAAGAAAACTCGATCCAACCGTGATAATGGTCCGCCGCGTCTCAGCGATAAATCTTATTGCGTTAAGGTCTCCTTCGTACTTTTTCGGAGCCCCTTCCTCAGAACGAAATCGTCTCCATATCATCCTCTTTATGCCCTGTCCTTTCCCATTGCGCGAGGGAGGATCTAATTTAGCAATGTCCAAACAAGCAATGACAAAATAGCAGAGTCCGCATCCTTCGTCGCGCATTTGACACTAAAAATGTAACTGTCTTATCACCTCGAAAATAACTCACGCTTCTAATTTCTCAATGCCGTTGTGCCGAGATTGCGTTTCTGGCATTGCCGGCGAAAAGTTGAAGAGAAATTCAATAAAGGGATTTCTCTAACGCTGACAGCTGATAAATGAGCGCCAGAGATTGAATATGGAAGATAAATATGCTCGGAGTGACCGCAGACTCTTTTGTGAGCGGTTGTTTTTGCGTGATCGAAAATAAATCAACACACGGGGATATTATTCCACTTCAATATGTCCAGGGCCAAAATTGTCCCAGGCGGCCGCCACCTTTTTTTCCGACGTGTCGCGACGACTTCGACAGTGGCTACGACAAAAGTTTCGAAGTGTTAGGGGCCACACCTCGGGGGATCGGTAAACACGAAAACTTCCCCCGTTCTTAAAACAATTGATACTCCCGGGTGATATCGAACGTCTAAACTTTTTTTCGATACACTCGGCTGGTCGCGGAGTGACAAACGCGTCAGAGGACTGGTTGAAATATCTTCGCATGATTTCACTCAACAAAACGACCAATAAAAATCTGCAATTTTCAATTTTAAAAATTTCTTTTCACAGTGTTACAGCGAAATAATTTTTGAATTGTGTATGTAACTCTCTCTCTTTCCGAAGGAAAAAAGAATTTTATGTTTCATCTCCTAAAGTATACCTCGTTACTTTTAAATGCGTTTCGTGTGAAACATCGTGATATAAATGGAAAACGAAAATAAAAAAGGGCTGAAATCTCCCGCTTCGTATCGCGTTTATGTCGCCGTTTTACGGCCACATTCGCATTCGTCAAGCACTTTATTATATTATAGTATCTGCGGAACGCTCTCGTTGCAACGGAACCTGTAATAGAATCTTTATTGCATGTAGAGTCGTATAACTAGTGAATTAATCTTTGCGGATATATTAATAACGAGTAGAGTCATCGGACAAAATGTGCTCGTAAATATATAGCTGCTTATGTATCTTTTATTTTAAGATAATCAAACTCTTAACATATTCCTCGATTAATATAACCAAATAAATTTTCAAAATACTGTCTTTAAACTGTGTTAATCTTTCCAATAACCTTAACATTCATGAGAGAGAGAGAGAGAGAGAGAGAGAGAGAACTTTGCATATATACAGCGATATCAAAGAAAATACAGCTAATTCGATATTTGTGTGATCTAGGGCCACTTCCATAATTATCGGTCGAAATTTATTCTCGACGCGTAGCGCGAACGAGCCGCGCTACAGAGACAACCGCCGCACAAACATGCTAATGCCCTTTGGATTCCAATTAACGCAAATTGTTTAATTTAGAACGGCGCGGCGGCGCTCTCTCGCGCATCCCCTTCGCCAGCGATATCGCACTCGAATCGCCACGAATGGAACGAAATGGGTTTACGCGCCCCCGAACGGCCGCGGCATTGTACAACGGTGCGGGGAAAGGGGCGGGAAAAGGGGAGTGCGAGAGTTGAGTTATCGTGATGTATTATCGTCGCTGCACGCGTCCGCGTTGCACTTATCAGCGCGCGCTATCCGGGGGCCGTCTGCGTCCGCACCGACGAAACGTCCGGGCTTATCGCGGACGTCGATCGGACGTCGATCAACGGCGCGTTATAAATGATTTCTGTCGACGTTTACGGCGAGATACGCGCCGCAATTACACGTCCGCGAAGAGTCCGCGATGAAGCGAATAAAAAAAAAATTTGCGTATACAGCGTCGAAAATGGTTCGCTAGTTACATCGTATATGTATGTAAATTATAAAGAGAAATAAATTTCTAATTGAATAACGAATTATATGAAAAATATATGATGCATTTTCGTATAGAGAAAAATCCTTTAATTCTTGTTGCAAAATGCACTCGTCCTATGTATGTAATCCTTATTAAGGGAACTGAATCGACATTGATGGACATTTTTATCGATATTGCTAGACGTACTTAATTACTGTCGCGTTCTTAATGCTGATCGCGAAATCGCGTAGAGACTATCGTGTCGCTGTCATCACGTGAAAACAAGGGGTTGAGTGTACACGAGACGAAAGGCAGCTGACGAAATATGTCGCGTGCGTCCGTCGTACCCAAGCGACAATGTTTCGCATCGCTTGGGTAAGCACATTACTCCCGGCTGCCATAATTAAATGTGTTACGTGACAACGACGCGCTGCCAGGTATCACACGCGAGTTTTGCGCCGCTCGACGATAACCATTTTTTTCTCGCCCCGATGTCCGAACCGCTAGGTAGATTTATGATGACGAATGTATCGAGAATGCTGTCGAAACTTTTTTTTTTCATCGCTTCGTGAACGAAATACATAACTCACTTTTATACATTTCAAATTCTCCATCATTTTTCTCATATATTCTTTCAATAATTTTCTCTATAAGTATGTCACTCTCTTGCTTTATACATTCGACTAATATTTATCATAAACGATAATCGAATTTATGCTATTAATTACCAGATATTATAACTTCAATAATAATGATAAACATAAAATAAAAGTTATAATTCAATATTATGAAAATAAATTAATCTACAAGAAATTATAATGAAAAAAAGTTACAGTCAATTATACTTATATAATTGAATTGGCAATACGAACTTTGCATGTTATTAAGCATGAATACTCTTTACTTAAAACTGCCATTTGATTGACAATCGGATTTAACGCCACATTAATTCGTTAGAAAACTTTCTTTAGCCGAGATGTAACATTCGAGATATAACTCTTCAATAATGTATACTTTACGATATTTTTAGTTTGAGAAACAATTACAATGGACACGGAGAAAAACAAGTTTGTGAAATAGGGTCGAAAACAAATAATCGTTATGTCTGGTAACGCAAAGAGAAGCAGGAATCGCTGAATAAATCTATCCGGGGTGCTCGCTATTCTTTTTGTCGATAAAATTGTCTTCAGTTCCACGCGAGCGCGCGTGGAAGAGGCGAGTCGACTACATATTTATATCCGTTGAACGCATCACGAGCGCACGACGTACTGATTCACGGCTCTTGGACTCAGCGAGTGTTAATGCCACATTAGAGGCACACTTTTTCCCCGAGTTAATGCACTAGCAAATTCGCATTTAAATTACTCATTCGCTGCTGCGGCCGGTTTATGCCCGATTACTGTTTAACGTGATCCAAATCCATGCCGGGAAGAGAAAAATTCTGCTAGCAACTGGTGCAACAAAAATATTCGCGAGCATCACCGAAGCGTTAAATAATCGATAATTAAATAAAGTTGAAATTAATTATAGAAAATACCTGCTACACGTATGAAAATAAAGATATCGGATAATTTGTGCAGTAGAGGTTCAGCATTATGGTCGCGATAGTAAATTACTGTATGCATTAAATATAGTGTAAATCAAATGTGTTATTAAAAATATTACGTAAAAGATAAATATTAAATTTTTAAATCAAGTACAGAAGCTTGTTCATTAAATGGTTATATGCAATGTATTACTGTATATATACAACGATATACGAGTCAAAGTCAATTAAAATACATATTCAGCTGACGTAACGTCAAAGAGCATCACGTCCGATTAGCTATCTTATATAATATAACGTGTGTCACCTGGAACGTAACAACGGCAGAAATAATGTATCCGATTGACTCTTAACGACACGCCATGATTGGATCTTAACGAATCTCGTTACCGAGTCTCGTGAACCGAGGGGCGCCACATAGCCATTATCAAAGGTTGTCGAAGACGTTGTGCCGTGCGAGCAAATAATAACGATTCGACGTGGCGATTAATGTCCTCGTCGTGGCGCACTGAGAGAGAGAGAGAGAGAGAGAGAGAGAGAGAGAGAGAGAGAGAGAGAGAGAGAGAGAGAGAGAGGATGATTATATGCGAGAGCGGAAAAAAGGGGGGAGAGAGCGCGCAAACGAGAGCGAAGGTTAAATCGGTTCGATGGTCCATACGTAAACGAGATATATCGCGAACGCGCGCGGCAAGCAATAATTTATCACGTAAAAGGCATCGCCTTTGGCGTACGGTAAATGCCCGCCGATAGGTCATGCCTGTCCCAATGAACGGCAAAATTGCACGGCAAGGTTCTGCGTTCACATGCGCCCGTAATAGGAGGCATAGCTAAGCGCCGCCGAAGATTGTCAAACGCACGTGGGAGAACAAATGCGATATGTATCGCGCGGAAATACCTCACGTCCTTCGTTACATCGCGATATATTTCGAGACGTCGCTTTTTTCAAATGTCAATATAATCTCTACATGTGACGGGCTTCAACGAAATAAAAATCGTCCTTTGCACGCGAGAACTTCTTTCCTTACACAATCAGCACGATCTAAATATAACAACACGCACTGCGACTATTGATAATTTTTTAATCTTAATGCCTAATGTGAAAATAATAATATAATGCCGACTCACACGCGCGCGAAAATACCGGGTTGGTATAAGTACTGAGAGGTAATTTCAAGTGGATGGGCATTATGTTACTCATATGTCATCATTAATAAAAAAAGCAATTTGTTACGAGACTCAGATTTGCTCTGCGCGTGAGAAAAAGAGAGAGAGAAAGAAAGAGAACATTTAGTCTAACTGCACTCCATCAATTACACGAATGTAAATCGAGTTTTAATAACACACGCTATTCGCTAATTATACAGACTGGTGCAGCAAGTCCACCCAGTAGTGAAGAAAAACGAATGGAGCGATTTGCGCTAACTTGTAATGTCAAATACGAAGCAAAAGTAGTCCATTCACCGGAGAAAGTATCGCGTACGACCCATTTACTTACTTCGGCAACGCCAGGAATTTACGACGAATACGTGCACGTGAATATATTGTGTGTAGCTTTCTTTTTAAATAAATGTTCTCAATAAATTCTATTCTATATTTTTTGCTCATAGAAATATTAAGTTTAAAACACGGCAACCTGGAATCTAGGAGGCAAAGAAAATGGCAACGGTAATTGCAATAATAACGATACATAACCCACATAAAAAAATATCTATATAAAATAATACAAAAAAAAAAAATAAACTTATTAAATGTAATTAAAAATCAGCCAAGGTAGAATGTCGGATATAATTAAAGCGCGTGCGATCTGGATTAAGCGGTTCCACGAATGCGGATGATTATCTTCCGAAAAATTCAGTCAATCATTATCAACATCGATCATGTACGTGTATCTCTCGTAACGTGTCGTTTCGCCGCTCTAAAGAATGTTGCCGCTGCAACGTCCCGGTGCGTTCACCTCACTTTTGCGGCGCAAAAGAGCGTACACGGGCGCGAGAGGGGCAGATTACAAAAGTGATGAAAAAAGTAGTAAAGGAGGCGCTGCAAGGGCGAATTGCAGCACGCTCCCTCTCCCCTTTTCCTTCCCCCCCAGTCTCTCTCTCTCTCTCTCTCTTTCTCTCTCTCTCTGCCCCCACGTGTACAATGACGGTGCACCGCGTCGTTCCCGAAGAGAGGAATGCCGTGCAATTACAGCCGGTGGTCCGCCGCGGCGGTATTTCGCCGCCGCCGCTTGTACGTCCAATGACTTAAGCGGCATTTAGTGGTTTTCGGTGTCACGGCAATCTTACAATGTTGTTGTTCGGCCGACGCACAACGGAACGAAAGGGAAAGAGAGGGGCCGCTGCCGCGCACGCCGAGAGACAGTCGTCCTCGGAGCGATGAACAAATTGCACCCTTCGTCCAAGTGTATAGAGCGTAATTGGCCGATTCACGAGTAACACGTCCCGGAGAAAAATTGCCGGTGACAACGCACGCGAAAGAATAGGGGCGCCTCGTTCGTCTTTCTTTGTAAGCGCGCCGACCGCCACCGAGTCACGCGACGTTCCCGAACGTTCGTTTCAAATATTAAGGATCGAACCCACCCACGACGAGTAGTAGTAATCGCGTGAGATATCCGTTAAGACACCGATGAAATTCTGCGATCTCAAATTAAGAAATTAAAATAAAAAAAAAATCGACATTTTTCATCAGTAAAATTATATATCTCCATTTTTGGAAATATTAACTATGCAACGAGATACTCGGCAATTCGAATCCGTTTCTCTCGCTATAATAGATTTCGCACAATCGCTATAAACTTCAAATTCGATCTACGATAGATATATCCCCCGCAATTGCCGATAACGATTCTCTCTCCCTGTCTTTCTCTCGCTCTCCGATTTGCACCGGCGCGATTTCCCAAGACGGCAGATTGCATCTGTCGCGTTAATTAAACGAATACCATTCGCCGATCGTTCGATCTAGTCCGCCGATGATTAAAGCGGCAACGAGTCAATGAATCTCTTTCACCCCATGGTCAATTAGCCGCTTCTCCTGCGATCACGTACGAAAATGATCCGCGTAGTTTTGCTCGCGTTAAATTCTGCGCATAAATTACTCGCGGTTTACACGTTTTACAGCCCCGCTCGGGCACTTTACAGCGCCGACGGGACGTGACTTCGAAATAGCCATTCGAACGAGCTCATACGTACGTAATTAATGCCGAGAGAGAGAGAGAGAGAGAGAGAGAGAGAGAGAGAGAGAGAGAGAGAGAGAGAGAGAGAGAAAGAGAGAGCAAACCCAGTACGTCGATAAGTTTCCACACGAACTCATCGCCGGAGAGAAACGACGACAGCGAAAAAGAGAGAGAGAGAGTACGGAGAGTCAGTCAAAGTCAACGACCCACGTGCCATGAAGTTGCCTGGTGTGGGCAGAGACTAATGGGAAGATATACTTGCGACCGAACGTGGATGGATAGACGTAGGTATTACCGGCATCAGTATCATCTGGTACATCATGCGCAGACTCGCTCGCTCGTTCCTTGGAATCGCGCGCGTGGGAGTCGCTCGTTTCATAAAACAGTCTTCGAATATCTCCGAGAGCTTCTCGATCCGACCGGCGTGTGGGCATCAAGAAAATTGTATTACTGACAATGGCTGTGTCCCCATAGTATTGGCAATGAAAAACACGCACGCTACCCCCCGGAATGTTATCGGGATCTCATGACAGACGCGTGTGCTAGGAAACACGTGTAACGATGATTTCTCTCTCTTACGAAGTAAGGGCATAAAGCACGCGCGAAATGATGGATATGAAGGGCGCGGGACAATCTGAAAAATTTATTTCGTAAGATATTATACAGCAATTTTATGGCGTCGCCGTTATAAAAATGCCTGGGTGCGTTTGTAAACGAAACGCGTTAACCCGCAACGATGTCGTTGCTGCCGTTGTTTCGACGAACTAATTTCAAATGGGAAACGTCGTATAAGTCGATCGTAAAACCGACCGTAACACATGTTATCTGAAACTGCCACCGCATCGGAATAATAATTAGAACACACGCTTGAGGTAACGCACAGGAAAGATTCTTTGAACACGGCCAGGTACGCTAGCACGCATTTCTTACAACGCGTGCGGCGAATGAGTTTTACGATGTATAAGCGGCACGTAATTAAAGCGTGAAATATCGCGACCGATAAGCGGCGTTATCCGTAAAATAAAAAGCGTTTCGACCGCGATCTATGGAAACCGGATATATAACTTTGAGCGAAAAAAAGAAATATTTAACGCGAAATTCTTCTCTCTGTCCGCGGTTTTACCTCGAGCTCTCTCGACTGACTCGATCGCGTAGGAGGCGAGGTTCATAACATAGCCTTCGATCGTTGATCTAGCACATATTTCCGAAGGGCAACGGCGTGGGCATCGATGCAACTACGTTAATACTTACGCTTACAATGTGGACATTGTCTTAACGTCGACAATGAAGAACACGTATTGCGTATAAAGGAAGATGGCACTCGTTACGAAAGCTTTATCATGTGCGACACTTTGATCCTTTAAAAGCAAATTTTCAAAATTATGACACGTTGTTACTCGTATCAAGTATCTCTTTCTTATCGAAATACGATATTGAACGCAGTAAAATGCTGACGCGAGCGCTTCTTTTTCCCTCTCTTCGCTCCACAATACCCATATTTAGTCGTCCTTGAGTTGAAAAAAGATCTCCACCTACGCGGCATCGAAAGACAAAGAGGTGCTAACTAGACGCAGGCTTATACCCGAGCTAAGCAAGCGCTTAGATCGGGGCCACTTAGCGGCGCGACCCTCCGCCAAAAAGCGGCTCTAACTAGTCGGTATCGGCTGGAAACGGATTCGGACGGCGAAACGCCATCGCCGTTAGAGCGTAGGCAGGTAGCGGCAATCCCGACTTTACAATTTCCGGCGATGCATAACCAATTAGCGACAACGACCGTGCCGCGCGGGACTGAGTCCTCGCGTCTGTCGTCGTCCATGCGGAGGAGCCGCTCGTTAATGGCGCTAATGCGAGCCACGCACAGCACTGCTGACAGCAAATGTCCCCTGAAACTGTCAACGCGCGCTGGATACCAGCAGCACGCCGAGCTGAATCTTAAAGACGGCGCGCGATTCTTTGAACTTCCGTCTACAATTTCGTGCGCGAGCGAATCGAAAAAGTAACGCGCGTCTTTTACAGGCGGCTATAATAAATTTCACAGTAAGCGCTAAATTCAACGGAAAATATATTTAAAAAAAATAGATAATAAATATTTTAATAATTAATATTTTGAGAAATATATCCTCTTAATTTTTTGATATATTTTCTGTGTACGAAAAAAATTGAATAACAAATATTCGATCTTCGAGATTGCCTCTCGTTACTGACGACGAACGGTCGAAAGGATATATCAGAGCGGTGACGACGATAAAATTACCATGGTCCGGGCAGAAAACGAAAAATTAACCGACGCAGCTTTGCTTTCGACTGAGCCAAACCGAAAATGGAGAGAGCTAGGAAATTATGAACCGGTATGCGCGCGGCCGAGGTAATTGAAAATAATTGGCTGGCCGGTTATACGCGAGCCCGGACACGAAGCGGGCATAAATCTCCAGTAATTCGTTGTATAAAGGAGAGGCCGCGCGTAATGACGCGAGAGCGAGAGACAAAGAACCGGTGTAGAACGCAGGGCTGAATCAAAAACGAGTTAACGACAGGGAAATCGATTCTCTTTTTGACTTCACTCGCGACGATGGCCGGCGCATTAGCAATTTAACCTTTTACAGGGTAATATATTTCAAAAGAAGAAAATTACAACAAAAATTGATAATAGCGAAGGGTAATTGTGATTGAGTTATATATAAAAACCTAGCAAGGCTGTCCGAGAAATTATCATTACATTGCCTGAGAGTTACAATTGTAAGCGATTAAATGAACGAGAACTTCCCCGTCTATTAAATCATGAATAATTGAGGGAGAGACAAGTCGTAAGTAGCTTACGGAGGGTTAAATGTAACGGTGATAAAATGGAGGAAATAACGCATGGAGGAAATGGCACGTGTGTATTTAATTCGAGAATATAAAGGCGGAAGCCGGTGAGATTGGTAAACTTATCCGCGACGGTAGACCAAGGAAGTACACTATCTGCAGATATGAAATTACGTTAAAGTCGTTAATTAATTGCGGGACGAAGATAAGAGAGAGAAAGAGCGAAAAAAGATATTTGAATGTTCGAAGAATGTAAAGTAAACATGCCCACGCTGCATACTTGAAGATAAATTTATTCATTTTAATAAAAATGATTGATTACGATTCCTCATCGTACAATGCTTTCATTGACTTAACACGCCCGTGCACGATGTTTGAGATAGAGGAAGATGGAAGTAACGTATATACAAAGGATCGTGTAAAGCTTCAAGCATGTTGTCTTAACACTTGAAGAATATGGAAGACAGCGCAGCTGTCTTCGTTATATTGTACTTTGATTATCAAAGCTACCGAAATAACAAGCTGCGTAACAAACATATGTTTCCATTGTATTCGAATATTCAATTTTTCATGATAATTACGTTTTCGTTTCTCTCGTTGGAAAATAATAAAGATACCTTCTATATCGAAGAATTCCACGGATGAGTGAAGCGTATGTTAAGAGGATCGTGTGTCTTAAGGAAAACCAAATTCAAGTGTACCGTGTATAAATCGCGCGCGCGAATCGCGTACAAATGCGTGCGTGCGTGCGTACATCCGCTCTCGGAACTGCGTTCTTGGATCGCGGCCCACACCGCCTGTTATTCATATTCTCTCTGATTGAGATGGAATGCTGTCGTGGCCAGGGCTTGTCTCATCCCCGTTGCTGCCTTTCGCTTTCGCCACAGGGCATCATCACCGGTTAGGTCGTCCCGACCAGTTTTGCCCTCGGTTTCGAGCGCGAAATCAAGTCCAAATCAATCTAAACCGACGTCTAAATGATGCCTCATCGCTTATATCTTCTTCGAAGAAGGCTACCTTTCGATTTACCGCGCGATAATATCTCACAATTAATATCTGACAATTAATAGCGTTAATATTACATTTTTTTTTTTTTTTTTTAGAAATATAATTATAAAAATATTATAATAATACAACATGTAACGCGCAATAACGAAATAACAATTACAGTAATAACAAGTTCACTTCGATATGATGAAAAGCGCCTCCCTTGTTACTCACGCAACTGGTTCTGTCGCGCTTTTTATTCAGTCGCGCACGTACGAGGTCGGAATAGATTAAGGACGATAATTGTCCAGATAAGGACTTAATTAACGCGTGATATATCTCGCGTGAACCGGTGTACAACGCACACCGATCAACGGCTCGGAAAAGATACTGCCAAGACTCTGCGCTTGTAATCTGACATGCGTGCGCGCGTTCTACGCTTTTATTATGGTGCGATCGTGCGTTCACGATCTCTCTCTTTCCCTCGTCTTTTATCGCCGTAAAGATATCGGTCCGATTATTACCGTATTATCGAGGGTTCGCGCCTGATATTGCATAAACGCCGGTAGCCGGCGACCGATACCGATCGTTTCGACCGGCATCTATAATCGGTAAGCGGCACTAAACCCCCTCTTTTATCCCGATGAGATCGAATATTCCTAATTTTCTCTCTCTCTCTCTCCCTTGCTCGCTCGAACCGTAAAGTTTCTTAAAATTGAGGAAGCCGGAGTACCGCTCGAGGAAAACAGCTCTCGTTCTCTCGTTTACCGATAGCTCGTTTCGCGACGCTCTTCCTATTTGCGTGGGTAAAGCGGCAATTGCGACCAAAATACGATATGGCGCTATAAAGTGAAAAAATGGCTCATAACTTGGCATTATTCGCGGGGCAACTATCACACTACCGTAGAGGACTGGAGGGAGGAAGCTTACAAACGATAGCAAACGTTAGCTAACTGCATGTAAGCAGCTGTGGTTATGCACGACAGCCGTTGCGGGCGGTAATAATGAGTCGTCCTGACTGGACGTAATCTCGATGGGATCGCAAACGCGCGACAAAAATAGTATTCAACGACTATATATATATGTATCGCGATATCGCGTGCAACCGTGGTTTCCGTAAAATAAAGATCAAGCGGTGGTTTTTCCACCGCGTGCGAGCGCGCTTTGCATTTAATCGATATTAAATACTAAAAATAATCTCGCTTCACGAACTTCCCTCGTGTAATTATTACGTTAATCCTTAAAGCGCTATTTTAGGCACTTGACTACTTTAATCGAAGAAACTTTAATATTTGCGTGTAACTTCGTAATATAATATTTTACGATAAAATAAAAAAAAAAAAATTGCGAATCGATTAATGAGCGAGTCGGAAATTAGCGCAGGTCTCAAGAAAAAGATGATAGATGAATTTTCAACCGGAGTAGCATCAGCGTTTAAAAAAAAATCTGATTAACATTCCGGGGTGAAAAACGTTACACCACGCCGTCGCTACCGTGACGCATTGCAGCGTGGAGCGACGGACGGCAGGTTTATATTACACCGTCGGGACAGCTATAAGTATTTCAATCAACGGCATGCACGCGATAATTAATCACGGCTCGCGCGGGGATGCAATCTCGCGGCAGTCTCGACGCGACGGTCGACGACGAAAATAACGTACGCGGGTAATCCGACGACGACGACAACGACGACGACGACGACAACGACGACGAGGATGACGATGACGATGAGGTTGGCAGAACCCCGCCTTCGAGACTGCGCAAAAGATCATTTCCCGATCGCGCGTGAAGGAGGAGAATGCCGCTTCAATTAATACTGTGTCCCGCCAAAAAGAGGACGACGCGAGATGATCTCTCTCGCCGGACATGTTTTGCCGAACTGGCTGGCGGGTCTCCCGCCGTCATTACGATGACAGTTCTCATTACCTTCATAGCTGATTGGTGTGCTTGAGCTTGACAACGAAACGCGTACCAACGCGACGTCCCATCTCTTTTCTCGATCGCTCGATCTCTGCGCGGCTGGTTTTAATCGTTCTCCCACCGCTCTCCTCACCGCTATGCACAGCAGATTTGTGCATCGTCTTTATCGAACTTAAACGATCTCCGCTAATTTCACCTCGCGAGAGCAAGGAACGACGAAGACCATAAGAGGCACAAGCGTGGGAACTGTCTCGTATCCATCTTGATTATCTCGCGGCGATCGTTATTTAAGAGAGCACGCTCGCGCGATCGTCATTTTCGTGTTATGTGCCGTGCTCTCGCAATTCCGTTCAATTTATATTTAGATCAAGGCGTCGTCGTTAAAGCGAAACGGCTAATTTAATTTCAAACCTAAGAGAAAATGTTCGCACTGCGCGTGAGCGCAGCAATATAAGTCATTAATAATTCATCTTGCATCCTTGAGGCTACGCGGCTCAATGAAAAACATCGAATTTTACACATTTTTGCGGATAAATGCACAAAGATATCGGAGAGAAATGAAAATGAGTTGAACGTGTAAAAGATAAATCTCTTTTCGAATAATAATGTTATTCAAATGGAATGTGTACATAGATTTCTTTGAGATCCAAAAATATATAATACTATATAATCATAATTTTTAATTGTTAATATAAAACTCACGTATAAATATAAAAATACGTTATTACGTGTAAAGAATCTTTTCAACAAAAATTTTGGTACATAAAATCATAGAAAACTTTTTTATAATTTATTTCTATAATAAAGCTAAATATTTTTCAAGAAAAAAAGATATTTTTGATAATATATTCAAAAATTATTACCCGCATATGTTTCAAATGTAATTCATTTTAGTGACATTATTATATTGTACGTACATATTTTATTCATTCGTAATATCAAAGACTTCTCCGCCTCATTTTAAAACTTAGTCACCCATCATTCTTTAATCGCAAAAAGTTTGTATCTTTGGACAACGTATTTAGTCATCGACAAACACACACGTGCAAATGTGTGTGCTCGAGCACATATTCGAGAAATGCTATTTTTATATCGGACTAAGAACGATGAAGCAAAGAAACCGTTTAGCCTTGACTCTGTCGAGTTACGAGCTTCCCCGATTATTAATGTGAAGCATTATTGCGCCATTACATAACGCGTGGTTATCTTCGACAGGCAACAAAGGAAACAGCGCCTATCTTAACGGGCTATTGTTGTTCGAGTAATGGCTTATGAAACGAATAGCGTAATCCAAAGATAGGCGTATATAACGACGAAAAACTCATTGCGGCTGTCGTAATTCATTGCCGATTCTCGCTAGTGTACATTATATGCCGGAAACTCGTACAAACGCTCGGGATTGGTTTTTACGATTGGTGAACCAACCCTTCGATTTTTTATAGGCGCGATCGTGCATCTATCTATGCAGATGAGCAAAGATTAATTGAGCAAAATATTTTCAAATATAGATTTGAGCAGAGAAAATCTCTATTCTTTTATCCATTAAAAATAGTTTCTTTCTGATAATTAAGTGACGATATATATTTTTTTGGAGACACATTTCCTGTTTTATCCTCCGCTTCTATATAAAACATTAATCGTTTGAGATCTATGGCGCAATTCAATTAAAATTTGGGTCGCACAAAGGATTTCACGGAAATCACTTCCATTTACAAGGAAATCATTTGTCAAGCTTACACCCTAGCTTTGAACGGAGACCATTCGTCGACTATTTTTCGGATGGCCTTTTTTATTCAGTCTCGACGCATGTGTCACTGCCACGTGGCAGACCCCGTTGACCTTGAATAGTCAGCGAGACACGCCGGTCGATGGAGATGTTCGTGGGATGTACGCGTATATGTATGTGTAGCGGCACGAAATGCAAATGAGACACTTCTACGAATTCATCGATGCTAATGATATGATAATGTATGACGAGACTCACGAGTTATTCCGCCGAATAAAAGCCGATTGTTGCAAATACTATCTGCACACATAGCAAATAATACAGCGCAATATATCTATAGTGATATCTAAAGACGAGTTGATTTGCTCTGATATAATTTCTGCGTAGAGTCTTTGTCAAATCAATCTTGTCAACCATGTATAATTGATATTGTATCGGCATAATAAATTCTCCAATTACGATATTTGCATAAAACGGTATAACGTATTCTCGGTATACTATTGTTCCCGTTGATAACATCATGAGCGGCATGTGCAACATTTTATAATCGCGAGATAAAATGCGATGGTCGAGAGACCGCGTGGTGGGAATCAGACCGTGAAGGAACAAACACCGATGTGTTCGCATCTATACCGAGATATACCGAGCCCAACGGAGCACTGCAACAAGGTAGCCATCTGATATACACGAGACACCGATGGGCCGTCTGGAGGTTAAATCGTGCGTCGTCAACCGAGAACGCGATGCAACCGCCGGCGAGCACAAAATGCAGCCTGATGGTGACGTTAGGTCAAGGGTTTGCTGAATTTTCATGAGAGTCACGCCTGCACCGGGGAATAAAAATGTCTCGCGCGTCGCGTCAAGTGCGGAATCTGCATTACACGAGGAATAACAACTATATATAAAGGAAATATCTAACCAAATGTCAGTTTTTTTAAGCCATAAGTCAGAATTTCTCAATTCTTTTTTTTTTAATGTGTCATCCTTGGCTAAATAATATCCATATTTTGTAAAAATTATACGAGAATATCTAATGCAAAAAAGAGGAAATAATTTAATTACATGTTAAAAAAAGCATTTTTCAATTTTTAAAAATTTACGAAACTTGAGTTATATCTATTAAGCATGTGCAACTTCAAGGTTCGCATATTTAATAAATATTAATTATTATTTTTGCAAAGTGCAAAATACGATTGTTAATTTGAATACATAATTTGAGAAAGAAAAAGCTGAATTATTATTTTATCAATTTTGAGAGTTAAGAGTGGATTGAGAATTTTTGCTGAATTAATGACACATAAATTTTAATGAGTAAGAGAATCGGAAGCGGATTGAAATCCTCTTCGAAACGAGCGCGCGAGTAGAGGATAAATTTATTAGCTTCGGTGAAACAAGAGAAACATATTCTGCAACAGCAAATATCGAATACGTGACGTTGAATCGTCTGCGTTGAATCGTCTCAACGACTCAAGCGACGTGTTCTACGGACGATAAACTTGTGCCGGTTGCCGCGGACGTAAAATGCGGGTCCATCGTGCGACAGCACGAGCGTAAGAATAAACTGAGAATAAGAGTCGAGAGCGCGGAGAATACAAAAATATTCTATTCCCAACAATGCCACGATATCCCAAGCGATGCAAAGTGATGTGAATAAAAATAATTCCCGAGGATAAAAATTCCAGATTCATTGCTTGGAAGAATAATTGAGCGCTACCGTTTCAAAACAACAGAACAGTAAAAAAAACTGACGATTACTTCTGAAGAAATTACTTTTCATGAAAGAAGGATAGAAATCCTGTGATGATCTCTGTCGCGTAATTCGCGTCACTACGATGTTAATTAGAATTTATAAGAATTCCGTGACTGCGTGATTCATTGAAAAATAAACTTAGAGGTCAAACTAATCGCTTCAATCGCGTACCACAATTATTTAATTAGTTAATTGGATTTTCATAAAGAGACGCTTCTTTGCGAATTGCGAGCTATCTCTACAAAAGGCACCGCACGCAAACGACACATATGTCCCGACGACTCTCTCTTTTTCCCCCCCTCCCCCTCCCCCTCCCCCCCGCACAACGCGACATTATTTTATCCTCCGCACGCCGGGGTCGTCTGGAGGTTGGTTGAAGTGGTGTACCGGGGCCGATAAACTTCCACCGGCTGCTCCCCCTCACGCGCTGGCATAAAATGCGGGTCCGCGATGTCGAGTCAAGGATACGAGAATGATGCACGACTTCCAGCGTGATGTGTCTCACCTTGAACGACTGGCGGAGTTATGGTTGCGAGCCACGCGGTACGAGCGCGTGGGAGTGAGCCTCCGGATCGACGTGGAATCTCTCAAGGTTCTGGGAAATAATTTTTGTAAACGATCGTTGCGCGGACCTTCGCGAGGAACGACATCACGAGCATCGCAAATGTAAGCGCGAAGAAATTTACATGCTACAGCGGCAATTACAGAGACAAGAAGTCTCGCGCGCGAAGTAGTATCTCAATTTTCTCGAGATAAAAACTTAACTCTTGTCTAAGAGACAATGCGTGCTTGTAGCAATTAGGATAATATGACAGAATCACATGTGTTATTCAATTTGTTTATCTTAGTGCGCGTGAGAATATTTTTTTTTTTTTAATTGAAATAAGATCTCGTTATTCAGTTAATAATGAGAAACATATTTAACAGTGTGTAAATATTAAGAATTACAATCCGCGCCACGTCTCAAAATATATCCGATATACCTGGTCAAGCGTCATTGGTTTGTTCTCGGTAAAGATATTACATACGCCTATACGATAGCCCGTATTAACCGTTCGATACTGTTTGCGGTGAACGACGACCGCAAGGTTCCCGTCGCCGGCTGAAACGGATCGTTTGTTTTTTTTGTAGCCGTAACCGCAGCGCGAAAATCATGAGTCAAAGATGGGGGCGAAAGGGTAAAGGAACCCGCGCGACCGCACGCACGAGAGGTACGCAACGAAAAGGGTGAACGACGCCGGATTCTCGCCGATGAACTCGTGGTCTGAATTATGACCGTGGGAGCCTATAATCGTTAATTAAAGGCCCCGTGCGCCTTTAGTTGACCCTTGAGTTTAACCGCAGCACAGCTTTTCGTGCGGAAAACGCGGCGCGTTTCTGGCGTTGCGTGGAAAAACCAGACGAAAATCAGACGCTCGACTCCTCTTGACCGAAGAATTTGTAATTCGCGTATAAAAGTCGTGCGCCAACGAACCGAATTCTGGAAACGATATGAAGCTTGTGAGAGCTTAAAAAATGTATTTAAAAATGAACGAGGAGAATGACAGGCCTCGGATACGCAATCCGCCCGCGCGCGCTCTCCGCGTAGTTACGATCGCTGTCATCCATCATCGTAAGTTAAAAGCGCAATTTGTATCCGACGATACGATATACCGCGGATGGAATAAAACCGAACATCTTGTTCCAGCCGCGCGTTCGGGCCGTTCGTTCGTTCATTCGTTCGTTATGCGGCTGTACAAGCGCGCCCTCCGAGATACGATCGTCCTAAGTGCCACGAGATATACGGCCTACGATTGGCATGCACGAAGCGTTGCCACTTACATGTACATCGGTATCTTCTACGTTCTCCTCTTCTCTTCGCCTACCTTTTCTATCCACCGCCTCTCCTCGCCGAGAGTGTTCCCCTGTCGAACACGTTTTGCGGGGTCACGCAAGCAAACGCGAGAATTGATAAAGAGCGATCGGGGGGAGAGAAATCGAAAGATAAGCTTCCTCCGCGATTCGTAAATCAAGAACGAAAATCTCGAATGTTTCAAATTTACAATGAAAAAAATGCTGAAATTCGATTACTAAGATTTTAAATTTTAGATACGAGTGGCTAGATATGTGTAATCAGTTTTAACATTTGCGTAATTCAAAATTCAAATAAAATTTTATTGTTAAATATTAAAAATTGCAAATTAGAAGGGAACATTTGAATAAGAGCTAGAAAGCATTACCTATATATGTATATATATATATATATATATATATATATTGCGCGGATTTTATAATAAAATGGTATTTTATAACCGTGATATTTTATAACCGTGTCGTTCATTTTGCAACACGTTTCTTTTGAACACTTTATTTCATCGGAGTTCGAGGGGCAAAAATATCCAATCTACGCCATTGCGGTTGCATCGTGTTCGAAGCAGCCGTGCGGTTACTGAACTCGCCACGAAATTAACGTCGCACCTGGCCGAATTAAATTAACGCCGAACGATAAAAGGAAGAGGACGATCAAAGGAAATGGTACGAGAAAAGAAAGAAAAGAGAGAGAGAGAGAAAAAGGGAAAGGGGCAAAATTGTTAACGCCAGATCAGTCGACTCGAACGAGCTATGTATCTTTGAGAATCATCGCGCGATACACGAATACGTTTTATTTTGATTTGACTTTACGTAGCACACACACACACACAAGCTTATTTAATCTCAAGTGGTTAAATTGGGGTAACTTTGACTATTTATCCAGACATTTGTCGCTTCGTCGGTTTTAACAAGGTTTCCCTTTATAATTAGATCAGAAATCCGTATTTAGCCTCCATACCTTTGACATTATCTTTCGACAGAATTATTAGTGACGACACTAATGGGACGTTAATTATAATCAATAAATTAGAAAATTAGTTATATTAATGTTGACGTCGCCCGAATATGTTTCACAACAATCAATTATAAATTACAACATGATATAATTAAATATATTTGAAAAATTCAGAGTATACAAGCGAAGCAAGTCAACGACTCACATAACGTGGTTGCTTTAGACATTCAAGGTAACTCTTTACAAACTCAAACAAACTCGACTCACACTCTCTTGTGTTCTTAACCCTTCGATCTAATCACTCGGTATAGAGCTGAATTATTACTCGCGTGTCCGAGAACCACCCTCCCTTCCCTTCCATTTTCCCTGCGCTACGCGCTACCGAAACACGCACACGAACAACGAACTCGCTGCGAAATTAACGTCGCACCTGGCCGAATTAAATTAACGCCAGACGATAAAAGAAAGCGAGAGGACGGTAGAGGAGAGTGCGGAATATGCTGAAGGGAAAAACGGTGGCGCCGTACCGACGATACGCCACGGTCGATTCGTCGGTGTCGTACAACCCTACAAGCCGACCGGGTTGGGGTGGTGGGCTTTATACCGACGTTAACGCCGGCATCGTTTACCCGGGGGTCTCATGGCGGCGACTCACGAAACAAGGGAGAAACGTCGCATAATGCGACTAACGTAATTAAGGTAGCGACAAGGCCTATCCCGTCCGCCCACACGCCCTTCCGACTCCTTCCTCTCATCGCGTTCGTGTGCGTTCGTTCCCGTTCTACTCGAGAGTTATAAACGTGAACTTGAAAGTTACCCCCCTCATCCACCGGGCATTGATTTCGCCGCAACTCGGCGCGAGATAAAGTACTCGTAGCAGTCATGCTCCCTTTCACGCGGTGCGTCAAGTAACCTTGGCGATCACTTAGAATCACACACACCGTGTGTGTGATGGCAAGTGTGTATTAGATTGTCCGCAGACATATCGATTCTGAACATTTCGATGTTTCTGGTATATTTGAAAGTTTGTCATAAAATAAATCACTGCAAACGAGAAGCGTATTACATATAGTTTTAAAGTGGAAATTTTCTTCGATCTCTCTATGTATCAAAATGACAATGATCAGAATGAAATAAATTGAAAGTCTACTGTATTTTTTTCTTTTTTTTAATTTTTATTCCCAATTTTTTAAGTGTCAATGTTTTATTCGCAACACCGCTGTCACCAAGATGCGATATTCGAGAGACGAGTCGAACCTTGAACCGAATTTTTTTCCGATACGAGACACGATAGGATATTGATTTAAAACCATCGAAGTCGAGTTTGAAAATCCGGTCGCCGGCAGAGGCTACACTAGCAGAGGCATTTTGACCGTATCGATTCGGCCGATATCTCGTCGAGAAAAAGCCTCGCGAAAGTGATTCCGGACACGCGTCTGTTCACGTCGCCAATTAATTTTGTATTTTAGCCGCATCAGCCGGCCGATGCACTTACCGAACAGGTGCGCGATTTCCACGCAAACTCTGACGAATCGCGAGACACGCGAAATTAGGACGTATCCTTTTGTGAGAATTTTAATAAGACAAGATAAAGACATTTGCAATTCCGAAAAAAAAAAAAAAAAAAAAAAAACAATTGTTACTAATACTAAAATATGTTTAATAATTGCATAGAATTAATATTTACTCTTTTAAGGACGCTGTTTTCTCTTGAAATAAATAAATATTTATCTTGACAATTTCGAAATTTAAGTCAGACAAAATAATCAACAAAAATGACCAAGATTTATTACTAAATGTAATTGGTGCTCGAATCTTTTCTTTCACGATTTCTAAAATCTCCCGATTATAAAATTATTCCATTTTTAAATATTCGCTTTGTGTGTCGACAATTCGTTACAAGTTTTTTCTTATCCTTTTAATCAGATCAATTGATTCTTCATCTATCTTTCTCGATAACAGGCGGGCTATACTTCAATTTACGATCCATGTGTAGCTGGATGAGAATGGCGTAACAGGTTCTATCGTTTTATCGCAGTATTTACGTTCTATTATTCTCGATGCTAGCTCATATATCGTCGGTCCGTTAAATTCCAAGACCGAAGAGAGGCAAGAGTGAGGCGAGAGGAAAGCACGGCGGAGAGAGAGACGTGTACCAGGGACATCGTGGTAGAGGTACCCTCACGACCAAGTAATGGGCCATTTATTTTCACTCGTTGACCCTCGCCGAGACTAATGTGTCTCAGCAAGCTTTTTCGCATCCCTCAGCAGTACGCCTTCACGTTCCGCCACTCAAGTGGTTTTTACAAGACGCTCTATACCAAAGTGACTACAGTCCTCCGGACTACAAAGCGAGCTTCGAAACAAAAGCGAGTTTAAAATAAAACGGAGGCTTTATCATCGTCGGAGCAAAAGCCAATTTACACTCGGAGTAGACGCAAGCAAGAAGAAAGTAAAGGCACCTAGTGTCATTGCAGCAAATTTGTGATTCGCTGAAACCTATTCCACACGTTGTTAATTCCGTACTAGCGACGTGATTTACAACGATATCAACGGTGAAGATCCTTTCGCGGATTCTCTTTGTGAAATGGATCCTTCCATCTGCGCGAATATATTTATAAATGTAAAACGAGCCACACATATGTGTGTTGTGATATATTCTCGAGCTATCTTCTTCTATATTTAAACATTCAATCGTTAAAAAAAAATTAACGTTGATCTACGAGTTGTAAAATTCACGAATGTTATGTTTGAAATCACATCACTACATATCGCGAGACATCTTCGAGAATTCTATCAGATTTCCCTTATGGCGAACGTTTATACGAAAGCTCGGATACAATCCCCAGAAACTTTTACCAGCACAGACAGACAAGCGGAGCTTGAACCTTAGCTTAAGGGGTGACAGTGGAGACCGGAGAGAAAACTTTGAGGGGATTGAACGCTAGAAAGACTACGACGATGTTTCAGGACAGTGGCTTTCAATCTTCTTCTCCACGACTTTATCTCAAACACATATTCTGTATCGAACATGTGTTATCTATTATATTCCCGCCTCTTAAGATAACAATATATATATTTAAAAAAGATTAATGAAACTCCGATCACGAGATGTGTCGGATCAAGCTTTTTAAATTAGTTTTCGAAAATCACAATTTAAAAGAAAATAATTTGTCAAATTTCTCACACGTATACTGAATAATGCTATTTATTTAAAGATTTTTATCGATATTAAAAACTGGATATATCATTATTTTTTACGTGTTCAAGATTGAAAAATCCTGTTTTTAAAATGCCTCACATCTCTCGTGCTTCCCTTATAGAAGATTGTACTTTTTATAATTTTTAACACGATGTAATGTAACGTATAGAATTAAATATATGATTTTCGGCAATTTTCAAATGAATACCGCTGTGTCCGACAGGGCGGACAAGAGGGTGGAACCGACGAGTCGCAAGGAAGAAGGAAGAAGACAGGTGACAAGGATACCGACGCGAGATGAGAGGCGAAACGAGGCGAGAGAGGTTGACTACGGTGATTTCCCGCTCAGAAAAGCCGCGTGTACGGTTCGTCGTTCGGCTGGAAGCCGGCCAAATGCACTTAGCCTTCTATCAGGACCCCGCCGCTCCTTTTCTGTAAGCGCCCGCCCGTCTGCACCAAACAGGCTAGATAATCTTCGTATTTACTGCCGTAGAGATACGACCAGCATATCTATGGTTATTCTCGCGGCCAGTCGGCCGGCTTTTCCGCGCGCGGGTTTTCTCTCTTTTCGCGCGTAAACACAAAAACAGGGAAACTTTCGTAAAAGCTTTCGCGACCGTCGACTTTCATCCAAAAGACTCGTCCTTCGGGGGTGTCTGCCCGGCGCATCCCTTTCTCCGTTCTCTCGCCGACAAAAGACTCGCGCAAACACGAGAGACGCTCACTGAATCGTAAAGAGATTCACAAAAGCACTCTTTAAAAAGAAAAACGGGGAACGCGTATTAAATATTTTTCTTGCCTTGTCAAAGTAGAAAAACCAATGAAGAAGAGAGAGAGAGAGATACACAGGGAAGATTCGGTCTTTAGACAGTTAAGAGATATCAGGGTGATAAGCGTCTCGATTATCAGTTTTACCAAAAACGCGCAACGTTACTCACAAAAATATAACGACTTTAACGTTTCCACAATACTCAATAGAGTATACAGTTTTAATTACAGTATTCATCAAGAATATTTCTGTGTGCAAAAAAAAAAGATGAAAACGAGAATGCCACACACACCGGGTCGGAGCGACAAGAGAGAAAATCCACATAAAAGCAATATCTAAAAAGTAACCAGAGACGATCCCACGGCAGCACGCCGAGTACTAAGTGTTATATTTCCGTTGACGTTTATTTGGCCGATTTAGGTGTTTACCAAACGAGCGGTGTCGCGTACAGCGAGGGCGGATAAATATTTTCGGTACTCCGACGATGATTTGTTTTCCAACGCAAAAGAGACGAAACAACACGCGGAAAAGAAAACGATATTTCCCTACACGCGTTGAATCGCGCGAGACGATCACCGATGCATTTTTTGCGACCGTTTTCTTTCCGAACGAATAAATAGATGACGTGATAGATGACGATAGAGTATCAATATTGTCTCGTGTCAATTGATAGAAAAATGTGATTTTGTAAAATTATGTATCTGCTTCAACCTTTTTCTCTTGTTTCTCAAGCAATGTATGTGTGTACCAATATGTATGTTTATCAACAATATATATGTATAATTTTTAAATTAAAAATTTTAATTAAAAATGTGTCGCATATAATTCCCGGATATATACCACGCAATTAAAGAAAAGAGAGGATAAATTGTCCTGGATGATGAGTTTCGCTCTTATCATCGTTCGCGATTATCGCGAGAAGCAAAAGTCTCGAATAACAATAACGACGGACAACGAGAGTTTCGTCTCTCGCGGTTGTGCGCGTTTTATCTTAATTTTTGCCGACTCCAATTTAAGCGGAATCGTCCTTTTTTACAGTCAATCTATTTAACGACGGGCACTGCAATGGGGCGCGAGTCCCAAGGAAAAGACTCTGTTACGGATATTACCGTAAGAGAGAACCGAGACTCTCGAGAGTAAAAAGCCCGCTCATCTGCACGACAAAGAGGGGAAAGAATGGCAAATGAAACGCGACACTTATAATCTTTCCTATCTCGCTTCTTAACCTCCATCCGGGCCATCCACCTCGCGATGTCTTTCTATTACGCGCATTCCACCTGCTTATTTTCCGCCGACTTTAATTTCGCTCGGCGATGTCAAGAAAAAGAGCAACACCGAAAAGAAAAACGCGTACGAAACGGAACAAATAATCGATTTCATTTAAGATATAAGTTGAGGAATCTCACAAGGCCGCACTGCGTGTTCGTAAAAATTTTATTCCTCCGATGGACAATTTCTTGCCAGCTAATGTTAATTATCCGATTTCTATAAATAACTTTGCGTGCGCGCACGCGAATCGGAAGTTTAACGTGTTGAAAGGTGTGTTTCTTCCGCAAAAATTGCCTGTCGTAGAAGTGTGTCTCGACTGAGTTGAGTAATTCCGGTTCACGAAAAAACAAAGTAAAATTATGTAGATAAACTTTCAAGTTGAAACGCGGACAAAGTACTATTGTATACCAGAAACGTCGCGTAGTAAATGTAAAAGGCAGAATGCAAGAATATGCTAACAATAAGATACGCATGTTAATTCGGACGGACAAGATACGACGGAGAATTAATATAACTGATAAGGAAATAATGTACGCGCGAATTTTCAATGAGTCGGACAAACGTTGTTAACGCAACGACTTCATTCATTATTAATATCGACGCAATGTACACGTGCAAAGATACATACGTGATTGAAGTAAGAATAGCGCGAGCGCTAAACACAGGCGGTGTATCACTGAGAGAAATGCGGTAAACGTACCTGTAACAAAAAAAGAAACCAACGATCAAATAATCTGTCCATATATCTGTGCATCTCTTTGTACATATATTTCATCCGTCTTTAATTAATTTGTATTAGTGCAGTGAAAAAATTTATTTGCATATAAAAGAAAATATATTTTGATTGCTAAACAATTAAAGATATTTTTTCCAGAAATGTCATAAGTGTAATAATAATAATACAAGAAATGATAATTCGAGAATAAAAATCGAAAATAAAAATTTTTCTTTCCGCCTTTCCTTCCCCCTCTTATCAAACATCTCTTCCAAAATTTTCCTGCCTCGTAATTATTACAAAATTTTATTTTGGTATTATAAAAATGCATGCAATACGCAGTTAACGGAATCAAACGTTACACATCCTGAAAATCGCAAGTCAGATTATACGATACGTCGTACGAGAGCAGCAACTATGTCGCGATCAGATTTCAACAGCTCTCTCCACATGAAAAGCTCCTCCTATCACATCTCTACCCTCTACTACAAGACCAAAGATTCCGATCAGCGTAGTCAGGAGATATCGGCACCTTCCTGCGCCTGAGTAAATATGTCTTGTACAGGAAACGGAAGGGAGACGGAAAACTTCCCTCGGAGAGAAGGAGTGAACAAGCACATCTCTTGGCATGCACCCCTTTTCTCCTCCGTCCAAGTTTCAGCGGGTTTGCCCTACCAAGGCAAAGTGGAAAATCTCTTTTGTAAGCTCGGCGCGCGCGCGCGCGCGCGCGTGTTTCCACTTCTCTTTCTCTCTCTTTCTCTCGCTCGCTTATTTTAATATTTGAGCAGGCGAGCTTCCGTGGAAAAAGCGTTGAAAGCACCGCTAAAAGGGACTTTGAACGCGCCTCTCCGACTGACTGCTGGCTCTATGTACGTTTGCGTGTCTGTCTACGTACACCATGTGCGGCTGGTGACATCGCCGCGTGTAATTTCAAATTCATGGAAATGAGGCCGTAGATCGCGACGAAAAGCCGGGACCGCCTTTTCCCCTTTCCCGGTCGGTTCCATCGGGTTTTCCGTCGAGTTTTCTGTCTACATCGGTATTTCCGGACGAATGTGTCGAAAAAGGCGTGCGCGCGCGTTTGTCGCGAAGAATCGATTCTATCACAGCAGGTAAAATGTCACGGATTTTCGGCGATATTGGTTTTCCGATCGTGTGCGACGCGTTTCTATCGGGCTGTAAAAAGTGACTGAGCGTGTAATGAGCCCGGACCCGTTCGAGCGTATTGCTCCGATAAATGTATCCCCTAAAGTTCTAAACGCGGGGAGAATAGCGAGAACACTATATTCGGTCTATTATGCCGATCACGTAAAAAGTAAAGATACATGAGAATGTGAGAAGTGTCGAGCGAATCACGAAACATGCAGTTTTCTTTAGAAAAATATTTTAACTCTTGAGCATATAAATAATAATAATATAAAAGAATTATCCGACGCACTCTAGAAAAGAAAAAAAAACGAGAGAAATCCAATGATAGATTTAGATGCGAATACATACAATTGAAATTCATATATTTTTTATTCATTTACCTCCGTTTACAAATCCATTATTGAAAATATCCTCTGTTATTTATTTCGCTGTAGTTATCGGATAATCCCTGAGGGAAAAGATGAAGCGGAAAAATATGATAACCAAGGCGAACGAGTTATCGAAAAAATGCGCGATTCTCCGGACGCGCTGACACAATTTGCAAACGCGCGTCGCGCGTTATCATTCCATATTTTCTTCATTTTATTCGCCATCGCATTTGCATATACATATTTATGCCGGCGTGCGAGCACGAGCGGCGGGCGCCTTCAACGCGAGCATAAAACGGCGTGTAACTCCGACGAATAATTCCATTAAATTACGAGCAGGAGCGGGTTGGATGGCTGGCTGGCTTGGTTGGTTGGTTGGTTGGTTGGTTGGTTGGTTGGTTGGTTGGTTGGTTGGTTGCTTGCGCGCGAATGCAATAACGTTTATACATCGTCTGCCCGAGCGAGGGTAGAGCCCGGAGGTAAGGGCAACGTCGTGACTCAGTCCGTTTCTTCCTGCGGATCCGCGGCCGCGGCGGAAACGCCGGATCCGAAATACAACATGCTAATTGCTAAACCGGGGATGTATACCAGATTCAGCCCGGCTTATCCTCCTTGTCCCGGTTTACAGGGAGGCGCGCCTTCTACCAGAGCCTTCACCCTCCTTCTCTCCTCTCTCTCTCTCTCTCTCTCGCACTTATTCGCAATTCCCCCTTCGCGCTGAAACCGCTGAATATTCAAACTTTGTCGTGGAAAGAGCGATAAACGCGAACTCGAGCAGTGGCGCGTCTCTCTCCTTTCCTATGAAAAATAAAAGATCGACTCGTTCGTTCGTTCGTTCGTTCGCTCGAATGCCACACGGAGTTGCAAAAGTTTTGCGTAATTTGGCCGATTCGCTCGTCGAATAATCAATGTCGAGTAATCGAAATCAATGCGCGATTCGGCTTAATCTATCTGGATAATCCGCGCACGATTTACCTTACACGTTACATCGGCTTACCGCCTAGTAAGCACATGCTACCGATTGAAAATTCCGCTTTATCCGACCGGCGAAACAATATTATCGGGATAATTGGCTGACGTTTAATGGGAATATACGATTGTATTTTCGGTTGCTAACAATAATCGTCCTGTATATATGTCCGCGATGGCGCGATACGATGCCGCGCGTATGTAATTAAGGTCGATATAACGATACGCCGATAACAATGACAATAATACTACGATAATAAATATAATGGTGGCAGCATTTGTAATAAAAATTTGTAATAAAAAATGTATGAGTAGCTTGCAAAATAAAAAATGTAAGAATAATACAATATTATGTCTGGAAAAATTATGTCGCGTTTTTCAAAGTAAAAGGATAATACTTTTATAAAATAAAATTCTCAAAAATATGCACTGTCCATACAATCCATTTTGCACGTAATTAATTGCATTATATTTTTCATTTCATTTCATACAATACATTTATATATAAAAAATATATATATAAAGTTGCTTATTCTCTGTGCTTCGACCGATCTTGCAATATTTTCCCGCGTAACGAACGACACGAACAGAAATGGTCACAGCATACCTAATGGCTCGACTGGCTTCGAGCATCGTGCGTTTTATTGTCGAACATTTTTCGGTGCTGGGACTCGCGTGACCTTGCGAGTCGCAAAACAACGTTCGCCGGCCGTAAGAAAACCACGGCCGGTTATATCCCCAGCGCGAGAAACACGCATCTCGTTAAGTAAGAACAAGCGCCGCAAAAGGTACGTACGATTCCTCTTACGGCCTTTAAGGGGAATGAAGCCCTAAGAACTTTAAGGACTCGCGCGCTTCGTAGAAGGCGTTGCAAGAAAATAATTTCTTGCCGGCTGCGCGACGGCGCGGAGAGATCCTCGCCATAATTTTCGCCATAACAAAGTCATTACTTGTCGTACAAAGTGAACATACACTCATTGTGCAGCGTGATAAAAATATATCACGTGAGAAACTGCACATTTTTAAACTGCAATTTACGGCTATTTCGTCTAGATGAAACAATTTTTAATTAATATAAAATGTTAGAGAGAGAAACTAAATATTTTCAAAAGTCATCAGAGATAATTACAAAAGGTGTGATTATCCCCCGTTGGAATGTGACAAGTTAAATAGAGTTAAAAGTTGGACATCGAATTTTAAGAATATCGCACGTTGTCTTTAGAAATCATGAAATTAAGCATTTCAAAAGATGGTTGACCGTTCGTTTACCGCATGGCAAAATTTTCCGACGTTCATGTGAAGCTATTACACATTTGTGCGCGTAATCGTATTTGACCGTGCCCCATCGTCGATCCAACAAATTATCACTAATAGCTGGTATAAAGTACACGAGGGTTCTCAACCCGCGGCCAATACGTAGGCGTTGCGTAGGCGTCGCATTATGCAAGCAAATTACTCGATCGTAGAAACTACCGCTCCTGGTGATACAAGACGACGTCGACGTCGTTTAGGATCAGATAAACGACGCAGCAAACTTAATGCCTCGCCCGTTCGAAGGACCACATTTACGTCAGAAAAATTTATCGATCCGGACGCGCCTCGAATGGATACGTAAGACACTTATGCGTCCCGAGGAAAATTCGCATCGTTACAAGCCGCTTTCGCGTAA
The DNA here is from genome assembly GCA_963971435.1 of Lasius platythorax. Taxonomy (NCBI): domain Eukaryota; kingdom Metazoa; phylum Arthropoda; class Insecta; order Hymenoptera; family Formicidae; genus Lasius; species Lasius platythorax. The sequence goes on from OZ020547.1 coordinate 10,316,844, forward strand.
CAATGTTCCTATAAAAAGCCTTACGGAAAGATGATTCATCAAATTTTAAAATTACCGTATTAATTACAAAGTATTATTTTTATAAACTATTTTAAGAATTATAATATATATTTGATACATTATTTATATTATCTTTAATTAATTATCCTTCCATCGTTACCTTTAATTGGATAAACGATATGATCGATATATCCAAGATTCAATCGTTGGTTGAAAACAAGATTCATCACACGTTTCAATTCTACTTTCGTACTTTTCATCCATAAAATCGCAAGTCATCAGTCTCTATATTTTTACGCATCTCTCTACGTTTACAGTACACATTATTTTTGGGGAAACACTCTTCTTGGAAATTAATTAACTCAAACCGTGAACTATCAACCGTGCTAGGGCAATCTCGAGATCTCTATGGCGTCCCTGATTGAAAATACGACGTTACACGATTGAAACCGCTAATCTAGGCGAAAATTGCTTCCGAGACCGCAGATAGAGTAACGCGCGGGCGCGCGAGCGGAGCGAGAGGAACTACTGTCAACGGCAGACCGACCGGTCTCACACGCGAAGAGAGATTAGTCGCAAACGCGTTTGTAATGCCGTGTAAATCCCTGCGATTCGTCGTAAGTCCATTAACAGTGCCGGTGGAACACGACCGCCGGCGATGCACCGGTCGGAATACCATTATCGGCGCAGTAAACAAGTTTCTCCACGGTGTTTCTCTCTCTCTCTCTCTCCCTCTCTCTCGACGAAATCGAGTTGTCCGACAGATTTCCAGTTATCGCTTCCTGGCCGCGTTCCAAATCTCCAGGCCGCGATATCCTCGAGTCCTCGCGGCAGGGAGACACCATTACCGACGATCTTCGCGGCGATCAAACGAGGGTGTGTGTGTTTTCTGATCGATTACAATTTTTCAGCGCCAACTAATCACCCGTAGATTGACGACTTCTCCACCGTTTCTGCCTTTTTTACTCGCCGAGATTCGATCAGGAATTCATTAGCTTTTTGTTGGAGCGGATATTGAACAAAGATCGCTCCGATTATTCCGCGAGCGAAAAAATAATAGCTTAAATAAAAACGGCGATATATATATATATGTAAATGTTTTTCTTAGGAAATAAACGTGGAATGTCTTTCAAGATGACAAGCTTCCATTCGTGGCCATTGCAAGATCTCATACTTTGCGCTATACATTTCTTAAGGAACGATGCGATCCAACTATTTCTCGAAAATTTCGCGAATATTTTTGTTATTTTGTCCAGTGTTCGCGTATGATCGATTATCAAAAGCAATTTTCCATTCCGTAGTAACATGTTCGAAATTAAAAACATTTTATTTTCGCAAATTGCCCATCCGTTCTATATCGGAAAAGTTATAAAACGAAACTCCTATTCTCGGCCACGTACGGAATAAAAATAAAGCGCAGCCGGAGGTGAAATAGTAAACTGTTGAGCGCAAGAATCTCCAATATCAGCAAAAATAAAAAATTTCGACTTTCGCGAAATCGAGTTGTTTCGCAGATTTCCAGTTGTTTCTTAGCTTGATTCCAAAATTGTCATCCTTGCACTTCTTATGACTATCGCTACAAATTTTGGATAATTATCACGAGTAAATCATCAAGAGTCTTCCATGCTCTTCTATAAAGATTACATTAAATAAACATTACTACAATTACAGTCAAAATTACGCCGACTTGTTAAAATTCCCAATTTCATCCGCGGAAAAAATTCGCCGATCGTCGTTTTTGCAGAAAAACATTCGCAGAAATTCCTGGGAATGCTTTCGCGCAATTGGCGAGTAATTAAATTATTATTTTAACGAGTCACATAAAAAATTTATATTCTTGCGCCGCGTGAAAGAGCAAGCCTAAATTGCGCTTGGCGCATAAGAGAATAAAAATAGTCTCGCTAATTACATTTAGCGAGTAAAAGGCGACATGTGCCGTGCCGCGCACATCCGACAGGTTAGCCGCAATTTTCCTGCATTACGGTAAATACGAAAAGCAAATTGCAGCGTAATTGCATGCGTTATTAAACGGCGACTCGAGACATTGCAACGCGCGACAGGCAGCTCGTTTAAAGTTCCTCTTTCGTTCCATACAACAATGACGTCTTCGCGACGAAGGAACCACGGCGTTGTCTGAACCTCAAGGTGTACACACGACTTTAATCCAGAACGACGCAATTACACGGCTAATGAAGGAACTTTCCCCGAGAAGGTTATCTTCCACGTCGAGCAAACCACGGCCGCGACGCGAAGACGCCATTGACGAAAGTCGCCCTAAACTCCTTGCCGCCTTATCTTAACGAGGCATCGCCAGCTTTGCAGCCATTCCTTATTTTTATCATCTCGGCCACCCTTCCCTAGCTATCATCAAACCTCAGTCGAGAGCAACTATTCTTCACGAGAATAAAAATCAATTTCAAAATCACATATCTTAAAGATTATTATCGAATCGATATTGATTTATGCCAGTTGATTATATAAAACGAGCCATTCTTCAAAGCTGCACATCTTCATTATTTCATTTTGTATTATCACTAATTATTTATTTACAGAGAAAGTTATTTCTAAAATAAATAATTAATATGTAAATATATATGTATATGTCAAATTTTTTTTGTAAATTTATGTAATCGTATTTTAGTCATATTTCGGCAAATATATTAATAGAGATCCATAGGACTGCGTATTATGATTTGTAGAGTCTGTGCATTCAAGTATTTTAAACATATACTGTAATTGCCACGCAATGGGAACCACTGTTTGAAACTGGCAGACTTAAATGGATATGAGAGCGACAGTACGGAATGAGACCGACCTTGTGGGTGAGGAGCCAACCTGAATTTAATCCTTCGGGGCCGTGTTATCCCGAGATTATACCGGACAGACAAATAACAGTAATAAAAACGCGATGCGGTAGCCTTCGCGTTTTCTGACATGCACACGTGTGCACACGTACGTTAATCCGTGGAATGGCAATTAAGTCTCTTGCATCACATTTTCCATTTGGACGTTCTTACGACGCGAGTTCGTTTATATTAAATTATTACTTTCTGTTTTTACTGCAAAGCAAAAACTTGTAATGTAATGAATACATGTAATCAATATAAAGTATGAAAATTGCCATTCTGTATGTTTTATATAAGAAAAGAAAAAAATGTGCATTTTTTTAAATTCAAACAAATTTATGGTCAGTAGTATTCAACTGGATCCATGACTCTAGAAAATCTTTACACTGTCTACAGTTAACGAGATGCGTTTAACATACAGTTCATTTAACGGCAATCTCTTGGTAGTTAAAAAGTCGCAATATATAAGTTCTTAGCTAATTAATATAAACGAGTGCCTTTTTAACTCATGAAGATAAGCATCACAAGATATTACATTCCATTTTTGTCCAAGATGTAATTACCATTTACATCGTGTATGTTCTCTTACATTCTCGTCTTACTCATAACATAGAGACTATGGCAATTAATAATTTCTATTTTCAAATATGCATGTGCAATATAAATTAATTTATAATATAAAATATTTAAATATAATATTATATATGATAATGGTGCATAGTTAAAATAATGACATGTCCTGATACTAATTTTATCGACATTGTGACGCGATATATATGATCATTGCATCTTAAAGTTTAATTACGATATTAACGTCAAATAAAAACTATAAAAAATGAAAAATTACTACGTAAATTATGTAAAGTATGAAAAGAATGTGCAAATTGGACGAAAAACATTTACATAAATTATACAGATTTTTATGTTATTTGTTATGTTATGTTTTTATGTTACATTGCAAGATATAAAATAACTTTGCTCGTTTTACGAGCATATTATAACTGTTATCGATATTGCCCTACACTAAGCGATTTCACTCGTTGATAACAGAAACGCGAAAACCATTTGGCAATCTCTTATCGGCTACAAATTTCCGATTATCGTAGAAAAAATTTTAATATTCGCTGTGGACACAACGCGATAAACAGTATAAGCGTGACAGCCAACGATATAGTGTACCCGCCCAGTTAACCATGAATATTTAATTAATTACCGCAAAGTAAAGTGAAAATTTGCATAAAGCTGGCAAGTGTCCGACGCGTGAAATATATTGCGAATATATATGTATCTTGAAACGTGTTTCGTATCGCTTTTAGATTTTTAATTTTTCTAATTTCATTCACCTACCGAAACAGCACGCTGGCCACATAAACGCCTCTTTGTATCATTATTGTGAAATTTTATACAGTAGAAATTCTATATGCAGAAACAATCTCCAAAACAATCTCCTGGCGCGATAAAATCGCAAAATAAAACGGCTTAATCTGCAATGTTTAATCGTAAAGTATTAAAATAAAATTATAATCACGATCATGCTTCACGCACTATTCCGAGTAACAAACGATGAAAATAGATATAAAAATAGATAAATTGAAAATTTAATCACCGGTCATTTTCATGTCAAATGTCGTAACGGGGATTTCAATTGCGAAAGCCACTACTGCTTGCAATAGAACAATTTAAATTCTTTACATAGCGGATACAAAGATCCACGTGTACTCTGTAATTTATTCCGCGTGTTAACCCCTTTTTATTCCCGCAACGGACAAACGTGTAGCTTTAATAACAAGGTGTCCGCGATGTCTAAACGAAAGACCACTTTCGAAATATTCAAATCAGGCTTCGTGGAAGCGACACGCACGGCCGACGTATAAATAATTATAGCAATGACGAATAATTTATACGTAAACGCGCGGACCCGCGGCTAATCGGTACGTTCGTTCGCCTCTCGATTGGTATAATAATCTGACGTTATCCGCATCAATCGACAGCTTTCTCTCTATTCTGCTGGAAAAAGAAAATCTACACTCGCACCGCAAACGCGCTGTAATTATCGATTAAAGCCAATCGCAATATAACTAAATGATTAAGAATATATAAGACGGAAATTATAATCACTTTATTCAGCTTTCGCGTATATCCGTAGCAAATTATCGGCTACATTGATAAGTAGATTAAACTATCACCGCGAATAATACAGAAACACGTTTCACGTTAGTTAGAATTCTCTTTAATAGTTTTTTTTTTTATTAAATAAATTCTTTTCTTTAATCTCTCTGTAAAACGGAAAAATATATAGTGAACGGAAAAACATATAGTCAATAAAAGATTCAATTAATAGATTAAATACTTTTAACAGCTTTTTAAATACATCTTCAGAAAAAGCTACTTTAATTTCCATATAAAAAATGGTTGTTTGAAATAATACGGAAATTAGGGTAGCATAATACAAGTGTCACAATAAATCGTGCATGCGGTCACGCGAGATTAGGCGAATCAGACACGATATAAGGAAGCGGCTTAAACTATCTTTACAGTGTGTGGAACTGAATGCTAGCTTAGGGTTAAGGATCCTCATTAGATAATTCCCCGCTGTCCATTCATTATGGTGGACCCCAAACACCATGGGCGGTCTTCGAAGATGCTCAAAGTATAGGAAGTAACGAGTTGGTATCGAAAGTAATCAAATTAAGGGATTTTCACGTCAATGCCGTAATCGTAAAGTGTAGGACATCCGTTATCGTTCAAACGGATGAACGTTTCTATATAATTATTAGACAGAATAGTCCTGATTTATAAAACAGAATTTTTTCATCAATTTCGTTAGGATGCTATTAGTTAATCAGTCTCCGCCTTCCCTCATTAACATTAAGCCAAAGTAATATAATTAATATTATTAATAGTAGCATAAAGTCACTATCTTCTTTGCTAATTGGCTTAAATAAAATTAAATCAGTCACACACACACGAGTAATATGGCAAATAATATAGCAGTGAGAATTTAATATTAAGTAATAAATTAAGCAATAAATAATAATATTAAATTGCCAATTAACTGATAGAAAATAATGATAGAAATCAATTAAAGATTTCCTAGAATATTATAGTAGATTCTCTTAATAAAAATCTTTATTTATTTTGTCAAATAAATCAAAGATGTCAAAGTGTTGCGAAATATAACGGCAATAGAATTACCTATAGAATGACACAAGATGTGTTCAAGAAGACAGTTTACTTCAACGGATAGAATTGATTTTTCAGCCAGATGCCCGCTTTTCGCGCGCGGCCTTTTACGCACGGTCGAAAGGTCGTATAACGAAGTTACGAGGGACGAGAGGCGGATTAGACAAAGGGCTAAGTAGTTCTGGCGAAAGACGAGTTGGCACTGGACTAGATTGTTCCGCGTAGGGGTTACAAGGGGAAAGGAATGAAGTGGACAGAGGTGGACGGATCCAATTATACCCCTTACAACAATAGGATTAGCCCACCACCGTGCTCGTTCTAACCTCAGCGAACAAAAAGGTGAGGCGAGAGTCTATATACAGTGTGCACGAAACCTTGCCGTGAGGCAGCAATGTCTTATCGAGCTTGTCCGTTGGGTGCCATTATGTCCTTGATCTCTCCTATCACGACATTAGCCAGTGATCGATCGTTGAGAGGGAAGCAAATCTGATCCTCCAGCTGATAGACTTTTGGCGCTACGTCCACCCTTTAACCCTTGTATAAACCCTTAAACGCATGAATTCTTCTGATTTAAAGCAAATAATATTTTTTAATTTGACATTAACTTTTAGTCGAACTTTTAGTTTAAAAAGGTAAATTTTTCTATCTAACATTTAAACCTTCAATAATGTCAAAAAGAAATAAAATCTAAATCATGATCTGTTGCAAATCTGATTCGCAATAAAAGAATTAAGGAACAGAATAATTTCAACAAAATCGCGACGCTCAGATGTGGATCTCTTCGAGATAAATATATACAGAGAAAAAAAAGGGAAAAAAATTTTAATCTTTCCTTCAGAAAAAACGAAGAATATTTTCGTACCCCTCAATTCTGTAGCTTGTCGCGCCACACCGTGTCATTCCGAGTGTTGTAAGGGCAAAGAAGCCACTCCGACAGATGTTCGACTGCTCGAGAGACGCTCTAGAAGAACTGGTAGTCTTTTACCGCCGATGTTCTCGTATACCACTCGAGACTCTCAGAAAGGGTCTCAGAAAGAGACCCCGGAGTATAAATGCGAAAATAATTATGACTCCCTCTCGATCGCTCAATATCGCGAATCTGTCTTGGAACCGGTTGCTACGTTTTACTAAAAAAGATAATGTGACAATGTATAAACACGAACGTATACAAGTCCGATTTATATAAAGCAACTCATAAAACTTACAGTTATTTTATAATTACAAATATTTTGATAAACTCGATTTATTTTCTCAATAAAAATGTCGACATAGTTAATGTTCAAATTTTTAATCAAGAGCTTTCAAAGAATCAAGCTTTAACAACGCGACATAATAAAATAAAGTAAAATATTATTGAAAAAAGTAATTACTGAAATAAATAATATAAAAAATCGAGAGACTGAGGAATTTGATTTAAAAAAAAAAAAAAAAGATAACATCGCATTAAATTTTTATCAAGAAAAGAAGATATTAGCGAAAGTCGCCGCGGTTATTTTTAATCGGCATCACATTTCGATCTCGCGCTATAAATATGAAAACACGTATTCTGTGACTTTGAGTTAAAATAGTCATAAAGTCTATAATTATCGCGAAATTCTCAATGGATGAAACGTAAGACGATATTCTTCGAATTCAACCGGTGGTGGCTATATTCAGCCGAGTTTAATCTTCAGTCATAAATATGAATCATGTACCCGATGACAGTTCCAGAAATGAGTTCCGTCGAGACAAAATTTCTCCTCGCGAGACAGACTCTGCCGGAAATTGCGCGAGCGGCGCGGGCGTTACAGTTTCGATACTTTCTGCGACTTGAAGGAAAAACTGGAAAAGAGGAAGACAGGAAGGACGAAGAGGAATAAAAGGAACAAAGAGGATGATGGAATCCTCTCCCTACATAGGACGTGCCGATTGGTAGCAGCGGCAGCAGAGACCTGTTATTAAGGTCAATGAGCTTAAAATGTTTTTAACCGTCATGGTCTTTACGACGTGGCCACTTTATCTCGCGCCAAATATCCACCTTTCGGCCGATTGTTGCTGTCTCTTTTTCGCGCTAACTCTTCCGTTCTTCCGCCAAACACGTCGTTCCTCGATCTCTGTGAAAACGCTCGCCCGGTAATTGCTCGTAATCACACCCGTTATGAACTCAAGTCGCGGCAGATGCGCACTTTTTTCCCCTCCTCGAGAGTTGCTACTCTTCACCATCTCCGCAGCATCTGCCACGTCTCCTCTCGTTCTTTCCCCGTCCAGGGGCGACTTTAGATGCATTTCTAAAGAGGAGATATTCATACGCAATAAATCTACATGAATTTATAAAAGCGTAAAACAATTTTGTTATTTACAAAAGAGTGAATGCAAAAATTTGCAAATTGTAAAAAAGTCGATATACTACAGAAATAATAAAAAAAAATCCCCAGTCGAATTATTATAATATATGTCATTGGCAGAATGCGATTAATTTGCGAAACGTAGAAAGTTTCTTTCTTTTGCAAAAATAGGAAAAAAATAAGAAAACTATATTATTAAGTATATCATCAATCTCAATTGACCTTCGCGGCTCTCTTTATGAAACCGCTGTCTCAATCTTCGCGAAGCGCATTCGCAAAAACTGCAGGAATGCAGCTCGATCGGATAAAGGAGATGTAGCAACGTAAGGAAAAATATGATAAGCACCGTAATCGCTCGCAAATTAATTTCCCCCCTTGTTAATAAACAAGCGGCCTCTTTTTCAGGTTGGCTTCTTTCATCATTTTAATTACGAGAGATTGTCACTTGATCATCTCTGTAGCCGCGATAAAGTATGATAATTAAAACTTAGCAGATGTCCGGCGCTCAATGTTTACGACAATTGACGGTAATTGGTCGCTTGTCTGACTTTGATGGACTCCCGTAATCTAAAGCACGGTTCCATATCTCGTAATAAGTACATATTTTAATTAATAATTTTACACAGGCTTTTAAAATTATTTTTAAAATTTCATTTTTCCTATTCATTATAGCAAGTTAAGTAAAATATACGAGTTTAATTCGCACGGCTTTACTTCGCGGAATACTTCCGTTTTTTCGGAAATACGTTTGCGATTTCCATTGGAGCGTTGACAATCGCTGACGTTGATATTGTGGTACAGCGATAGATAGAAATTATACGTCGTCGGACGACATTTAATGCCCAGCTGATTATTAGGTCCTAGATCAATCGCTGTCAACCTCGCACCCGGCACCCGCCACATCGGCTGTCTCGTCGGCAGATTAATTATTATCGGCGTGGATTATTACAGTCGACCGACAGGTATTTGGCGTGTTCCGCAAACATTGTTCGCACGTACCTCGATGATGTATACGCCACGGGGGTATCAAACCATTATACGATAACATTGCGGGGTGTAAATCAAAAATAAATGTTCACAGCAATAAACTTGAACGGAGATCAATTAAGTGTCGTAACAAACGTAACCAATTTCGACGATATCGAAGAGCGATATATCGCGATTTCCGTTTAAAGATGATTTATACACGCGATGGATTTGTTCGTAAAAAACTGTACTTGCACATCTAGTTTGATAATTCGAGTAAATAGCGGTATAAATTCGAAGGCATCATGTAGCATCATTGAAGTATAATCACGGTATAATACCTGTGCTATGAATCTTACAGTTCCGAGGCGAGATCTTGGTGCAAATTACTAGTAAATATTCATATCTACCAAGTTGCTCCGAAAGATACGTGCATGTAAAGGCGCATGAAATAGCTCGGCGACGCGCGACACGTGAAGCGAGTTATATTACGAACCGCGCGACTCGTCGGTCATCTCTCGACGCGCGCAATTAAAGTAACGCTAGCCTCGCGTTACGACGCACAGGATTGCATTTGCATACGCGAGGGGGTCAAATCGAGTTACGAAGCCCAGCAGCGTTTTTACGCGCGTGCGTTCTCGTCTCGTCGCGCGCGCGACGAGACAACGAAACTTCGCGCCGAGTTCACAGACACAGAGGGAAGAGAGAGAGAGAGAGAGCGAGAAAGGGAGAGAGAGCACACCAAGACACTCGTCGTAATTTCTGGCTCTGGTGAGCTCTCCTCCTATATCCCGGTACATCCTCGCGGTACCGCCATTACCACCCCACGAAGTCCACTTTGCGCGTTTCTCTGCGCACCCTCGTCGCCATTCCCGCGTATAATTGCCCCATTTAGCGCCCGCTTTATCCTATTTTCCTTTCGGTTACATGCGGAACGATCCGCAACGCGCCCGACAATTTTGTTCATTAGCAAGGATTCGTTAATTGTTTCGGGGATGCGCGTATGTCTCTGCGAGTTCCTAAACGAAAAGCGACAAAAATTGCGACATTAATCATTAAACAATGTCCGCATTTAAAGAAGCGATCTCTTAATTGGACAGTGTTTTGTAAAAAATGAGTTGATGCGCACAAAATTTTAGAATGACTTACATAATCGGTTCGGTTGTATTTTAAACTTGATATATTCAAAATCAGTAACTGTATTAATTAAGTATTGCATAAAATTTTTCCATCAATTTGCTATAATGAGAAATTACGCGGCCAATTTAATATATACCGTCGATATAACTAAATAAATAAAACCTAATTCTAGTTAATTAGAAAGAAATTACTATTAACGAGTGTCTCATTCGAGATTTCACATTGAATTAAGCTCTTGTCTTCATTATAGAGACCATTGTATTCCGATGTGCTGAAATTGCGAACACGAGAGATCCTAAATTACCGATTAAATCCAGAGCGAGATCGGTCTTGATGTCTCGTAATAGCTTCATTTATATCGCGCGATCATTGCGCGCACCGTTTAATTATACTTTCACTCCGAGAGACCGCGAGAGCCCCCTCTCTCTCTCTCGAAATCCCGAGGGGTCGCGGCTGTTATTTCTTACTCCGACTCGGTCGAATCGCATTATCGACGGTATATAAAGCGGCGATCCGTGTGAGTTTCGTTTAAGCAGCGGCTTGTGCGCGCGCGCGCGCACACGATCGTGAGGCATCGTGACAAGCCTTGGGCGTTGATCGTCGTCGAGGTAAAACCAGTTCCCGGAGCTCGCTCGTCTTCGTGATCTCAGCGTCCGTGAACGTGCACGGCTTTCGCACGCACACGTGTCCGCGTACGCACCGGGGTGGTTCGCTGGCACCGATGAGGTGCCCCGCAGCTTTATTGGGCTACCAGTTATTATGATAATGCCGCATCTCTCGGTGTGCGCGCGCGAACCTCCGAAAAGCAGAGAAAAGGGAGAGACGCGCGTTCTTCTCTCCCGTGTTTTACGTCGCGCCGCGCCAATTTTCTGCTTGCACGGGACAAAAACATTCTCGAGATCGAACGACGGTTGGTAGCCTCGATGAATACTTATGTATCCAGTCGAGGGAGAATGTCGTCGATGAGGCTGAAAGATATTGTCGGGGAAACAAAAAAAAAAAAACGCAGGCGTGAGACGATAGTAATCCGATGTCTTGTGGAAATTGCATTCTTCCAATATGTCGGAAAATAAACGATAAATTGATTATAATTTATACGTAATAAAATCAAAAATTCTCTCTCAACCCAAAATATCGTCAACCTTTTGCTTATAATAATTATATGTACATAGATGCGCTTGCGAAAATTTGCATCTGTGTAGAAAGAGAAATAGAGAGAGAGAGAAAGCGCGCATTGGATTATATTCGATAAAGTTCTTGAATGTTCGAATCCAATGTCATGACAGATCATCATTCTTTACTTCATCCGCTTATATGCGAAATGAGCTTGCAATTAAGCGAGCTGCAATTTCGAGTCGAAGCGCGCAAACGACAGCGGCAGCAATTCATCACGTCGCATACGACGAAAGCGTACCGGATGAAATGTTACCGAGTCGGGGCAAATGAAAAATTATTCGCCGACAACATGTCGGTGCAGCGACACGAAGGACACTCGATCGCTACGAAAGGCGAAAGGCTCGCGACAACGGAGGGGACACCAGAGTTCGCCGCATAAGGATGCTCGGCGACTGATTTATGACCGAAATGACCGGACAGACTCGTGCAAATTACGAGTCGTAAGTCATAATTTAAGGTATCCGATCTCTCTCCCTCGATACGAGATCGGCAATCGTGGTGTCGGTCGCTCCGATTCGTACGAATACCGATTATTTATAAAGCAGCGTGTGTGTGTGTGTGTGTGTATGTGTGTATGAGTAAATGTGTTCGACGAAGTCGAGAAGTCGCGAGGAAATTGCAACCTTAAACGAGAGCCCGAGCAATTTCGTTCGCTCGAGGATACACATCACGTCGCCTGTCGATATCTCGACAATGCGCGAACTTTCTCTCTCTCTCTCGCTCTCTCCCTACATTGTGATTATTATTATTATTTCGAGGCTTGCACAAATCTGTACCGGAGAAGCAGAAGAAATTGAATTCAAAGTTATTGCTTTTGATATATTTATCGTTGTGTGTGTGTCTCTCTGCATATAATCGAGAAATAATAATTTCAATAAATTACAATATCGGAAAATATAATGCAGTATACTATATATAACATAATTGCATTTTTTAAATAAAGATTGCTTGAGTGTATTACACCTGCAAGGATCTACATTATTTCACAAATAAATTTTATCTTGATTAAATATTTTTATTTTATATCTTTTATTCCTTCAGTCATTCCGTCTTTGTACGAATGGCGCTACCAAACGAAAAAAAGAGCATATTGTATATTTTATGAGACGTAGATTAATTTTCAGTACTAGAAATAAGACACTTAGGCGCTCTTATATTAAAAAAAAAAACACACCGGTTGACAAAGAAGCTCGAGCTCGTGTAATCGAGTTTTTCGCGACATTCCAGCCTCGTCGATGGCACTCGGTACCAATTATCCGATTTCAATTACTCGTGAAATTCAATTTGCCGATTAAACGAAGTACGTTCTCCAAATCGAGTTTATCCGGAAAGTAGCCGGGTTTCTATTATAGTTAGAAATTCGAAACTTTGTAATTCAATTCGAGAAATAAACCTCATTCCAGTAGAATGCGATATCTAATATCGTCAATATTAACGTTTAATTACTCTAATAGAATTCTAGTATTGATATTGTGTTTAATAATAGATTCTAATTCGCACGTATATCTACCAGTATTTGCTGGAAAATGTTCGCAAACAATAATTGAATAAACGAACTTAAACTCATATAAATATTTTCCATGAAAAAAATCATACGATCGAATTGTTTTCCCTTTTCATTATTTCATTCCGATGAAAACGATACTGTATCAAGAATAACTATAACTCAATATCAAGAAGATTGGCGAACGTGAGTCTCGTTTCTCTAGACTATTCGTGTTGACACGATCCCTACTTACGGATCCCTGAATCTGTAACACGGGTCACACGTGACAGTTGCGAAAGGTGAAAAGGCCTCCTCGTCATCGTGTAGCTCTATCGGAAGCACGCGATTACGAGAGCTCTCCTTCTCTCCGCGCGAGGGAGACGACGTAGAATTAGGCCGAGGAGAGAGAGACCGTTGGGTATGCTGTCGGACGGGTTATCTTACAAATGTTCGACCGAAACCTGCCCGGGTAGGTTACAAACGTGTTTCTGTAACGCCGAGCCCCGAATTCTCGCCTCACAAGGCGCCCATCTCTTTTCCTCTCCATTTCTTTTTCTTCCTCTCTACCTCGCGTCGACGTGTTGCTCGACGTGGTTGCCCTTGCACGATCGAAAGTTTCAGGTTTTATGAAGCGGCTTTATTGTCGGCGTGATACATGTAGAAATACGTTACGGGCATTATGCAGTCGCGTAGAATCCAGAAGAGCTTTCGACAATTGAAGAATTCAGAGCGGGAGATCAGACTGTGTATTGTGTAAGTCGTGCTTTGATAAACATAAAGAGGCGTCTAAAGAAGATTTTATAAATTATGGATATTTGCTCCATTCTTACTCGAAACTTATCTCAATTGATGGTACGATATAGCTATTCTATACTTGTCATAAAAGAAATGAGTTATACAAATAATCGAGGGATGTAACATAAAATTTTGTATATTCTAAAATTACTTGTTTCATAAAACGCTGTGTAAATATTCTCTAGCCTGAAAGAGATGTAGCGGTTGGATCGGTTTCTTGGTTTCTCCATTCGCGATCGCACCTCGTGGCAACTTATTCTCGCCTCTGGGACAAAGACCAGGACGAGCAAAACAATTAGTTGTTGCGGCTACGCGTTAGCTCGTCCATTGACTTTCTCATCGCGCGAGTACACGAGTGCCTATATACGGCAGCGGTGTGATGCACGCATGTTTCATCTGTGTGCATGCACGCGGACGAATGTGCGGCTGGATATATCGTAGCTGTTATTGACACAAAGGCTCGTCGCGAGACAAACCGCGATGGCAAATGGCTCGCGAGGAGAGCGTGGAATATCCGAGAATAATGTGCATCGCGCTGCACTGCTATGACCTAAATCTGAAACACGTCGCGACGAACGAATCTGGAGGGCCTCGCTCGAAACCTTCATTCCAATGTCATCGTCGCGATTAATCGCGCGTGTCCCGATTTTATTGTCTACGAAATTACTCTCGCGTCTGATGGAATTATAACCACCGACTCCTCGACAATTCGAATTTACGATCTCGTTTAATAACCTTACACTAACCTCGATGAAATGTTGAGAAAATATTTCATCAGTAAGAACTTCAATTTTATTAAGATACTAAAAAAATGATATATCATATTTTTTTATAGGAGCACAATTGCAAAAAATGACGTATTCTAAAGAGATCTTTAACCCGAGGATCTTCTTTACCTATTCGAGAGAGCTATATATAGCGGAAGAGATGAGTAAAATTTATGCGTACAAGAAAGCAAGTTTCTAAAGGTCAGTAACGACTTCCTCCTCCGGCACGTGGGATCCGTTTAACGATCGGATCGTTAATGACCCGTCCGCGAAACGTCGCGGATCGCGCATCGCGAGAGAAGGAACGATGAGAGTTCAGGAACAATGTTGAAGCCGGAGTTTAATCTACGACCGCGGCCGACGTCAGTGTAGCCCCGCGGCCGTAAATTTCTTTTCGAGTGCGCTGACCGGCAGCGTGCGCGATAAACACGGGAATGCGGAAGTGCACCGTTGCGCTTCGTCGAATGCCAGAGTGAAATCGGCGTGAAAACCGCAAAAAAAATTTATTTAACGCCGCGAAAGAAAACCGGTCTGCCTTTCAGCACACAGAGATGCGGAATAAAATTGACATAATTGTATACGCACGAGCGAATATTTATTTACGGTAGTTAGTCGTGTAAATCGTATAATCGAGGAAAAGCTAAAAACGACCGGCATAAATGTAATAATTAAATATGAGACGGCGCACACACAATATATTCCAGTGGTAAAAAAAAAAATTCCTTTCCATAAATTACTTTTTCCTTATTTTTCAGTATCTATTATTTTTTTATTAAAAGACATTATAATTATTGTATTCTGATTGCTTCGACTGATTCTATAAAAAATAATTAGAGCCTTTTTTAGACGATCCGTTAATGCGATGAAAAAATTCCTTTCCATAAATTACTTTTTCCTTATTTTTCAGTATCTATTATTTTTTTATTAAAAGACGTTATAATTATTGTATTCTGATTGCTTCGACTGATTCTATAGAAAATAATTAGAGCCTTTTTTAGACGATCCGTTAATGCGATGAATTGCGGAGCAATATCGGCGGAACAAAGCGCGTGCTTGCGTAGCCACGCGCTTCCATCAAGTAAATTGGAGTCAGTTGATGGGAGAGAGACTTACAACGATAACAGACGAAAACAAAAGCCCACGGCTTCCGTGGAACGAAACCGCCGGGTACTCTACGCGCCAGCTTGTACGTGCACATGCAACGCCCGGAAAGCGGTCTGAAAATGGGCCAACGGGTTGTCGGTAGTAAACCCAGATTGCAAACGTGCATTTATTATACCAGCGCGACGCGGAGTGGAACGAAGCGCACAATGAGAGCAGGAGACGCCTCGTTGCCGATGCATTTTAGTATCAAGACGACAATATCGATTCTCTTTATATTCTATGCATCTACGTAAAACGGGATTTATCCTTGCCTATAATTACCTGCGATCTTTATATTCTAGCGATCAATACGGTTCTCCGCTCGCAGCGATCAGACACGTGACATTTGAGTCAGTGATTGTTGCGTTACGAGAGAGAAAATATCTTTTTTATAGTAAATTAGTTAATATATTACTAAATGCGTAATAATTTTCCTCAAAAATAAATTACAAATACGATTCTCGATTCCGAAATAATGATATATGGAATAAAATCGTTTAAGACGGGTTACGTCAAGATTCGGAACAATAAAGATAACGATGGAAAAGAGAAATAACACGGTATAAGAGATGAAATAGTTGGAGGCGTCGTAGCCAGCTTGTAAATAGATATATAATAGCCGTTAAGTCGGATAAGCCTACACACCTTAGTGTTTATCTCGCAGCTTAGAGGGTGGCTACGTCTGTTTGCGCCGCAAATTAGTGTTTGCCTCCGCGCACCTTTGCTTTGTCGCATAATTGTGTTTGCTATCGGGCCGGCGTTAATTTCCTGGCATTACCGACCGCGCTTCGACGATGCTGCGGTGCTCCTTGCGGTCGATCGAGGTGGCCGGGAATGTCCGTAGTTTACCTACAGCATCCTCGAGACCGCCGGAGCAACATCCCCGACCTCCGAATGATTTTATTCCAATATGTCGAGGCTGCCGATAGCCGACGCGCGAGATATTCTTTAGATGAGAAGTACCATTCCGGACCATTCAGGAAACGATTTCCTGGATTCCACTGACGCGACCGGATCCCGACGGATAAAATGATGTGCCCGGCGTCGAGATAAATATCTCTTGCATTTCTATCGTCCCACATGAAACGAAGCTTCAATCGAAAGGCATATCGCGTGAAGCCAATGCTGTAGCGATGTTACAAACATCCAGATGGAAAAACTCGCCCCCCCCCATTTGCGATATAGCGAATTTATATTATTTGGCGTGATATTATCTTTCCACGACTTATATTCAAGTGAGAGAATAGTAAAAACTTAAAGCTTTAAAATAATTTAATCCGAAAAGCTTGGGTTTAATTGTAGACAGCGTTGTTTGCTATGTAAGAAAATAAATATTTTCTAATATGATCAATTTTAATAATGCTAATATCTTTTCGAGACCTTTCGTATATGCCATCGTGCTACGTGAAGAATTGTTTCAACTCGAGTCGAGTTCTCGTTACGGCACTGCGCGAGCAGTGATGATCTTTCACACGTCGGCGCGAGTTTGCGTCCGTGGTCGGACACATATATTTCCATCGGGGATTTCTATGCATACCGTGTTTTACCGTTATTCGCGGACTGCGGCCTCGTTCCAGCGTGCCTCTCGCGGCGATATACACCGAGGGCACATTGCATTTGTATTTCACGGAAATCGGGAAACAGCGCGCGAAAGAACCGTAATGCATACTGTCTCTCCGTAGAAGACCGCCAAGTGACGCGCGTCGACCGCACTCTCGATGCACTATCCTCGGGTCTCCTCTCACCGGCACAGACCGATGGCGGCAATCACAATGTCACAAACGCCGCATGCCGGCTGGCATGCCGTTAGGTTCACCGCAGGCCAATAACCCAGGCACGGCTAAACTTATTTAGAATAGCGCGCGTGGCCGCCCACCTTCGTGCGATCTAACAATCTTCGCGATGGTGCAATCTACGCGATATATATCGACGTGTTCTCTCTCTCCCTTATATCGGCACCGATCCTGACAGCGACCCTTTCGTCGTCGTCGTCATCGAAAATACGTAGTTGATCTCTACGACGATCCGTCACGCGATAACGAATGGCTCCTGCCTGCCAACAAACTTGTTCGGTTCGCTCGCTCGTTTGGCCGTAAACAGCGATTAGTTAACGATAATCGTTTTATCGATGACGAGAGAGATGGGAGTGAAGATTAGGAAGAAATACGAATCGATGTCAAAATGTCTCTGTTAATGAAAATTATGTCACGGAATAAATGCAATTTAGCATTTGACAAAATTAGTTTGAATAAAAGTAATTAGACGGTGCTGTGCGAAAGCGAATTACTTACAAAATCATATCATTTTTTTAATAGAATATATTTTTTAAATGTAGAGTTATAAACAACTATATATAATTTTTTTTTATACTTAATTAAATTCATATGTGAATTCGTGTAATTCATTTTTGCTTATATTATTTTTTCCGCGTTCAATTAACAAAACGTAATAACCTAATTATACTGGAATTTCATTACAACATATTTATTCCCACGCGTAAATACGGTATTCATAGGTATATATGTGTACAAATAATGACACTGTAATTATGACCATCGTCACATTTAACCGAATACTCTCTCCATATACTTATCCCAATGACCGACTTCCGGAAAATCCTTCCATCCGCGTAATGCACTTTCCTAGCCTCGCGCCAATCCCACGCGCGTTCACAATTTCTTTTTTTCTTTCTCCATCGACTTCACGTCAATCATCTCCTGAATATCGCCACTTCCGGCTGGAGACTAACGCCAGATTGATCGTACACTTCCTGCACGGACGGCATTCCGATCTCACTCCTTTCGCCGGCTTGAATGCGCTCCCGCAAAGTTATTAACGACGAAGGAGGGGGAGTCGGCGAAGAGAGAACGATAGGAACAGAGATTGCAGTCGCGTTTCTCGGCTCTGCTAAACGAGATCTAGATTTTCATGCGCTCGGCACAACTGTCACGTAGGAATGCCGTTTTGCAATGAGAAGATGGGGGCGAAGAGTGCTCTTTTATCAGCTGCATATGGGTTCGCGATTAACGCGATTTCAATTGGTCGTGAAGAATATATTCGCGATTGCTCCTATTTGGTTTTCACACGCCGATCTCGCACCACCTACTCGCGATTGAAAAAAACACACAAGTCTTATATAGGACCGCGTAAAGACGCGGTTCGATTAATGTGCAAATTGATGGATCTGGAGCGCGAAGGATTTTTCTCGCAACCTTCGCGATTCTTTCGCATTTGGCGCGAGACAAACTGCACACGCAATAATACAAAAAAAAAAGTCATTTATTGCGACTATAGTGCTAATCGCGTGATGTCAAGATGAATAATTATTAATCTTACGCGTTTCTAAAAATAAAATATGATTGACATCTAGAAATGTTTATTATTTTGTTATAAGATTTAATAGAGGAGAATTATCACATACGTATAATAATTTAGAATTATTCTAAATTTTCCACTTGACGAATCGTCAAGCAAAAATCACACGTCGAGTCAAACTAAAGTAAATTAATTTCACACGATGAAAGGATATATATAATCGTTCAGAGAAAAGAAGCACATCTCTCTCTCTCTTTCGACATTTAAGTGCCGTGATCCATGATAGATTTCACCGAGCAACAAAAGATTATCCAGCTTTCATGCTTCCCTTCCATCGAGTTTGCTAATTGGCACATTTGTTCGATTTTCTCGAACGTAATCATTCGTCGTCAATCACGTACTCGAGTCACGAATCGATCGGAGCTTTCATTAGGAGTTTCATATCTCGCTTCGCTCGCACGTCCGCCAGGTTGACGGGCGATCGAGGAAGGCGAGACGTTCCGGCGCGAGAAGAAAACGTTGGAAGAGGAGCTAGGAAGGAAAGCGGACGGTGAGCAGTATATACGCCGGACAATATTATCGCGCGATACCATCTGAGATGCCTCGGCTAGGCCTCTTAGGCATGTCACATTGCAAACAGTGGACAATGAGGCTATTGTTGCTGCATAATGGCCAGTCGCTTGCTCGCTCGCTCGCTCGCGACCTTACGTGGCCTCTTTCTCCTCCTTACTTCCATCTTCGCCGGTCTCTCACGAACACCACCACCTCCGGCGCGGCTATAAATCCACTCTACTCTTCCTTCTTCGCTCCGCGAGATATCGAACCGCCTCAAGATCAACGACGACCGCGGTGGAATAATATCTCCGATAAACGACGAGAATCTATCACAGCTTCGCTTCGTCGACGAAGGGATTCGGGGATTAATTCCGGTTAATAATCCTCGTCAATTCTTGCGTAATGCAAATAGTAAAAAAGATTATTAATTAATTAAAGGTTAGTGACGAATATTTTAGACGCGACAGGTGACGAGGAGTTGGAAAACCGATCGATCAAAGCGAAAGACGTGTTGTTGCAACTCATAATGAATAGTCCCGATTTCTCCGCGCTATCCTAAGAAGGACAGTTTGAGGTTTATTACGGTGCGCGTCGCGGTTTATCCGGATAATAGCACCGTAATTACCATCATAATAATGGACAGTAAGTGAGCGAGGTATGAGAGGGTCTTGCACGCCGGGTACAAAACAACTGCTGGCTGTGAGAACCCCTCTTAGAATTCCTCGCTGATGTCTGTCAGTCATTCGTAATTTACGACGATAGCGGACGAAACTCGAGTGTGCTGGAGGATATCTGGATATACTCCAGGTGACCCTTCTCGTCAAGGTGCGGATATGTCATACAGGCGCTTCCAACACGAGAACAAAGAATTGGAGAGACAAAAGGAAAGAAATGGAACCGGCTGTACACCCGCACATACCCCCCTCCTCCCCCTCCCGACTACACAACAAATTTTAATATGAGAGGTGTGTTTAAAAACTACGAATAAATATAAAGATATATGTATATTATAGAAATGCCTCAGTTCTTGACAGACAAATAATTGCAGACCTCATGTGTCCAATATTTTATTTTCCGCAAAATAACGTATTTTGTACCGCTATATTAATCGACATTTTGTACATATTTTTTTTCCCTATACGCATTATAAGTTAAAAAAATAAGGCTCTTAAAGAAAGCTCTTTTCTTAACACAACAAATTAAAAGTCTTTTATCATATATATATATACGGTTTATAAATTTCTCCTTTCAATTGTGTATGTGACTAAAGATTCGATTATTATTATTTTACAAGATTGACAGCAAATCTAGTAATATATTTCTCTGGGAAAAATCCGTACATCTCTCAGTGTATACGACGTAGCAGACGCTCCAAGGAGGTCGATGCCGACGACTTGGACGAAGGTCACGCCTGACTGCGTAGCTCGTTAATAATTTGCAATCACTAATTCGCGATCATTGTCCGCACGCGATATCCGCCGTTGCCCGGCCTGCCTTGTATATGGGAGTAGATAAATCGAATAGCCGGCTATCTGCTTTCAGTTGGTAATTGCGCGCGTGCACTTATGCAGCGCACCGGGACGCTCTTATGTTAGGCTCCAAGTACAACGTCTAATTTTCCAGTTAACTAACCAATACAAACTCCAGCCGATACAGTGATACTGCTTTCTCCTTCGGCGCTCCGCGAGATCACTAGGGCACACGGTGTACGTAATATTCGCGTAGCAATTCAATTATATATCGAGTGAAAGTACTCGATATTATCCAGCTGATTTCCAGAAACGTCAATCGAGCCGCGCGCGATCAGCGAAACTCCCGGGTTGTCTCGATCGAATTTCCGCGCAATATTACGTCTTGCCGATACCGGTATTTTGAGCGATTCGTATTTTTGTATTCCAATTACGCTTAAAAGTGTAAGATCGAAAATATATTGAAATGTATCGAAGAAGAAAGGAGGGGTCAATTGCGCTGAGTAATTCCCGAGTAATTTCCGAGCGGATATCTAGAGTTCGCGGGTATTATTATTACGGCGCTGTCGTTCAAAGGCAAAATTAATCGAGATAAACCGCGGCATTCCCTCCGTCGCGTCGATGTTATCCGTATTTACTCGACACTAATCGAATTCTCGACAGGGCACACGATAGAGCGATGCGACGGTGAGTATCGAGCGTATCGCGAAGCGCATCGTCGCGCACGTTTCTTGTCTGGTCTTAACGTACAGAGCGGAATCTCTCTCCCTCCGCCCCTCCAACCCTCTGACGTAGGGCTTCGTAAGGCATTACCTCGGGTAAGCCTGACTTGGCAAGCGGATCCCGCGGGTTACAGTTAATTGGCTTCGTCGGGCACCCTCGGGCCCGCATATGCACCGAGATGCGCTTGTATTGTGCACCTCTTCCTCTCACCTCCGCGTCACCCAAGCGCGTGCTCTTACTAGAACGAACGAAACGCGATGGTGTCGTCGTGATTCTTCCTCTCATGAAAGGAACGTCCACAAATTATGGGGATCAAAAGCGCGGCGAAAGCGTGGCACGCCGAGCGATACCGAGCATCAAAGGCAATCATAACATCGTTAATCCGCCCCGATCTTTTCCGCGCTGCTTTTTCATCCGTGAAATTAATCTGCGATTTAATGCACCGCAATATTGCGAAGCGGATCCTCAATTTCGTCGGCGGTATCGCGCGTTTATGATCCGTTAAAACCTTTAATTTAGTATTCTTGCGCAATGCACACGTAAGGTACACGTCGTGGAATGAGAATTCACTCATCCGCGACTTTACACGAATTATGATAAGTTATACGCGTCACGTACAGAGATCGCCTGCACAGATTCACAATTTTGCGACCTTGTTTTAAGGATACACACGCATACACACGCACATACAAATTGGTTGATTTAAAACCAATTTTTTCTCAACGTAAATATCTCCATGCACGAGTAATTTCGAAGTTGCAGATGAATGTGAAAAACTCGCGAGGCAAAAATCGATTGATATCTCAAACTTTACTTTTACCTTCTTCCTACGCGCTTCTAATATACCGCGAGCAGATGAAAAAAAAAGAAAAAAATACAACAATTGTTAGCCACTAGCGTTAATAGGTTTACCGACTCGGGACTCGAGATGTACGAACAAACGACCGACCGTAGTTACGTACGTAGAAAGCGATACTCGCGGCGGGGACGAGAGGGATCATGAGAAAATGATTACCCCCTTTCGCCGCCAATATTGCGCCACATGGGCACGTTAGAAACTCGCCAAGTCGTGACCCGTCGTCATCGTAACGTCGCATCGCGATGAAAACGAACGAGACGAGATAGAATCACGAGAGGAGAGGTGTCGTTTCGACTTACGTATGGCTTGTTTTACGGAAATGATAACTCCGTGTCACGCCAACGTAAGTAGTCTCTTGGGCTTTTATCGCTGTCGTTACGCTCTCGCCGATAAAGGCCGATTCATTGGACTTATTTGTACGAGGATTGTACGCGTCTTCGATCGCGCGGGTTATTAACAACGACAATCGGAAAATCGATGAATGAACGTCTTCCTATTCAAACGAGTGAACAATTATCAAAGTCACATTTTTCAAAAATTAACGTTATTTCAATTATTGCATAACTGTTTGATTGTTTTTTAGCAAATATTCGGCATGATAAAACACGATTTTATTTCATTTTTGACTTTTGCAAATTTAACGAGAAATAGCAGAAATCTCGCGGATGGTAAGTACACGTTTAATTTGCAGACTTTTCCGGTTGAAATATTTTACTGACAGATAAATTGCGAGACGTTCAAATACAAAGTACAAAAACTCCAATCTGATAAAAGCCCGGATATTTTACGGGCGAACGCGCCCGCACAGTCGATATCAAACGTAAGATAAACACAAAGTGAAATTATAACGCGGCCGTTTTAAACGTTGAATTATACGCCGGGGAGAACGAGCCAAATTTCCGGCGCGGTAGTCGACCGATAAAAATCGTCCGGCCCGGAACGGCCTCGATGAACAAATAAAGAACGATAAACGGGGGCGAGAGATGGGGCGTCAGGTGTGTTTCTTGCCGATAAAATATTCGATGCGGAAAAGCGGTGTCGTGTGGGAGGGGGTGTGATTTTACCGCGAACGGTGATATATATATATACGGCGATCCTCCACTCCATGTGGACGTGCATTCTGAACGGATACGACGCCGCTGCTCGCGCCCAGGAATATTGCCGTTTTACTGTTATTGCAGCGACGTGGCGTTGCTAAAACGCACAATGCATCTCTCTCTCGTGCGCGTTTACATTCGCCGTCATGTGAATGCCGTCATCTTCCCCAGATAGATATTTTCGGAACGACAGCGTCTAAATATTTCTGCATTATGACTGATGCTCGCAATTTGAGAAAACGGTAACGTCAGTCATCTCAGTCAGTCGACGCAATTGTCGATGGAAAGACAATTGTAATTTATTAATAATTAGTTAATGTCGTGCGATTGTGAAAATACATACATGTATATATTTTCTATTTAATTGATTAATTTGTAAAAATTCAATATATAATGTGTAATTCTCTATTATGTTATTTATCTTATAGGTCTAAAACAGTTTGCATCATTTCTCTATTCAGAAGACAGTTTAAACTTTTAGAGAATATTGCAATAATTATAGAAATTAAAATACAAATATATTTTTATCGATGTACAAATATATTTTTATCGGTATATTCTTTTCGAAATGAAAAAGTAAAGGATTCACGATGCTATGTGTATCTCGATCCACCGTGTAATTCGCTATTTATGGGAGTCTCGCCACGTGTACTTCCTCCCAGCATCTTTACGTTATCGTCGAATGTTCGATCGCCTTCGTCGCGATGATTTTCAATAGAACCTTCGGTCCGACACAATATCGCTTAGCCATTGTCTCCGATCGCCACGCTTGGAAAGCGCGTCCGAAGAAGAACGAACGCGGATAATAGCAGCGCGAGGCTAGATAAGAATACGATCGATAATATTGTCTCCGCGAGAGCATCCGGGCGGACGATCGCATCGCGTGAAACGTGATCGCGACGTAGTTATCCGAATCGGCATGCGCATCCTCTTTCCGACTTTATCTCTCGACTACATCGAGAGAAACGTTCAACTTTTTGGGGAGATATTTACTCGATTTACGATTCACGATATCGCATCTCTCTACGACATGTTATCGCTCTTCCAGTATTTTTTAGCGCTTTGCGTTGTGCGTCAAAATATATTATTTGTTATTTAACGATTCGTTAGGATTCGTTAAATCGAGAATATGCAGTGTGCATATGTTTGATAAAAATATAGGAAGGAGAAATAACGTGTTATATGTATATATATGTACGTTACTCGGTCAATATTAGTTTTACCATTGAATATTGTTTATGCAAAGCGTGTTATTCTGTCGCGATTTATTCACGTAAAAGAAATAAGTGAAGCGTAAACCGCTCTGGATGAATAAGGCTGCGGCGCACGAACGTTGTTGTATTGATCACTGGACAGAAACTAGGTTAACATGGCCCGTCCACCCTCTCTTCTACCCTCTTACCTTCCCATTTATCATCAATCCGTCCTTCTTGCGATACAAATCCGAGTAACCAATTCGTCGACTCGATGCCAAGAATTATATCCGCTTAAGCGCATTTGCAGAACCTAACGTTTCAATGCTACAGTGCGCTCATCATGCGATCAAATTATCATCGTCATCTCGTCATTACACGCTTTTAACAAATTTGCATCGCTACCGAGTGACGCGAAATGTAGCGCGCCATTATTACGATAAATATTTTAGCATCTCAATTATTATTTAGATAATGTTTCCTGTGCCAGCACAAAATTCGTATGAGAATCGTAAAATGTAATCTAGATCAGCGTAGAGAGAAAAACAACAAAAAAATCGTACATTTATCAATCACGCGGCCTGTACTTGGTCGCCATTCGTAACGATAGCAAGGTCCACTTCGATAACGATAATTTCGTAATCGTCAAACTGCTTCCGCGAAACATACACAAGAAAAAAAAAGGGGAAAAAAAACGTATTATCGCGACAAACACATTTCGTAGTCGGAAACGCGTACATATCGCCGTGCTCGTTCAACTTCAGGAAGTGATTATTTCGTCCGCGCGTGTCTCGCATGCAAATCCGAATGGAATTAATCGCCCTGCGTACGCCGTTTGTCTTCCCGCGGAGGGAAAACGGCCGGATGATAAATTCGGCCGTCGTAATCTGATCGGTCACGGTCCATGAGAATGGCTGGCGGTACTTTATGGCCCTGGCGGAAAATACTTATGATTTCGCCGGATGGAGATTCCGGCGCTCTCGCCCTGCGCCTCTTAAAGTATCATTACGTACCGACAGTTTGCCAGGATCATAATAAAGAGAGAGGAGCGGTAACGGGAGCAAAACGGAATTACGGAGAGCGGTGTAAGCGCGCGCGGTCGCGTAAATTCGCATTACCGGGATCCTATCGCGCAAAATTGCCCCACCATAAAAGCGTAGCGAGCTGTGTCAACCGTCGGGATATAGAATCCCGGAGCGAGAGCGGTGCCAATATCATCCCGGAGATCAGAATGATAAAGCCGACCGGCGTCTTTCGGAGAAATAAAACGCGGCGAAATTGAAAGACTTTGGTCGGGGCATTATTTATGTGGATCAAATATCGATAGAGTTTTTTTCCGACGGAGCGCGGCTATGAAAATTTTATTTACGTTGAATAATTTGTGAACAAATATATATTGTAAATATATGAATAAAAAAATATTGTCTTTTTAATATAAAATTAGCTCTTATGTATATATACACTTTAAAAATATATCTGAGAAAAGATATCTCACGCGTCTATTTTTTTTTTTTTTTTTTAAGTTCTTTTTCTTCTTAAATTTATTCTGAAAGATACGAAAACTCTCTCTCTCGGAGAGAGTAAATATCTCGGTGAAGTCTGCAACATTCGCAACTGAACATGCTATTTAAATTCAGAGAAGCGTCTCTGACGAGACGCTTTATCCAATTTGCAATCTAGTCTAGCATAGCTCACGATGAACGCGGCATTAATGCTGTCAGCTGATCCGATTTAAAATTCATTATCCGTCGATAAAGCCTGAAACCATTATTTCATTTGCGCGAGATTAACGGGCGCACTCAGTTGGGCAAACACACCGATCGATGAGATTATGCGAATGCGCATTCCGGAATCTAATAAATTAACAACGCCACTCACACTTGTCCGTTGTAATTCCATTTTTGAACTCGGCAAACTATTCCGTATTGCGGCAAACAATTGCGCTACAAATTGCAATTTAGAGCATAACCAACATATTCGCAATTTTCAGAGCTCTGTAATTTGAGAACAGAATTGATGTAAAACTGCCACAACTAAAATTATTTTATGATGCGGCTTTTAAATATCGGATTACTATTGTGATGTAGCTATAATTTTCAGGCAACTATAAATAATGCTGGAGTCCAGAATATCGTTCACAAGTGAGAGAGAAATATTTACCATAGAAATATCACAACTAATATTTATCATTTATGAATTTATAACGTATAATACCGTCTCGCTTCGGGGGCCCTCGAGTAATCATAAGACATTTCAATAATATTTATCCTCAGAATCGCCATCAATTATCGCATTCACCCCCCCGAAATTCGTGAGCAAAAAAAAAACTACGCGGTGAAAGTATTGCGAGTCATTCCCGCGGACGTTTTATGGGGTTATAGGTAGAGGCTCTCTTGGTTAGGGGCGGAAGAACGAGAGGGTGACTCCGTCGCGAGGAAGTTATTGATTCCCTTGGCTTGGGCCGAGTGCGAGAAGAAGAGATGAGAACGAAGGCGTGGACGAGGCGGTATGAGTTCATTGCAGTTTCAGTCAAAGTCTCTCTCTCTCTCGCACTCCGCTTGTCCACCCTCCTTTCTTTAGCTCGTTTTCTCGTGCGAAATTATGCACGATAAAATCGTGAAAAGCTAAGTACACAGAGTGTCTAATCGTGCGCTAAGTCTTAAAAAAATGCGAATAAAACGATCGCGACGTGCAAAAATCTCTATTATTCGAGACTGAAATAAACAGTCGCGAATGAAAAATCAATCAGATCGAAAAGAACGTGTGACGCGCATAAATAATCTCACAGAATCATCGACGAAATCGCATGACGTTTCGTCGTCTTCCGCGCGCGTAAAAGATCAGAGTTAGAAACCGAGAAGAGCGAAATGCGTCGCAATTTCGCTTCCACCCCTCCTCCTTTAATCCTGCTATCCCTTTATGAATGCCGAGAGCGGGATGGCACGATCGGTTTGCGGTTATGCAAAAGCTGAGTCAAGCGCGATCGGAATTACGCTCGGGCGGCGGATGGCGATAAAGCGACGATACAGGAATTGCACTTTCTGAAACTGCAGCAGCCAGTATATCCTCCCCCTCCCTCCACCCCCTCGCTGCTTTTCGCTCGCTCGACGGCGCAGTCGATTCGACCATCGTCGCTGGTAAAAGAGCCCGGTTATATATGCGACCGCGGAACGGGTAAGAAGGGGACAGAGGGGGAGGGGAATCGAGAGGATGAGCCCTCGCTGTTTTCGTATTCCGGCATCGATCCCACGCCACCGCACCATCACGAGCTTTCGTCTCACCCCCGGTGGGATGTGACAAGAGCGCTCTTGTCGCATTTTGCCGCTGAATACCCAGAGATAAAGGATTACGCGCGACGATCTTTTATTCGCGAGCGCTTACACACCGAATTTTACAGAATTCGCAAAATTACGATATCTCGTTATCAAATGCAATCAGTAACCAATCCCACGGGTTCGTAGTAATATCTCATCCTATAATGAATAATAATAGAATCATATATATTCTCAATTAGAATACCTATTATACCTTTGCTATTATTTCTTTACTCTGCCAATACTTCATAAAGAAACTTGTAATTTTATACAACAGAAAATAACAGCTTTTTCCCTATCATATTACAGTCTAACATTTCGTTATAGTATGATAAGATTAGACGAGTGATGTCGATTTATGATCGAAGCCATTGCTGATTTCGCTTTTTCTAAAATATCACGACGACGGTAGCATATAGACACGAGGGGGAAGATACAGGCATCTCTTCCTTCCCGCTCTCGTTTCACCTCGTCTGAGCGAGCATATCCGCGTCCCCGGAACTGAAGGTTTATCGACGAGGTTGCTTGGTTTCGGTTAGAGGGTGCACCTTCGAACCCAAAGGGAAAAGAAGATAAGCTCGCCCTGTTTACAACCACCCTTCACAAAGGAACGATCACGGACCGAGATTCCCGTCGCGATATTTCTATCGATGGGGCCCGACGTAATATCATGAACGTCCCGACGACGACGACGACGACGCTCCGGATCGCCAGTAAAAGTTTTTTTTTTCTCCTTCGTCGTTACGTCGCTCGCCGCGTTACGTCGGCAGATTCTATTTTAGGAGCGTCGTCCGTTGCTGAGATGCTGAATTTATAAAGAGGGGCGACGGCAAGTTTTTCGCGCGAACTTGTTTGCCGAGTAAACTATAAACGACGACGGAGGATTTCTATAGAGAGCGAGTAACGCTTTATTGGGCTTCGCATAACACGCAGATTATTACGACATCGATGGACAAAAAAAACGTCGCGGGTATTTTCTCACACTGAAGAAAGCTGGGGAACTACAATTCACGATCGCCACGAATTATTATCGTCCGAGATAAAATCCGGAGAATTAGAGAAAAATTAGATTGCGAACGGAAAAACGGTAATGTTGAGCATTCATAAGAGATATTCCATTTAATTGGAGCATTAAGAGATCGCATTTACGATACTTTTTTGCCGGATGAAAGAGGAAAGAAGAACCAGCTCTCGAGTATTATTTCATAATTGAAAACGTAGATCGTTATCGTCCTATTTTCATCGGCGTCGCTTAAACGATGCGCGAAGCTCTCGAGGAGCCGTCTTTTAAATTTAAACGAGATTTAAATCCCTCGCGCAAGCTCCGGCATTGAATTTAAGATGAAGATTTACATCTCCGCCGTACACTTTACAGGTACTATCATAATCTAAGAGCTGCAAACGATGAAATTATAAAGTGAATTATGTCTACGTACGCGAAAGAATCGATGCAACAAAACATTAGCGTTTATCCTTGCCTATGCGAATATGAATATTAAATAATACGTTTTTTATTATGGATTAATAATGGGGTAATCGATAAATGCCGACCGTTCCATTATTGGCCATTCAATTAAAAACCGTCGTCATTATATCCTGAAATACTTCTCGGGAAGCTACCCGTTCTACGGTCGATATACAACGAGACGAGCCGCCTTTCGTTGCCGGAACAAGCCACTTACTCACGATAAAATTGAATTTACGAAGAAAAAGCCCGGCTCGCCCGCGACTTTCAGGAGGATGAGACGGAAGGGTAATTGAGGGTATAAATATTACCATTTTTAATGAACCATCTTTCACGGGCTCTTCCTCAACGCGAAATTAATTCTCAATCAATTAAGCTCGGACGAGATTTTCATCGCGATATTTCCATCGAGCCCGACGTAATTACGCGAGCGACTCGACAATATCCAACCCCGACAAGTTCCATCCCATAAAAAAAATATAAAATAATATTGAAACACGATTTACGAGACGGAAGTCGAGCCCGCAATTTGCGAACGAGGCTAATGAGATGCGCCAACGTAATTTTCCACGCCTAGGCGCCGCTCCGAACCGATCGAGATTCAATAGCGCCGGGTCGAGAAAGATCTCTATTCCAAGATTTTTCCTGGCAGATTTCAGAAGCTTCAACTGGGATTTCACGCCGTAATTTAACTCTAGTATACATAATCTTCCGCGAATAACATGTATTAAAGAAATCATATTCTTTTTATATCATATTTTTTCCATATTTAAATATAATAATTAATTATTATACTTTCTTCAATAAAATTATTTTAGTTCTTATTTTTAAATAACATATATATATAATTACAAAATAAATTTAAGATTTACTGATTAATATATAAGAAAAAAAGGCAAATCCGCGCTATTAACGAGAAAAAAAATAACCGGCTTTTAATCCAAATATTAACATATTTAACCAAAAATTTTTTCTCCACGCTACGCGATATAAATTCAAATCGATATAAATTGAAAATGAATTTTCAAGCAATTCGAGCAAATAAAAGCGACTTCGTTGAAGCGGATTCACATCTCCCGGGGCCATCCAATTTCATTGTTGATTCTACCTTTTCACCTCTGCCTAGCGTCAAGACTGCTTCTTCTTCTTCTTCTTCTTCGCATTTGCCCTCGCCATCTTCTCCAGTCATCGTGTGGAGGCCAAACCACTCGAGATACGCTACTAACCCTAATACTATTACCGCCATCCCCCGTCGAGAGAGAATCTGCGGCTGAGTGTCCTCGATTCCAGCAACAACCATTTGCAGGTTTCCCTTATCCCAGAGGATCGCGAGGGAATACCGCAGCGCAGTCTCCTCTCTCGCCGGAAACTTTAAAATGCCCCCATTTCACTGAATAACGCAGAAATCTTACAGCCGAATCCGTTTCGCCACCATTAAAGATTCGAAGTTCACTTAGAATGTAATTACTCGTTTCAAGCAATTCGTCCATTTCACAGACTATTTAATCACGATCAAAAGAGAAGCACAACCACGTCATATGTATATGTATTTTAAACACTATCGTATAATTAAAAAAATATAATTGTAGAATTGTTTATATATATTTCAG
Source organism: Lasius platythorax (assembly GCA_963971435.1). Lineage (NCBI taxonomy): Eukaryota > Metazoa > Arthropoda > Insecta > Hymenoptera > Formicidae > Lasius > Lasius platythorax. The sequence continues at coordinate 10,348,270 of OZ020547.1, forward strand.
ATTGTAATTTTGAATTTAATCACAATTTAATTATTTAGCTCAAATGTATGAAAACATGTCTACAATTATTTAAAATGATAAAGTAATATAATGTTAAGTGATAATATAATATAAAATGATAATAATTATATTCAAAATTGTGAAATATTAGACAAAATATCAGACGTGGAGAGAGAAAGAAAGAGAGAGATATATATATATTTGCGATAAAATATACTGGATTTATTTTATGAACGCCTGTTTTTCTAATCGAGTCTATACGAGTTGGAAAGTGCATTATGTGATCGCACGAGGCATTACACGTAATAAAGATTAGGTGAGTTACTCAACGGGTTATCGACCCGATGTCAAGTAATATGACTTACTGACACGCGGCAACACACAAAAGAGTGCCGGCACACACAGATAACGCTTCTCTCTCATCGACGGTTTTATTCTTTTCAAAACGTAAGAAAACTTTGCTCTTACAATAGCGAAGTGAAACGCGGCGGGCGCGACTCGAGTTATCTCGCTAATCGCCTGACGCGGTCGACCATAAACTCTATCGAGAAAAATCGATTATCCTTCCTATCGAGAGCGCCCGGCGCTCGACTTGCTTTTCATCCTGAGAACAGACAGAAACCAGTCGAACCAGTATCTCGAATCAATACGACCGAGAAGAAACAATAGGTGCCTCAGAGAACCACGAGCGAGGAGAAGATGAAAGCTCGTCGGAGGAACGAAGAATAATTGCGTTAAATAATCGACCGATACTGTTAAGAGAGAAAGAGAGACACGCGGATAAACGGCACCAACCCTTATATATATACATATATACATTTATACTCTACGGGGAGTCTACGTAAAACAGATCTAACACGGAGACAATGAGGGTGCCAACGAGCTACGTTTCCACCATTGTGCTCTGTTAATTAAAGGCTCCAGCAATTACCGCGACGCAACTGTTTCTTTCACTGCTCGTAAGATGCTTACCGTCCCCGACCCCTTAGCCTTTCTCATCCCCCTCCCTCCCCCCCGCGCTCCTTTTATCCTTCTTGGGATTCCGCGAAAAGCCGTTCTTCGCGATCGCACAAAATGCGTGACGCACGTTACATCTCGCACCGGTCGTTATTCGCAACGAACGTTGCTTTAAAAAATTGAATTCTCTTTACATATTTTCTGAAAGTTAAAAGAATAAAATTTAAATAAAATGAAATTATTTAAATGTAACAACGGAAAACCGAGTTATTAATTATAAACGAAAGTGTTTTAACGAAAATGCTATTTTTAAACTTATATTTTTTAATCTAATTCCTCTAAAAATATATTAGAAAAATAATAATGGCAAATGTAAACACGCGCTTATAATAAAATAAACGTCAATGATCATTGAACCCGGGCAATATAATTTCTCCGGGAACTGTGAAATCATATTTCGCAAAAGCAATAAATCGTTATAATATTCTAAAAATCAACACAATTCTGCGCTTGTATAAGCATGTTCTTTAATTACATCGCTACAGTGTCGAATCTGTTGTAATTATCAATCCGGATAATTGTTAAATATGTGATGATATATTAATAACATAATGCCAGAAACATTACAACTAGTATAACGCGATAATATTAATTAGCAACTAATGGCCATTCTACGTTAATTTACCTGCATAACGCGAAACATAAATTAAACATAAATTAAATTTCAACAAAATTTTATATAAATGGCTTTACTTAACTTTGTCCACAAATGTAACTTTGATCCAATCATGGTCAATCAGACAATTAATAGCTGACGAATAAACGCTGCTGTTAATACTCGCGTATAACGCGCATCCCAATTTTAGTCCGCGAAATTTAATTTGTCATTCTGATTGTGAGTAATGAATAATCAATGCAATAATCATTGAATCCTCCGTCAAAACCTCCCTTCGCACAGACTAGAGGAATACGATTCTCATCTCATGCGTCATAATTTTTCCAGACATTTATCTCGACTCGCAAAGAATCCCGTCATATATTTCACCACCCTCTGAAGACGCTCGAGGAGGAGAGAAGTATGGAACGTTATCGGTTGAGGGTGCGCGTCAAAAATACATCGGGCCGACTATTCTGAGAGAAAAGAGGAAGGCGAGGAGGAAGAGGAGAGGAAAGGAATGGATGGACGTTTCTCGGAGGAATTTGGCAAGGATGGAAGGGCGAAGGCGAAACAGGCGAATCAGGAATGATGTTGCACGCAATCTTATTCCCGGGGGGAATCTTTCGTAAGAATAGAGATAAGACACGAAGCGCCACGTAGATAGGTAGATAGGTAGGTAGGTAGGTAGGTAGGTGTCGAATGATTTGCATACAAAAGAACGAAACAAGGTAAAGAGACTAGAGGAAGCTCGAGTCTGTGCAGGCTGCACCGCGGTCGATATAAAGTAAAATCTTCATTCCGGGAAAGGTCACTGCATTGTATTATACTACGCGTACTATAAAATGAGTATAGGCGAAATCGCGTAAACGTATAACGTGGGAAAAAAATATCTCAACCGCTAGATATAGTCATTCTTAACGCTAGAATTCATGATGCCGCGCATGTAAAGTCGTAAAAACTAACAATAGGAGGGAAATAATTTTGGGAAATATCTCACTTAAACTCTGCATTAAGATAATTTAAATATTTTCAATCCTTATTTATGCGTTTCAAGATAAAAAATATATGTAAGCGTGCATCTCTATCGCTTTGTCCGATAAATCTGATATCAAAGGAAGGATGGACTGTTTGAGACGAGTTTTGTTTTAAATCGATTGCGATGTAAAGTTTGATAAAAATGCGTGGAAATTTCGACGATAAATAAACATATATATATATATATATCACGATAAATAAACCTTTGGCGGAATATAGGATGTAGGTAATTCGAAAAATGGTCCACGTGCGAAATGATTACATCGTGCAGCGCTGCAAGTGACCCGGTTTCGTTAATCACACTGCGGGCACAATGAGATTGCGTAGAACCAAGCGTGACCACACGCTCGATCTTCCCGTACATGTGCGTGTATACCTGCACGCACAGACGCGTAATATGTGTCAATTGAAACGGCTTTTATTGTTATTGGACGCGTCGACACGCTCTCGAAGAGGAATACATCGCGAGATAACGAGACGAAAGCCCGATAAAAGGAACAATTGTTCATCGAGACGAACACGGCTCATGAATATTAAAACAAATTTGTATTCACCGTGAAAATCGCAGTCGGATTTAAGATAAAGACTTACTTTGAAGCTGCTAGGAAAACTCGTGCCCGATTGCGCCGATAATCTGAACTAACGATTTGAACCTTTCCTTGCTATAGATTATCTTAGTCTTACCTGTAACAAATAGAGAAACAGAATTAGTTGAAAAAAAAATTCATGAATTTATATAAATTTTCGTTTTTACATAACAATACTGAAAATCTAGACATAATAGATATATGCTTTGTATCAAATTAAGATTATTTATATCGGCAGCGATTATTTATTCCATATATATTATATAAATTGTGATTATAATTACATTATCTCGTTAAATTATTTTCAGCGGAAAAAAATAAAAGATTGTATATTTGTTTCTTCGCCGTCTAAAGGCGATGCGATTTGAATAAAGAGGATTAGGCAAACGTTACATCTTTAGACGGAAGAGACGGAGGAAAAAAAACGGGAGAGGGTGACACGTCTGGCTCGTGATATCTGTCTCTTTCCTAGTCGGAGCGCTTTTTCCCACGGGATCGTTTGTCTGGCAGACATGCACCAGAGACATTTTGAAAAGCACGTTCGACGGCACACAATGGGTGAGCGCGCTGGCCAAAGCAGAAGCCGTGCTTTTGCCGGTTTATTCACCTCTCGCCCTTTCCACTTCCTCCCCTTCTCTGATTCGCCAGGTAAACAGTCGCACGAGAGATACGACGCACGATCGCTCACACTAGGCTCGCTTTTCACGCACGCCCACGCTGAGAGAAAAACTTTCCGCATACAAAAAGTTTACACTCATGTGAGATCAGTAACGTATTTCGCGAAGCCTCATGAACCTCATTTAAAAATTTATATATATATATATATATATATATATATATATATCGAATCTTTATAAGTTTCTTATTAATATATATGAATTATGTGAACACACACAGAATATTGTATATCTCTTTAAAAATCTCATGCAAAAAAAAATCTATGCGTTTTATGTAACATTCCTCATACATCATACATGTTGTAACATTCCTCATACATCAAAACACGAAAATATCAAACATGCGCTTTTCGATCATGATATAAAATACGACCCTCCGGTCATAGGAGGGATACACCCCTGTGCACGGAGGGAAGGTCGCTCACCGTGTGAGCGTACGCTTGTGTGCGGATATATACGCGTGTGTATGTGCATGCGTGTGTGTATGTGTACGTGTGCACGGGAGTGAAAAAACCGTGTAACACACGACGCATACGCGCGTCAGTGCATGTTGGCATTGTTGCCCTTCTTGGCGTCACCCCCGCATCTATCGCACCCTCGCGCAACGCGACTTTCTGTGTACGTATGTACGTATGTATGTATAATGGAAACACGGCACGCGAGCTGACGAAGGGTGATATACCCTTTGCTCTTTGCCTTTGCTGGTCGTCAACGGACGGAGAAAAAATCCACGATAGTCTTGCACGGACTTGCACGAGGGACACGGCGGCGGTACTGCTTTCAATTTACAATTGCCATTACGATCGCGTGCGTCGCTTTTCGTTTACGCACAATCGGCAGTTTGCTTTTCGCATTTGGAATGTACATACATCGCAGCACAGACGAAAATGTCTGCGATCCTAATTCCACCGAACTCTACCATTAATCGACAAAATAATCACCTAGGTATATTGCAATTTTTTTAATAAACTCAATTTGACGCAACATACATTATACATAAGATTTCTTTGAAAGAACTACAAGTCATAATTAGTCATAACAGAGTAATTTTTAGAGAAGAGAGAAATTTGAAAAAAATTAAATTTAAGAAATTAATCAGAAATATAAAAATTGCGCGTATCTCTCCATCTCCGGAATTACGTATTTAAAAAATTAAATAATATAATAAGTTGCGAAAAGAGTTCATAATTTTCCGGGATAAAAAATGCCCGTCTTCTTTGCAATCTTTTGCAAAGGATGCCTACGTATAAATCTGAAATCCCCATAAATTTTACGGCACCAAGTCAGAGACCAACCGAAATACTCATCGCTTTCTTTTATGTTGTCTCGCTTTCCCGGTGCGCTGATTTTTTGTTCTTCCTCACTCTTCTTTTTTTTGAGTGCTTTAAGACCGGAAGGGATCAGAGAACTCCACAACAGACTTCCTCCAACTCACACGTGGCTCGTAAGACAACCAACTGAGCGTTTCGCCAGAAACGGGAAACCGAAGACAGATGAGTATTACGTGAAGTTTTAGAGAGGTCGTCGATCGTTTCGTGAACGTGCCCTGAGATACCACCGCAGGCAATAAGATCGGTGGTCGTCGATGTTCACGACGCAATAACGCGGCTGTAAAACCGTAAGTAATATATTTTATAGTACGTATAGAGCAATAAAGCAATGCGCCTTCACATCTGGTCTCGGGGATGCACAACCGGCAGCGATACAGCGGCAAAGAACTCGGATTCTTTATCCCAGGCCTCCCCCCGTTTCATTCATCTTCTTTCCCGCTCTTCTCGCGTTTTCTCCTTCCTTACGAAGTTCGCGACAGGATTCTACAGCGACGCTTTTATTCCCACGTTCGTTCGTTCGCGGGACCACCGGTGTCGGTATATCGAGAAAAAATTGAAAAAATACAAGTCTCTCGATTTCTTTTCAACTCGAAGTTACATCACCTATTGCAATGCTAAAAACAACGCATAATACATTTTCAAGAAGAAGATAGCCTTAGAAAATACTTGTTACGTATTATTCGATATTAATCAAGAAAAATAAATAAAATTTAAAGAACTTTTAAGAAAAATAATATTATATTTTGTTTCGGCACTTAATGGAAGATTAAATACCAAAAATAATACTCTCGATAAAAGTACAAGTATAATTAACGACTGACAAAAAAAAGATATACGTAGATCAAATACGACAGGAAAGAATAACTAATTGCATGAATATAATTTATATGCATTTAAATTTCAACACTATATTTCTCTCGCTCTTTCTCACATACACACGCATACATTCGGTAATAAATACATGCGCAAAGTACGTATGAATTTTTACGATTGTAAAACAGGATCCAAAGATACACTGCCAACATGATCGTAAAGCAAAGTCCAACTTTACCAGCCATCAATTTTTTGTTTTATATTTTATCGCACGATCTCTTCGTTTCACGTAGAATTGATTAAGAATCGTCAATCTATCGGCTCCGAGCTCCTCGCAGTCGAGAAACATGGGAAGAGATGCAATGATAATAAAGTCGATCTCGGTCCCATTGTACGCGTCTTCGCTGTGGCAGACGCGGTTTTACCAGGTTCGCTTGCGCAATTGTTAACCGACAACGACAGCTCTCTGTCGTACACACAGACATGCAACCAAATCAAAGAGAGATCAGCATTACGGCGTGTTCGCGTCAGCCGCGCTTGTCGCTGAATTGTGCATAGAAGATAAATGAAGTTGAAGTCGTAATTTAGCCGAGCAACGAGAGAGAGACAGTTTCGTTTAACTAGGGAAGCTTGAATATGTGAAACGTTGTTTGAATTTATTGTTTGTGATATATCTTACATTCCACATGGATTTATATTCTCAGAGTCGCGTATAAATCACGCGTTGATTCGTCATAGACGTAATAAAAAAAAAAAAAGTCGTTTCGATCAAAACTTGCTTATTTATAACGAACAACCATGTTTCGTGAGCTCAATATTTTTCTTTTATTACCCACTGACATTTCCGCGAAAACTGCGTCCGTCCGATTGATCAACATCCTGCGTCATTGCTCGAACGTATCGCGTGTTTCAGGGATTGAATAAATTCGTCTTCGTCCGGAATTGCGAAATGCTAAAATAAGCCGGCTCCCACTCGTGTTTAAATAAGAGTTTCTAGCGTTGAAGCTTGCGAAACTTTTGCCGGCCGTGCGCTTGCGTGCTCCATATAAATGTAAAACGTAGATATTCGCCGAACGCTTTCACATCAAAAGCGAGACCGTCGTTTAAATGCGGTTTTGAATTAATGCGGCTGTCATTACAGAATTTCACACAATAAATCCTATAATTATTACTAAATATAATTTATGTTATTATTATTAATTGATAATAATAAATTGATTACGCGCGAAAACGTTTATAAATAATTAATGTTACTATATTTACGTCGATACTACTGCTTGTGATTTTGTTAAAAGATTTCATTGTATGATACCACATCAATTTTAAGATTGTTTAACACTTGAGATTATCTCAAACTCATGTGTAAATTATATAAAAAGATTTATAAAAAAAATTTCATTTATAGTGTCCTATATAATCCTGTTAAGTGGTTTATTATCTTTGCACACCATCATGATGATACACCTTTGAGCGATCCGCACATGTCAGAAAGTGATGTAAAAATAATATCCAAGGCCATTCCGACCGAGCGCGTGTTCCCGCGGTTAACAGACGTTCCCGATAAAGCTCGTTTTACTAGCATCGTTATACATCGAGTTAATCGTTTCAACGATTCGAGGAACTTCAAAGTGCCAGAGAGAACGTAAAGTTCCTGGCCCACTTTTCCATCAGACTCAAACTACGCACGAGCCACGCACCGCATCGCCAGTGGCCTATAAATCGTTATCGTCTGTATCTATTTTAAAAATCACGTATATCGAATACGAATGCACGGATATATATGTACGTATGTATTGAAAGGAGAGTAAACAAAAAAATTATTGTCGATTGACTTGATTAGGGCAATTGTGACGTGGAGAGATATACTGGAAATATTGACGATCGTTATGAAGTCATTGAAAATGATAATTACATTCTTCTTATTTAATGAATTCATTAGAAAATTACGGACACTAATCATATCATTAATGGTAATAAAAAATATTGCTCTATTATATTAACCCCAGTTATCCTCAATTTTTCGAACACGTGTAATGTAATCTCTTCTGAAGAAAACTACATATATACTTGTATGTGTATAGTATAGAGAATATATCTCTGCAGATTCACTACCGAAATAAAACCGTTGAAATCAATAGGTTTTCGATAGATTCAGTATTAATACTGGTAAAAGTGCATCTACGCCTCCGTGTGCCATTTGGCATTTCGATCGCCGCGAAATCGCGCAATCGCGATTTCCAATGCGCGTTGCATTCCGATAAATTGGATTCCAGTGTATTAAAGGATGCGCGTACATCACGTCGAACCGTTCGATCTGTTGTTGTAACCCACGTTTAACTGTGCAACCAGCAGCGTGCGATTACTTATGAATGTGCCTTGGGAAGAATATCGATATACACAAAGACGCGGTTACGAAAGCAACACGAATCCCGTCGATCCAACTATATATTAATTAAAAAGATTAACGATACTTATATATCGAAATGTTACAAGAATGAGTAATTACAGCGATTTTAAAATCTTATCGATCTTATCGATATACGCACGCATACGCGAATAGCGAGTGCGATATAAGCGTCTTCGAAAGCGTCAAAAGAAATTTATTGCCATGGATCTCCGTTACGTACTTCTGTCAGCGACATGAAATATACGATCACTGTGTTTTTATCGTATGATCGGTGAAATCACGACGACAGCACCAGCGGCGCGGAGAAAGCTACAGTCTGCTCGGTCGTCGTTTATGGCCGATCGCAGACATCTGGTTACGTCGTCGACGTCGACGTCGACGTCGTCTCCGAAACTTTTGCGACGCGTCGCCCCGCTCCCCCCAATTGTTCTTTTTACGGTCCCTAAATTTGTCGATCCGTTCACCAATTCGATTATCCGTATGTCTAAAATTCGCCGGACGATATTTGAAGGTTGAAAAGCGGGACGTAGTGCGCAAAAATAACTCGCTGCTCCGGGCATATCTCGGCGAAAGCAACGCAACGCGATGTGACATTACGTAATAAAAATATCATGCGCGCGATAAACCCTTTTTCATACAAAGGATTCGGTGAAACTTGATAAGTCATATTTTACAGCGATGAGTGAGTTTTCCTGTGATTTTAAATTAAAAAATAACATCATTTTTAACGCGATCCTTAAAAATTATAAATTAAAAAAGGATTAAATTTATGACGACCTGAGATGATAAAGTATTTAAATCATATTTCAGTTTTATTATTATATTCTCTCTCTCTTACAATCTTTTTATTAAGTCTTTTATTTACGATGGATAAGTAAAATTTACTTCCGTTTATCTTTTGACATTTAGCTCTTAATTCTTTGGAGGATTACTAAAAAAAAAAAAATGCTGTCTCTCTCTTTACTGCGCATCATGTGATCAAAGCGAAAATTAAAAAAGTAAACTCATCAAGCTCTTCCTCCTCGTATAAAAAGTCTCGAGGCCGTTGTCTCGATACTCGCGCGTGAGACGTTACGTAAATGATTTTTGTTGGAGCGAGACTCTTAATTTCGGAGAAAGTAGGTTATGGGTGAAGGGACCAAGAGGTCACGCTTCGCGAGGAAAAAGTAAACGGGAAGGGAGAGTGCCGAGCGACCGACAGAGCCCTTGATGAAGTTCCGCCCTTCAAGGACAAAATTATCGGAGGCCTCGAAGAAACGAGGCCTGGGAAACGCTCCGGTTCCGAAGCGTTTCGCTGAAGGAGCAAATTATTTACGCCCCCTCGTTAAGAAATCATTTCTGCCAGAAAGAGCATGCTCCATGATATTTGCATAGCCGCGTGTTTTAATAAGCGATCCCTTTTCGAGCGCGCTCTCCACGCGAAGATTAAATACGCGCCGCGAGAGTATTCGTACGTAATTGCAGATGCCGACCGAATCGCGTTACGATCCGTTAATTCGAATCCTTGAATGAAAACACGCTGAGAAACGTTGATTGTATTTCTATGGGCTCATAAATGTTTCCGGTTCGACGATATAGCGATCAGCAATCTGTTCGCGACGTCATATTCGCAACGTCTCTCTGTTCTCGCGAGCGCTATTAACGCCCGCGGCCTTTATACACTCGTACTCGATCAGATATTACGTACCGCTTCATTGTTAACGTAGACAACGTACGTCTTGTTCTCGCGTCTCGTAATTAACGCAGGTAGAAGTCGGTAGAATATTTTCGAATACTTTGTCGCGTTCATCATCGCGTATTATTTCGACGAGTCCGAACGCATAATAATATCGCGATGTTGGCAGCGCGATACATTTTCGACGGGAGAAATATCGCGTAGCATCGTCAGTCGCGCGATATGTAATTAAGATAGCGCCTCGTCAGGGCCAAGATAAAGTGCACACGGCGGTATTCCGCATTGTCTAAGAGAGAAATCGCCCAGGTGCGCCACGTTCGAGTTAGAATGCGGAGTCGAATAACTTTCCTGAGTCGTCGTCGTCGTCGTCGTCGTCAAGAACGACGACTGGACTGGCTTTCCCATACTTCTATGCCCTAATTACTACCGTTGGAACGTTCTTACTGCTTTAATTACTATAATTACTCCGCGTGTTCTCGCTGTGACGCGTTTATTCGTTTCGTGTTATTTCACGGCGTCATATCTTGCTTCCATCCTGTCGGTGCATACTATATATGCAATATCTACCATTAATTTATCGCTGTTATTTCCTTGATTATCACTGCCTTTGTCGTGTTAAACAGACAGACGTGTATGTAGATAATTTACTTAGATTATGAGATAAGAGCCCTCCTTTTACGTGTCATTTTAATAGGAAATTTAGAAAAAATACATTCGCAAGATGAAGGTAATTTAGAAATTATATCAAGAGAAATTGTAATTTTTAAATAGAAATTAATTGTTTTAATAGAAATTCGAGCATTTAATTTTGTTAAGAAAACAACAATAATAAAAAATTGTGATAATAATACAAAAAAGATGCTAATTTTACAACGATTAATATATAAAATGTTATGAAAATTAAATAAAATGTTATGAAAAAAATCTATTTAGCGTATTTAAAAAAGTTTTATCAAGATAAAATTAAAGTTTTCAACTATCTACATCTTTTATCAATTTATTTTTTTTTTATATCCAACCAATGTCTAGAATCATTATCGATGCCTTTTAACGGAAAATTTCACCGGTTTCTTATTGAAACACAACCTACCTCTGGCAGCTCTAAATACCACCGGAATCTGCGCCCTAATGCCTTCGCCAGGAGGGGCTCTCGGATCCGATTAATTTCCGCTCGATTCCGAATAACATTTAATATTTAAAAAGCTTTAGTCTGAGACGCGCGCAACGAGCGACGACAAGAGGGGGAGGTATCGGTAAGGGAGACCTGTCGCCAGAGTGGTGTAAGAGCGGCCGCCGCGCCGGTCGGCAGTCAGAGATATTCCCGCAAATCGAATGAACGTGAGCCAAATGAAGCGATATTGAAAGGCGATATCGTCGGTTCGCTCGCTCGACGCACAAATTCAATAACGAGCTCTGGAATAGAACGACGAAAGAGAGAGGAAGAGCAGCACCGTATACTCTCCGGACACCGGCACCAAGTGGACTCTCCGCAGGAACGGATTCACTGCAAATATCTACGCTTTTCCTCCCGCCGAGAGAAAGAGAGAGAGAGTTTCACCGACGTATCTCTCAAACGTTCTTTCTCACCGCCGCGATCCGTCAATCATTTCAACGTAACGATACTAAATTACGTATCACCGTCGTTTCTATCAATCTTAAGATCCACGATATCTCACGCAGTATTATTTCTCTTGTTAAACTAAAGATATACATAACTTAAAAATATTATGCAGTACTTTTTTTTTATTAACGGGGAAAGGGGAGGATATATAATGAAAGCCTCAACGATGCCATTGAACTAAAATTGCGGATATTCGAAAATTTAACGCGACTCTGACCACGTGTATTATTTATCGCTAAATTACGAAAATGTAAAACGACTAAATTGGCGACCGTATGGGCTGTTAAAATGTGCAAACATGCGTGTTGTTAACACTTTAATTAGCATACAGACGCAGACGCCTATATTTCCTCGAAAGTTATACGATTTTGCAAATAGTGATGGCTTTATTTATGACTGTATAATTTGCATTTGTATTCGCGTTTGTCGTTTGCGCGTACCGAGCGAAAAAGACCATTAATATCTGACGCAATTCGGTTTTTCCGAGGAAATGCAGGTGTGATTTGTACACGATTGTCGTGTCATCAAACGTGTTAAAACGGGAAAAGCGAAACGCGCGGATCCGCCCCTGCAGCTCCGGATCAGTATGGTATCCAGCATTTGTTCGTCGTTTTGTTTGCTCGGAGATGGTATTGGTGAATGTGAGTGCTGTGCGCTCTCGCATGCCGCTGCATCGTACTACTACCCACAATGCTTTGTGTCTATCGGCTGGGTTTATCCAACGATCGATCCGCGGCTGTCCGGCGACTCTCGCTTAAAACCTTTCGGAGAAAATATAGTAAGCGATCTCGCGTCGCCACCGGCAACGAAGTCTCCCGCTATTTAGCGCGATAATATCGCGTTATAGCCACTGAAGGAAAAAAGTCCACGGAGAGAACGAGCGTGTAATATCTATCCAATAGTTGTGCTTCCATTACGAAAAAAGAGAAGTCGCGAAAATCGCGATTTAAAACGCGAAATTCGTACGTTTGTCAACGAAAAAAAAAAATTATTTTAAAAAAATAGAAAATATATATACATATATGTATTATATATACATATATTTAAAAAATATATATATTGTATATTACATATATTATAAATGTAATCTTTTAATTAATTTAAATTAGATTGTAAAGCATAGAGATAATAAATTTTTTATAATGTCTACATTTTAAATTATTCATAATAATATGGACATAAAATATTTCATAATAATAAACCACGATAGCCGCCATACGAATGGTCCTGTTTAAGTTTGCAGCGACAGAACGCGAGAAATTATTGCTAAAATAAATTCTGTATGCATAAAACGGTCTCGCGTTGGGAATATTAACGATAATTTCGTGTTTGACATCGAAAAAGAATTAATCGAGGGCGGAGCGGAGCGCGCGAATATTGGATCGGCTACATGCCCGCTTCCATTAATCGAACTGAAAATCGCGGAAATTACGTTATGCTCGCGACCAAAAGCGCTGTCACGTTCATACGCCGAAATCACCGGATTTGATTACTAAGCGAAACATAATAACGCTCGGCTCATTGAAAGCAAATAACGATGCCCGCGCGCGCGCGAAGTTTGTATAGTTGGGTTTTCCGACCAGACGTAAATAAATTTCACGAATGGCGAATCATTTGTATAACGCCCATCCAAAAATGATATACGTCGCAATGTGCGGCGCGCATTAAAATCAACACCGCGCCGCGAATATCGGTAAACCGCGAAATTAACGTGCAAATCCGATCCTCTGCCGATCGTGATTGTTTCCTCATTATTAATTTTCACTTTTTAATGCGATCGCTCTAAATCGCGATTCCGCGACAAATTCCCGAAGCCGTATTATTTCGCGCGAATAATTTCCACGACTCGCACGAGAGATCCGTGACTCACGTGACACGATTTCCTTACAAAGTCGGCCCGAACAGAGTCGAGGCTGACAGGAGAGTCAGCACCGTGTGTCACCGGCTGTTCGTTCGAGAGTTCCGACTTTCTCCTTCGGAACGAATCATTAGCTTTCACTCGCGCGAGTCACCCCGGTTTCCAGCTCGTAGACGCTTGTTAGAGAGACGAGCTCCGAGCACGCATGCATGCACGGCTTGCTTGCTCACAGGATCACGCATCTATCGCCAGCTGTCACGTCGAGGTTTAACGATCTTAATATTTATATCGGATATCGTTTATGCAGAGTTGCTCAAAATTGACGAAAATATACAGCGTTATTCTTTGTAAAATGGAGTTCATTCGTTCAGAGTGAAAACATCGAGAGACTAATGGTTTTTTTCAGCTCTACGAGCTATTAAAAAAAAGGCTTTTAGCGAATTACCTCGAAAGCGAAAATAAATGAAAATTGCTCTCCTTGTTTAAACTTAATTTTACTTCAACGGTATTTTTAATAACGGAAAAAACTTGGGTATTAAGATATTGAATGTTGGAATTTAATAAACTGTGACAAATAAACTCGCTCTCCATGTATTCATTTTTCCTCAATTCTAAACGTTTAACGCAAATGTTTGCACTATAGCATGAATAAAACATGCGTTCTTCGCTTTATGCCTTCTTACGATACTATGGAATCAATGTCCGCCGAGGCGAGCTTACTTTCCACCGCAACTGAATCGCGCAAATATCTCCCCATATGTTTCATAATACGATCATAAACTAGTTATTCCCATATTTGTTATTCTGCGATCGATATTATCGCATCTATAGCTCGACAAATATTGAAAAGATACACGTACGAATACTACGATCTTTCGCCTAATGAGAAACTATCTCGCTCGCATGTTTTCAAAGTTTTACAACTCTAATGAATATATTAAAACTTTCTAAAATTGTTAACATTGTGTATGCGTGTGAAGAGGAAGTTTAAAAGATTTATAATTAATGCCGATTATAATCAACTCTTAACATCCCTACTGCAACTAGAATTATTTTCTTCATCCCCCCCATGTTCGTGTGTGTGTGTGTGCGCGCGCGCGCTTCTCTTTATCGTTTGTTTTAAATTTGAATTTAAACAAGCCTCGAATTCCTCCTTTCCGTGATATGCAATTCCGCGATAACCGCGGGTTAAAGCAAGATCGCGATTTGCACGCTCGCGGTGCACGCGTGCTTCGAGAAGATGGTCTCGCGGCGCGCGCCGACACTGGCGTAAAGTGAGAGCACCATAACTGTCACGTATGATACATCATCGTGCGTGTTTTCAGAGTGCGCCTCCGGGGGACCGTAAAACGCGTCGTCCCCCCCCTTCCCTCCATCCCTCGGCTTGTTTGACTTCCATTTTCGATTGTGAACATTCGCGGCGCTCGCGCCCTGTCGCCTCGCGCGCTAAGTTTATCGTTCGTTTTACTGCCGATCGTAAGACGTCAACAATTCACGGTAAAAGCGTCGGTAAATAACATATCGCCGGCGTATAAGCGTTACGTTAAAGCCACCACCAATGTATCTACGTCGCGGGAAGCATTTCGCGCGCGAAAGCGGGAAATTGCGCGCCGCGGCAAATCGATCATTGCGCGATAAAGAGCGCCGCGATAAAACGGACAAAGGGCGATTATCGTAGCTCGTGAATTGCCTTCGGTGATTTAGTATGAGGCGCTTTATTTCCGCCAGAGCTCTATTCATCGTACAATCTACTCTCCTTTTCGGGGAGAAATTTCACCCGATCACGAGCACAAACGTGTTTTTCCTCGCGTAAAATGTTCACGAAATGTTAACTCCTTAGCGATTGATACAAATGTACGCGTTTTATATATCGTTTTTCATCGCGTATACTACATGATATAAATTTTTCTACATCGTATTTAATTCGTGTCGATAAAATGTAATCCAACAAAATTGATTAATAAAAACAATTTTTCCAACTATATATGTTTAGATTTCATTATGTAATTTTTATATAGTGAAGTTATATAAATGTAATAAATATGTTTGCAAAAAAGATATACGCGTCTCATCACGTGACAAGATAATGAAAGAAATAATTCTCACTTTAAACATGATTATCATATCAAACAATTATTCTTGAAAAGCATGCAATCGAAAATTAATAAAATACATACGAATATGTCGATGATGTATCTCGTAGCCGACGAATAAAAATGATTCTTACCTGAAATCATAAAAAAACAAGCACATATAAATCAAATCATCCTAAATGACATCTTGAATATAACAGAGAACGATTTAACGTTTCGAGAAACGGGAAATTCGCGGTAATTCGCTTAACGCTTATCGAATATCAAGAAGAGAGAAGCGCGTATATATATACAGTTTACAGAATCGCATCTTCAACATTCTCGTACTCCTCGCCAATTACTCGAAGCGAACTGTCGGCCGGAACTCCGCTCTCACAATCAAAATGATGGAATCGCACGCGCGCGCGTGGAGTAAAGCTTTACGTTTCCGTAGCTGTCCCGATTCATCAGCCCGCTGCCGACGCTTGTGTGCCAGTCGAGAATAGCGAGGCCTGTTTGCAACTTGCCAAGATCGCTGCGCCAGTCGCGGCCAAGCACCAATAACACCGAGTTAATGATGTTTGGTTGACGGATTTATGAGGCCAGTGCATGCGCTAGAGAGTAGAAGGAGTCATTGCACGCGCTCATAAAGATACGACACACCGCGGGCGATCCTTCGATGGTATCGCGGAAACCATTAGCCAGCCGTATACGGCAAAAACGTCCGAACAAAATCGTATTCCCGCTAATGCGTATATATACCGGACGGGAGACGGCGGAGATGATGGAGAATAAGAAGATTGATGCGCCCGCGCGAAATTGATAACAACAAAAATATTATGCGCTGCGCGAAAGAGGATTGCTCGCGCCAATCGAGCGTCGATCGCGATTATCCTCGGCGTCAATCAACGCGCCCGTAATGAGATGCGGAAAGTGTCGGAGGAGCGCGACACGTTCGAAATGAGGATGCAAGAATCGTTTATGTATCCGTCTCGCCGGCCGCGCGCGAGATTCCTTTGATCCGCGGACGAACACAGCATCCAATCATAGCATCCGCGATGACGCACGACGAACGAGTCGCGTTACAATCGCGCATCTGGCGTATCGGGGAATGACGTTTCGAATATTAATAGCCCGTGAGCGTAGCTATCCCGATGGATCTTTCCTGGATTCGATATAATTATCGGGTAAGGGGCTGAGTCATATAGATTGCTCTTTTTTTTTTTCGCGAAAGATTCAATTCATCCCGAACGTGCGCGCGAATTAATGACTCGCGGAGCAGCGGACACGCAAAGCAAACCTAGCACGAAATAAATCGTAATAAATATGCGCTATAATCGAGAGAAGGAACGTTATTAACGTCCAGAGAGATATCAGCCGTCTGCCAGCTATTAACTTTGCGTAACGACAGCCCGGCGAGAAGTTCCGTTCGCGTTTTTTGGCGCGAGATAACGAGGCCGTGCATTGTTAAACGGATACAGCGAAAAAAAAAAATTCACCCGCCCTCGCTCGTCCAAAAACGATCGCGCGCACTCTTTATACGGTTTTTTGTTAAAAAAAAAACCGAACAGGCCGAACAATGGGTTTATCGTGCGCGCTTGGCACTGAAACGGCCTAATCTCGTTCTGCCAATCGGGACAATCGGTTCTGCGAGCAAGAGCACGACGATAAACAGACTGGAACGCAAATTGCCGGGCTCATTAGCATAATTCCCGATCGTTCTCGAGCTTCGGGCGAGTACTTTCCGCGTGTATATCGTCGCGAACACGAGCACGTTATCGGGATAATTGGTTACTCGAGTCACACGGATTATCGTGCGAAAAACGATTCGGAAAGATCCACCGATCGCAAACGACTCTTGAATCACGATTGCCCCGCGGCAATTTATTCAACGATTTTAATCGAGAAAATGAAAAGCAGGCGGGGACTCTTCTCTCTCGAAGAATTGTTATTCATTATCATTATTTTTTTTTTGGTATGCAAAGAGAATTCGAGACGAAACATCGACTTATTATTATATTACCAATTATAAAATTAAGCAATGAAAGATTAACATTACGGGAATCATTGCGGGCGCTTAAGCGAAAGTTGATCTTTTTAACGTAAAAACGCAACGGGAAATTGCAACAGGTAATGTATAAATCGGATAAAGCCACGGTTACGCGCGCATGAATAAATTAATTATAAAATGTATATATACGAATGCAGATTCTATATACAGACGCGATCGCGCGTCCGTAATGTCACACCGCATAATATACTACGTAATAAAAGAGCCGAGATGCGGCGCGGGCGATTGTAATTGAATTCTGATAGCATAATACCGGGAATACGCGACGATATAAAATGCCCATGTTTCTTAACGTTCTCGCGCTCGAGGAACGGCAAGGAAAAAAATAAAACAAAATAAAAACATACGACATATACATTATCGCTTTATGATACGTTCACCCTGAAGCGAAGACTGCCGAGATGGCCATGTTGTTACACAAAAAAAAAAAAAGCACCAACGACCAAATATTCGCGATTTCGCGCGACTCTCGAGGGCTTTATCCTCGGCAATCACGACGTAACGTGTCTTGCCTGTCTGGTGGTAATGGTGGCCCATACGCGAGATCGTCGTCACGGGTAATTGACACTTTGTAGGATAATGCCGGCGCGAATACGCCGCGTTCTCATGCCGTGTCTTCCGAAGATGACTATCGGCATCCCTCCTCCCCCCCTAATACGCGTGTGTTATGTACGCACGAATGTGTACGCGTCTTGCCATTATTGCCGTGTCTTATACTCGTGTCGACGATCGGCCGCTTTGTGTAAAATGCCCCTGTTGACCACTGACGATTCGATCATTACGTTGCGCAAAAGTTATTACCTGGGACGAGCAATCTGCCGCGCCACGCCGCGCCGTAATGTCGTTGCTTTGTGTATGTGTGTGCGAGCGCGCGCGCACATAATAATAATAATGATGCTTTTAGCAATAATGAAAGACTCCGGAATCTGGCGGATACATGGTCTCGCGCCGCGAGCGACGCGAGTAATGCACACAATCGCGAAGAGTCTCACGTACTTGTACTACGTCAAGGTCGGTGTTACGCGCACGCGCGTTTCAAGTAATTACGTATGTGGAATCGACGTTATACGCTGTTACGCATATCAGGCTGAGAGAGAGAGAGAGAGAGAGAGAGAGAGAGAGAGAGAGAGAGAGAGAGAGAGAGAGAGAGAGAGAGAGCAAATTGCGGCGACTCGCGCGATACCAAAGGATAAGCGTGAATAGCCGTGACGGACCCGACTCGTCATTTTGCCTAAAGATGCGAGGGAGATCAGCTCTCGTGAGTCGCCCCCCAACATGTCGCTCTCTACGTTAAAAAAAAAATACTACGTAGATACAGGTTAAACAATAATTGAATAATTTAAATAATCGTTTAAATAATGTTATATATATTTTGTAATCTAGTTTGACACTTGTTAAATTTCATATCTTCAAATTATTACAGAATAGTAAAATTATCTTGCAAATTACTTCGTTGCAAAATAATGAGCAAAACATGTAGAGTAAAAAATTTTATTATCATTTTCCCGACTCTTTAAATTTGATTAAAAATATATTAAAAACTCGTAAGAAAAATATCCAAAATGAAGAAAGCAATACAGATTGCTACAATTTTCCAAGAAATTTCTCATACTTTGGATCATATACAGAGATATGCGCTCGTTGCATATTTTTCGATTCCGAATGCACGAATCGCTCCATTCAATTTCGCTTGAAAAACGCGTGCTAAGGGCGGAGGTGAATTTAGCAACGGAAGCGAATAAGTTACTACCACGAGAGAGCTACGCATCGGAAATAATGGTTCCCTTTTTTTTTTAATCTCGTAAAAACTCGTAGACCGTTAGCAATGAAGCCGATCCATTCCAATCGCGTTAACTTGTACAAAAGTTTATTTACATATAGCGCAGGCGAATGGCAGCGGACACGTAAATAATTTCTCCATTCGTCTTGATTATTCGTCGTTAAATCCGCGGTAAATTATGCCATTCGTACAAGGTATATACACGCGGGAAAACGGAGACAGAATGCGACCTCGCGGCGGTACAGCGACACGACGAAGCGCAATATTCAATGCATAATGCAGCGTGGATAATAAGTAAACACTTTGTCTTGCGTACCGATCGCGCGGCGTACCGCGACTCTCGTTAATCATTTTCGTATTCGCGATACTCGGAGGGACGGGAGGGAGGGAGAGGGAAGTGGGATAGATCTGTTTACGACGCACTTTTTAATTTGCATCGATGATTAATAGTACCGTTTAAAGCGCGAGGATCTAAAGGGGTCGCCGGCGGCGATGCAATGCGCGCTCGCTTTGCGCACTCCAGCGCTTAATGCACAACCTTCGTGCCAGGCAAATCATTCTGACCACTGCTGGATTATCCGCGTAATCAACATGTGCGTCCTTCGTTTTCCCAAGAGAATAACGCTCCGGATTCTTAGCGACTAATTAGTTCCTTTTAGTCTTGCGGGATTAATATGTCGCTTCCGCAAATTTTAAAACACCGTTGAGAGAAGATAGAAGATGTATAGCATTTCAGTCATTTTTTTTTTGGAGAAAAAATGCACGATTATAATAACATGTAATATTTCTCATTATAAGATGCGATATTAAGTAATCTAAGCTAAAAATTTCTTGATTTCTATGGAAAATAAAAATTGCTTAAAAATCCGCCATCTACATTTTGTGAGAACAATCGAAGTGGTTTATAACAATCGCTGTATCTCGCGAGAGCAGCGTGCATGCGTAACGATTCGCACCTACGTGCGCCTAACGTACCGCTCGGTCAGAGCCTGGACATATTACGATTGGAATCGGGCAACGTGCCGGGTTGCGAGTTGCACGTGCTATGAATAGTTAGATCCGAGTTAGCGTTGATTATCGCGGCATTCGCGTGTCGCCGACGAGGACCAGCGTCGCGCGGGACACGACGGCGCTGAAATTTTCTGATCTGAACCGGCACCCATAGCCAGAGAGACCCGCTAATATTAGAATCGAGCGACCGCATACCGATGTTTCTACCAGAGATGCTTTGTTAGCGCGCCGCACGGATGCGCCGATCGCGAAGGTTAAATTTATATCGAGAAACGCAGAGCCGCACTCTCTGATAATCGTATGAAGAGCTACGCGCGAAACTACGACGAAAAAAAAAATAACTCGCAAATAAAATAATAGTAGTTGGTTCAGAAAGAGACAATATCGCGATACAACAATTTATCGGTTTTTAAAAGGAGCAATTTAAAACTCAGAGACACGTGTAATTGAATTATAGATATCCCCGAGTGAAGAAGAATATATTTCACGTGCAAGCTACGTTCAGTCATAAGAGATTTATATTCATGATTTTCTAAAATTAATGCAATGTTATTAAAATAATTTTTCAATATTAAAAGCATCTCCTGATTGATGCAGCGAGAAAGGTTTTTGCATCTGATAAAATGACTTTCGGAGTTGCAGCTCTGTTTATTCGATTTAATCACCGTCCGTGCTAAACACCATGACATGATTAAATGCGGGTCGAATAAACGCGACCGCCCGACGCGCTTATAATTTATCAGCACGGAGACGACTCGCGTTGCAACAGTGCAAAGCGATACGATGAACGATATATCGACGGAATCGGATCTGGGTCAAGGAGAAATCGGATCGCGTTGCCCGAAGCGACTTTGTACTGCCAAATATTTGGCATCGTTCGCATTGATCACGCAAACGAGACGATGCAATCGATAACAGAGCAGTTTACTTAACGTTCGCTCAACAGATTATCCCTTCTGAGATATTATTAAGAAGTTTGGGTAAATAAAATTTTGTCACAAAATCTGTTCTCGTTAAACTAAATAATACATTCACTTCTCTTTGTGTTCTCGATGTAGATTTGGGTCACAAATAAGTAGTTCGCGATATCAAATCACATCGTTTAATCGTCGTAACCGGTTGAATATTAATGTTGGAAAGATAAAATATCATGGACCATATCCCTTTCATTGACTCGATTCTCCGCTTGTAAAAAACTTATAGCGTTATAAAAAAAAAAAAATACGCTGAAGTTTCCGCACGTCCGGACGTATCGTCGTAAAATCTCGGTGAAATCCGTTATCTCGCACTCTCGCGCCTCTCCTCGATGCTTTCTCGATTTCCCTATAAACCCTGGAGGAAAATCATTCTGAATCCCGTATAGAGGATCGCGCGGCGGAAACAGAAAGGCGGCACAGAGCGAAGCCGGAGAAGCGTAAAGCGGACACCGGAACAAAGGCGAGACACAAAATCCAGAAATGCGGACGGCCTGTCTATTCGTATACACGCCCGGAGGGGTGATTCTAATTACAAACGGGGAAACTGGCGCTGTAATGCGATCGTTCGTGCATTCTCATTAACAATTACTGCGAAAGGAGAGTTAATGCGCGGCTTGATCACGGTCATAATTAGCCCCGTCCGCGATACGGTAGATGCGGGAGCGAAAACTAGACGAGATGCCAGTGATTTAGTGAGAGATAGTTGAATCGTTGTATAATCTACATTTTTTTTTTTTTTTTTTTTTTTTTCATCGATAAAGTGAAAAAAGACGCGAGACAAAATCGTATATTTAATGTGCAGAAAATATCCTAACACAGTCAAAAGAGAGATATGTTAGAACTAGTTTAAGGTAATTTAAAGCTAACAAGAAAAAGCCATTTTTCGAAAACCATGAGCACATAAACAGAACCCGTAAATTTTGACCTGCTGTATAAACTTGAAAGGTTTCTTCTATAGTGGATAAACATCAACATTTTATTCACGCCGAGAGACCTTTCGGTTACCTATCCTATTCCAACTACGGACGACCACCTTCAATTTCGACCGTTTCTCTTGACGTTTCAGTGATTAATCATCGGGCAGATTACGAGGTGCAGCCACGCGCTAATTCGTTAAAAAACACCTGCGGTAAATAGACGCCTTTTATTGCCGATCCTCACGGAGACCGGCATCAATCGGCGTGATGATCTTTGCGGCGCCATGGGAATTATCGATATGCTTTCGCCAGCGCACTCACTTTGCGGTAGCACACGCAGTTTGCAGTAAAACTTTATGGCCACGATGAAAAACGACCCAAAAGGACCTGCTGACAATGAGCCTTGGAAAGTCATAAATCACAAAGCCGATTTTCGGTAAACAAAGTTGCAGAGCTCAAACAGACCTATACAATCGCACGGTTAAAAGGCAGAAAAAAATGTATTACACGATGTACACGATGTTTTTACCACAATAACGAAAAACTGAATAAAAGTCTATAATTTCAGTTTCCAAGGGTCATTCTCTGGCGTGTTTTTACAGTAATTTTTTTTTTTTCGCTTCGTTCTTCCTCGCAAGGTGCGATATAACATCGAGCTATCAGCCGAGAAATCTGATGGGCAATTATTTCCGCGAAAAAAACCTTCGTGCGAGAAGCGGCTCACCTGCGAACACGTCATTACGCTTAATGGTGGTTAATTCCGATTTAATCGAATCCGACGTATTCGTTACTACTTTAATTATCAAACGCCAGCGAATTCCGGGCTCGCAATAGCCGGGGTCCGTCGCTACATCAGAATAATTAGAGCGATAGCGCGTAATGGCTTGTAATGGAATCGATATACAATCGCTGGATATACATCGTGCGTGTTTGCGGATGCTGCGACCAGATGCGGATCAGTATTCGCGGAACAAACGTTCTCTTTGATTTCCGGATCGTCTCAGTCTGGATCTCATTATGTGTCCCCCTCCCCCTTCCTCCGTCTCCCTCCACCCTCCGTGTTCCTTCCAGCGCACGGTCGGAGAGCATCGACGAGGAGAGAACGACGATACGTCGTCCCAGAGTAGACACGGCAAAGTATAGGAGCAGGGCAAGCGGAAGGTAGGGAGGGGAAGCGGGTGTTATTGTTCTTCAAAACAATTTAAACTTTAATTACTTCGGTGAACTGCAGAAACGGCGTTGCGACAGTCTCACTGTTTGCCATCGTA
Organism: Lasius platythorax; assembly: GCA_963971435.1. Classification (NCBI taxonomy): domain Eukaryota; kingdom Metazoa; phylum Arthropoda; class Insecta; order Hymenoptera; family Formicidae; genus Lasius; species Lasius platythorax. The sequence continues at coordinate 10,371,985 of OZ020547.1, forward strand.
AAATTAATTGGCTTCTCCTTCTACCTTCCTCTTCGACCACGTTTCGAGCGTATGAACCCCTTCTCTCTTTCTCTGTCTCCTGTCTCTCTTTCTCTCTTACATATACGCTGCACTTTCTTATATAAGGTGATTCTAAAATAAGTCAAGACTTACGGATACATCTCGACAGATTTTTGAAAATAAAATTTCCTCTCAACCAAAATGTCATCCAATCTATTTTCGTAACTGCTCAATTTTTGGATACAATACTAAATTTTAAATTAAAATTCTATCAAAATTAAGGTCATTCAAACTTAAATGAAAAAAAAAGAATAAAGATTTGCTTTTCGTAAAATTCGTTTTTCTTTTTTTGCTAAGAAAAAAAGTAATTGCAAATCGACCGAAAATACATTTGCTTTTGGAGACATATTTTAGAATCACCCTATACGCTCTCCTCTGCCTCCTCGTTCTTCCGACTTCCTTTCCCTCCGCATTTCTCCGCGGCTAGCATTGTGAACCAATTGATACGCGGAGGTGCAGATCGAACCGCTTTCCACGCCGGCTCGTGCGTTATATCCCCGATGCAATTACCGGGAGTGCCATCTGTCACGCCGCTACACCCGCGGATATATCCGAATATCCGCCGGTTATAATGCGGCTCTTCGTGAAATTTACTCGCGAAAGACCAATCGTTCGAAATCGAATCGCGTTATCCGGCAGCCGATAAAAAAAAAATCAGAGATATTTTCAGAGAAAGCGTGTCGAGCAAATACCCCCCGGCACTTTTGATTCATTTTTTTAAACAAACTTTCCCATAAAAATTTCGCGAGTATGAACGAATGAAAACTGAACTTAGAAAGTTCAATAGAAAAATTGTTCAAAATTGTTCAAAATTGCGTCACACGCAATTATTCGTTGTAACTACATAAAAGCGAAATTTTCTTTTCGCTATCACAATAATGTAATAGTGTAGTTTTTTAATTTTCATATTTCTTATAAAACGTTAAATATAATTCACAAAATTATTCATACATATTTCTAATGTAATAACATTTATATAGCAATTGAAATGCGCAAAATATGAATTTGACAATTATAATTCTAGACCACTGAAATATTAGATGTTGTGTGAGTTAGGCACTTAAGCGATCATACAAAGATAAGTAATGTAAGTAGTTTTGAATCCGTCGGAAGTTCCCGAGATCACGGACGTTCATATATCACGTTGTTTTTTCGGCCTTCGGCATCGTCCTTCACGACTCGTAGATCCGTTTATGCGACTGCCAATGAAAAAGTCGGGAGCGGAGAGCGGTCGAGGAGAGAAGGACCGGCAGAAAAACAGCAAAAGAAGTAGAACCGGAGACGAACGGAAGAAGACAGAAGAAGAAAAATCATCCGTGCCACGCCCGCGGAAATAAAATCCGGTCCTCGCACGAGAAAGAGAGTTCCGTGTTTGTTGATATTCATTCGAATCTTCAGTCTACTTTTATTTGCCTCCGCGATTGCCGTTTCGGATTTGACATGTTAATAGAATTGTTTTTCGCGCTTTGCACATTTTCCTATAGTGATCGAATAACTGTACATTATTTTTCGCTTCACGCGAATATTTTTATTTCATCCGTCTTTATTTTTATTTTATTCGCTTCGTCCCTTCGAATAATATTCAAACTGTATTTTGTAATAATTTTTGAAATAAAAACTCTTTTCCTTTTCAGTTTGTGTGTGCAACGCGTGCGCGGAAGTGTTATTTCTGAAGATTCAACCGATTCAATTCTTATCGTTTACAAAACTTTGACGATGCGTTTTAATACAGAAAGCTTAATCGACGCATATCAAACATATGTACATTGCATTCAGTTTATATAATAGCTACTGTTTGATCGGGATGAATCGCGCTTCATCTTGAAAGGGGATGGTGCGTCACGTTGGGAAAATTCTCGACGACGTCTTCTCCCCGGGCCACTTCGATCGGCCATAGCCGGGGTTCGGAAAAGCAGCTGGCGGTGCGGCGGGCAGGAAAAACGGAATCCGAGCAGTCGTTCGTGTCCGCGCGCGCGCCACGCCCGCGGAAATAAAATTCGTTTCCCCACGAACGTGCCGTGAGAACGAGAGAGATAGGGAGAAAGGAGAGAGAGAGAGAGAGAGAGAGAGAGAGAGAGAGAAGAACGCGGAAGAGGAGGAAGTGGAGGAGGCTGTGCGCTTGTTGATATTCATTTGGTACGTCACTTCTACCCGCTGCAGCCTGCCGCCGGTATACTCGCCGCGCGCGCGGGGGCTGCCGGAAACGATTCGATGTTCCTCCCCCTTTCAGCCCCAAGCCGCCACCACCATCGCCCTCTCCTCTCCGCCGCCCTTCTCTATTCTGCACAACGAGCGCAGCCGTAATGCCGGCGGCCAATGCTCGCGAAAAGCTGACTCAGGCATCGCCGTATGGCCGGGCACGGTGCATCGATCGCCTTCTCCGCTGCACCACCACCTCCTCCTCCTCCTCCTCCTCCTCTTTCACCCTCGCGAGAGAACCCACCCTCCCGCATCCTCCCTTCAACATACCCCGCCGCATCCCTCTTTCCTCCTACCGCCGCTCGCTCCTCCTGCCTCCGTACCGCCCGCAACCCTCTTTTGCTTGCACCTTGTGCCACAGCGCGGCCGGGCTTTAGCCCCCGTGAGCTGCGCGAGTATACCCAATTTAACGTTATTACGCTGACGATTTGCGCGACGCGACGCGACGCGACGCGACGCGACCCGACGGTCGACGGTACCGTGTGCTCTGTCGCTGATTGGAATGCGCGAACGCGACGATTCATTGGCTGCCGGGGATTATATCTCTCGCACGCGCGTCGCCAATTTTATCGAAGATCGATCGCTAAGCATCTAAATGCGTAGTCGATAACGATGCGCGAAATAACTTTGCAACGCATCTGCGCTTCGGGAAAAGTGGCGCCGATAAAAAAAAATATGCTTCGGTATTTTATTACGACGTAAATTGTAAGAAAAAAAAAAAAAAAAAAAATGGGATATATCGGCTTATCCGTGGCACCTCCGTGATAGATCGACATTACGCAGTTTTGCGATCCTACTTTCATATGCACGCATAATATTTTACGACTTTGGATGTTGTAAAACTATAAGATCCTTATTAGGTGCTGCGAATTGTCGCAACAATGGCTCATAATTAGGACTGATACAAAGCATGGAAAAAATTCTGTAATCATTCACATAACGATAAACAATCTCGTTCCCTTTCTCGGCTGCAGGATTGGCGAACGGAGCGAATATAATTATAATACACTTAAGTACTTAACTACGGAGTATAACGAGAAGAGAAAGAGAAGCAGAAGAACGGAGAGAGACTCAAAGAGCATAAAGTAAGTAAATAAGTACAGTCGTCGAAGTTTGCTGCTTCAGCCAGTCGGATTATATTGGCTTCCAGTTACCTCGAGCCTGCGGTTATCGCGAGCTGAAAAGACGCGAGAAACCGGCGAAAAACCACCGTCGTGGCCGTCGAGAGGAGGAGAGAAAAATGAGGCGATGGTGGTTGTAGATGACGTCGAATCCCGGCGCACTCCGGCGGATGGTTATTTCATGCGAGTAGCGATAACATTTTCCTAGCATTTAGTTAATGGATGAACGTTTTCTCCGTCTCTCCCTCTCTCTCTCTCTCTCTCTCTCTCTCTCGTTTGCATCGTGTCGATGTACACACGTGCGCGTATCGCACTGTTATAGCAACCTTAAAACGCCAGCGCGGAAAAGCGCACGATGATCGTTATTGCACAAAAGCGCACTACGACGAGACTCTCGCATCTCGCGATTTCACGCGAAACGTTTTTCTCGCTAAAACGTACTCTCGCGATTGGCGGAATCTTTGCCGTTTTATTATCGGACACAATGCAACTCGGCCGAGTCTTATATATACTTATTTCCACGAAACGCTCGTGATTTTTAGGAAAATTAAAAATATACGTCAATCATAATAATCAAAGAAGATAATTCGACGCAAAAAAATCAATTGCAAATTGATCGAAGATTCCAAATAAAGATAGCTCGATAGACTTGCAAGGCATCTTGTACACGACAGCATTAGCTACATTCGATATAATAGATACGTTCGAACGTGGTGCATCTCATGAGTCAGCCCGTGTACAGATGGCATTTTCTAACCAGGAAAGACCAGTCGCATCGATCTGTGACGTGAAGCATGTCTATCGCGCTAAACTGCGCCATTCCGCGATAATAAAGCACCATTTATCGTAATTATCGCGACGAGACTGCGGAGATTGTTCTCTCGGATGACAATGTGTCATAAATTTCGACGAACTTTTCGCCGCGATGTTTATGCGCACAAACCATTGTTATAACAATGCTATCCCATCGTTTAAGCGTTTGCAATCGCTTTTGCATAGCGCGCACTAACGATCCGAGACTATATGTCTGCGACGCGGGTGTCTCGTTCTATATAAAGAGCGGTAATACAGTTGATAGCACAAAATTGCAAGCTAGGGGCTATCACTGCAAAGTAGAGCCATTTCATAAGATTTCGCAGTACAAAGCGCGCTGTACACTGTAATCTAACAGTTGCGTCATTCTTGCGTGCGCGCGCGCGAGCGAGCGCGGATGTAAGTCGCAAATCACGGTGCAAAGTGAACGCTGTCGCGGCGGTGAAACGCAAAATCATAGCCAATTAATGCTACAAGCTCTCGTATATTTCATCACGCTGATCGCGCAAAAAATTACTTCTCGGACAAGAGCCACGTTAAATTCGATAACCGGTTTCGCGCGCCGCGAAATCGAGCTAAAATAAACCGATGCAGCGCGACACCTAAAGTAGCATGTGGCAAAGGTCTCACGGTAATGTCGTCAATTATGTACTTTTTCCGCGATGAGCTAACGTGTAGATAGAGACGCACTGGACGTTAACTTTCTTAATTAACCACTCGCACGAGTCAACTATGTAAATGTAGATAGATCTCGAGGATAGAATTCCGTTCCGATGACACGAGCGTACAAGTTCGTTGAAATCGATACACGCGCTATCAACGGCGGAGCGGAAAGATATGAATAAATGAAGACGCGTATTACGCGCTCGCTCGCGGATATAAACCCCCTCCGCGACGTGTGTCCAAATCACGTGCGCTTTTGCTCATAATCAAAAGTATATTGTTTTCCCGCTCAGCTGTTGTAGCATTCTTTTCTCTCACGGCTGATACAAACAGATTTGTACGGTGTTTATTATTGTCGCGATTAGCTGTTCAATTTTAATCGAAAGGAAGTTGCGAAAATAAATATGAAATAAATACTGTCGAACTAAATTTTTGTCTCGCGCTAGAGTCTCGTGTAGTGGATAAATTCTATTAACAATTTTACGGCACTTATAACAGTTATCGTGTGATGGATCGATTCGAATAAAATTATGTTTTTATATTCGCATCATGTTAATCGGATTAAAGTCGAACTAATTAAAACTGACATACTACTTCGAGATAACGTAAGAAATGAACGTAAGAAATAAAAGCGGCTGACCGTTCTATTGGTACATCCATAACTGAGTAAAGGGAACATAAGAATGTAAAAGATTAATAGATGCTATAAATGTATAAATCACGGTGTACTATACCGATTCCGAGACGTTAAAATTTTTATGGATAGACAGCACAATTAAATCGATAACATTAATGCTCGTTACACAGAAACTCAACCCAGAAATGTGATATAGAGTGTTATAAATATTTCAATTTGCTCCGAATGTGTAACGATGTGTCACCTTGCATCCATCGATCGTTGACGGTTATATTGTTTCCTATTAAATAAACGACATTATATTGGCGAATAACCTACAATGCGATTAAATGTGACGCATAAACAAATTTAAATTCAAGAAATTAAACAGTATATGTTTTTGTAATTTATATGTATATATAGGTATGTATATTATACCCACACGCGCATATATTTTTAATATAGATTTTTAATATAGATATAAAAATCTATTTTTGATAAAAACGTACGTATTATTTTGTAATATATATATAAAACATGTAAACAGCAATATGAAATTTGGCAAGAATACAATTCGCCGTCGGCGAGTAAACAACGTTTCAAAACGCTACCCTGTAATCGACACGAGAATGGCAGAATTAACTCGCGCAAAAATCGAGGGGTCGCTCTGAAGCTCGCGTTTTTCGAATATTCCATTTGACGAGCTCATCCATTTTTGTGTCCATTCCCGGCCGAATGTTCTCTCGCGTCGACTAATATAACGCGTGTCGCCCGTGCCACGTCACGTCGCGAACATCGCCGGCTGCGATTTCACCGCGATGAGTATTCGGATCACTGAACTTACAGGCATTCAGCGCGAATGTATGGATGCGTGGATAAATGTGGATTCACGCGGTGGATGAGGGAAATGGAGAGAAAGAGAGAGAGAGAGAGAGAGAGAGAGAGAGAGAGAGAGAGAGAGAGAGAGAAAGAGAACGGATAGAGCGCGCACGAAAGCTCTCGGTTCACTTCTCGATCGCGTTCGAGGGAGAGAACTATCGTCGCATTTTAAACCGTCATTTAGAACGCTCTCTCGTTTGCATCGCCTCTACCTGCCTTCGAATGAAATCGCGTCTATTGTACGAGCACTCTTGTGCGAGAAAGAAGGAGAGCGAGAGGGCGAGCGCCCTTCTTCTTCGTGGCTGCCGTTGCAACCCCCTCGTGAGACGCCTCGAAACACGGCGCCGAGACTCCGAGTCGCGCTTTTTTCGCTGCCCGCCAATCGATATTTCCGGTTCGCATAATTGCGACGCTTATTCAAGCTGCCGTTCAACCAGATCAATACTCGTAGAACATGGATGAGTCATATTACTTTATCTGAAGTACAAAGAATCGAGTTCTTTATATATATATATATATATATATATATATATATATCTCGCGTAAATTACAAAATATATCAAAATGACTATATCATCAATAACACAAAAATAGCTCTCCGATAATCATCTAATAAATATTTTGCAGTCGAAGAATTATTAAAGTTATTCTACTGTGTATATACGAGATATTCGGATACATATGGTGGAACAACTCTGCCGCTTTATCATTGTTTCCAGCAGGATTCGTTCTCAGAATCCGCGGCCACATTATTTCAAAAACGAGGTCCTCGTGGGTAAGATACATAACGTTGCAAGGATTAATGTTATAGTGAAATCTCGAGCGGCACTCTGGCTTCAGCGGAGAGTGGAGATGCCAGAGGCGAACACGAAAAACACTCGTATATTCTCGGTACATTCTGTGTTTACGGGCTGTTAACTGCGTGCGACTGTCTCGAGTTACATCAATAAACACGTACATAGATGCGCGCGCACATGCAAGGGCGGAGAGGAGAGAGAGGGGAGAGGGAGAATTAGGGGAGAGGAAGAGAAGGAGAACGAGTGCCGGACGAAGCGAAATAGAGAGACCATTTATTATTATTCAACCGGCTCGTCTTACATCAATAAATATTTATCGACGACTCCGCGCATGCGCGCTTCATGCGAAGCGAGATGCGCAACTAGGCGCATTAGCATAATCGTCGATGCAGACACGAGGCGAGCAACTGAAGTCTGTTGCCTTCCCGTTCAACGAGGAATGGATCTGTATAGATTTATGAAACTTAAATTTCAGACCTATAAATCATCAATACGTCCCACGAAATAATTTCGTTCAAAAATATTTGTCTCTCTTTCTAATCATGTACATTCTTTCAACACACATCGCTCGTTAATGTTCGATGTGTGTGTGTTGAAAAAATAAAGACTGCAGGTTATACAAATTTCAGAAGTTATCATCCGCCTCTGCCCCTCTCGCTCTTCTCGTTCCTCGATTTCACTCCGCGAAAAAGAGAGGGAGAGAAGATACCCTCCCTTATTTCGCGGTATCCGTACGAAGCCTCGGCGCAAGAGACTAATTGGATTTCGCTCCCTCGACACGCTAATGACCGTATTCCATTTCCGCGGCTCGAGGTAGTCGGCGCGATGCATCTCCTCGCACGATCTTCCGGCGGTCGGTCGCGGCGGCATTCGAGCGAAAATCGCATTATCGTCGCGGTCGAAAGAATTCCGTTCCCAGCGCGAGTGCTTAGTGCGAATTTCAGAAAAAGAGAAAAAAAAGCAGTCTCGTGCTTTCTATACCGAGAAATCCAAATGGATTCCAAGAATTTCGTCTTGCTTCCGTAATCTCGCCATCTTGATACGATTGCATCTATGTATAAATGTATGATACGACATACGATAAGTCATAGTGGAAGAAATAATAGAATGAATAGTAGAATAAATGGCTGGATAGTATGCTGAAGATAAGATGCAATGCGTTAATAATTATCTCTCGACCGAGAGAAACATCGGTCTTTATAATTCAATAGTAATTTATAATTCAGGATTTATACTACAAATACAGATTAATTTAGCTTCTAAAAAATTAATTAAGAAAAATTACTTTCATTACCTCTCGTATATCTCAAATAATAAAAAAGACAACCATAAAAAAAACGAGATGCGTATAATTTTTTATATCTTGATAAGACGCTCGTATAAGTTGTCATATTGTTCCGCAGATTTATATTCAGCATCTTGGTCTCTCTCTCTATCTCTTGTAAATTTGTATATAATATGTTCTAGGAATAATGATGGATAGGGATAAACAAGAAACATATATACGCATAATGCGTAAAGCGATGCGCGTTTAGTTCCCTTCCCTTTCCTGATCGATGTTGTTCCTTGATTGCCGATACGTCAATCGTGCAGATGCACATCAATCGCATCGTATGTGCACATCGTTCTTTCGGCAACATCGATCTCAAGGATACCAAGAGTTACCGACACCGTGCATGAATCGCGTTACCGTCCGCCAATCCGCGAGATACAACTGCAGATGACACACGAATGCACCCAATTCGCAATATGTAATATTTGTCCAATCTATAGAAATAAAAATATTCTGTATAAAAAAATATATTCTGTATTTTCCTGTTTTAAAATTTTCGATTAATAAACATTTAGCCTTGAAGACTTCGAGCACATCTCGGCGCATTCTAATTTTATATTATGTCAAAGCAAAAAAATGGGCCCTAAATAAGTAGTAAAATTTATTTCTTTGAAGCATATAAAATCTGTAAAGTCTAAAAACAAATACCGAATATAATCATGAAATTAATGTATAAAATTAAACATGTATTTCTATATTTGTATGCAATTGCACGTAAAATATTTTTGTCCTTCTGCATTTCGAGTTAATTTCGCACGTCGCGTCTCGCCGTGTAAAGCCGACTTTTACAACTGCAACCTCGCATTTAATTAACGAACACGCTCGATTGCGAATCCACGGCCTCGCGACGGCGCGAACTTAATGACGACATTATTCGGAGTCCCGGCTCGTTCGCGCACGACGAATGCATCGTGCCAAACAAGGTGGAAGATAGAGAAGATGACAGACAGAGACGTGCGTTGCGTGTGACCTACATCGCCTGAATCACCGCGCGCTTTATCTATTTTTAAACGCGGATCTATATTGTATCTCTCGCAGCGAGATATGTACTCGGTGCGCAAATCGCGATGCGTGACGTTATGCGCACGGCGAGGAAACGAGCGGTTCCGCTCGGCGGAAAACAAGGTATTTAAAGAGCGTTATTTCGCAGAGATCGTAGTTGAAGGTGTGCAATCTGCCGATCTTATTAAAGACTGAGCGCGCGATACAATCGTAAAGCTTAAAGCGCGAAAGGGAAGCAGCGCGTAAAATTCCAAGACAGCATTCTGTAATGCAGCACGCGTATGTATAAATTTCAACTATCGCCTGTACATTGTACGAAACACAGAAATAATTGCTGGCGCGTAAGATAAGCGACTGAGCCAAAGGCATATAGCGTCATTTGACGCGAAAGAAAAATCGACAGATGTAATTGTAAAATTATATTAAAAAGTCTATAGAGGAATCAAGTTAATAAATCTTTTTATGCTAAGTACTTGCTCTTTTTTTTTTTAACACCTTAACTCGCAAGCCTAAAAATGGCTCGATATTTTCGAGAAATAATCAATTTCAAATTAATCGAGAAATGCGCAGTATACAAAAAAAAGAATAGTTCGAAGGAGTGGGAACAATGTGTATTTCGACGCCGATCGATAAGACCTCGGTATATTACACAGTCGCGAAAATGTAGTCCTCTATTGGCACGGGCTTGCCGTTTCGGCCGACGCGCGAGCGAATGCACTTGGTCGGCGAACGCAACGCGCGTCGAAGCGACGCATTTATTTTGTGGGACGCGCGCGATTGTGTCCGCGCGGCACGGGAAAACGGACACGACGGACAACGACGAAACAACACGACGTAACACACACATACAATGCACACGCGTGCGCGCGTAAGCGAAAACACGCGACGAGAAACACGCGAACGAGAAACACCGCGAGTTTAAAAGCGCGGAAAAAATCACAAACGCGATTGAACGTTAACGCCGGCCAAAAAAAATTTTTTTTTTTCGTCCGCGATCGATGTATGCGGCGGTGCGGCGATTCGCGAGATTCGACGGCGGAAAACACAAAGCGGAAATCGGATTGTCTCGATGTAGCGTGCAGCGGCGGATGAATATGCCGATGCACGTGGCATCGAAAGCCTAGTTTGGGAGAACCGTGGGAAATGTATACGCGATTCCCGGCTTCGCGTATTATTGAATGCTTGGCACAGATTGCGGTGGAGAAATGCTGCTTGCTCGCTCTTCCGTTCCGTGCGTGATCTTTATGCGATCGCGCTGCAGCCTGCGATGACATTAGTTTTAGGAATGCACGAGAGAGCGTCGACATCGATACGCGGCCCGGGATGATACACCGTAAACAATGACGTGACATTGAAATTCATCCTAATCGGATTAGTCCTCTCTCTCGATCCATTGCTTATGATATCGCATTTATCATATATGCGTTCTATTCAAAAGTGTTGACGTGGAGAACGTTAAGAAGGTGAATATTGATATCCCGATATGGAAATCAAACATAACATTAAATCTATTTTCCCCGAAAACACATCCGGAATTATTTGATTATATTCTCTCGATTTTCATACGAGAAATAATTCTGCACAATGAACGCGCAACATCGTCCGCCCGCGAGAGCATGCGGGATCCTATCGGGACGACCTTGCTCTCACCCCCATATAAAAGCGATCCGCCTATTGATTACGCGCGGGAGGCGCGCACTTGCCAATTTATCCGTAGGCAGAAAACGCGCCAGCGCGGTCTCTCGCCGCGTGTGTGACAATAGGAAAGCAGGAAAACCCCCTCCGCCCCATCCTTCCCCGGATTCCATGCAATCAATGAGCTCTGGCGGCGGCGACGGCGCGACCAGCGCGCGGATTAATCCGGCTTTACGACGTATTTTTTTCATCCTGGTTCCAACCCGCCTCCCCCGCCCGTCTCGCCCTCATCCCGCGCGTCTCCCCTTTCGTTCCGAGCAAGCCGATACCCTGGCCTCGTCGTCTCTCTTTCTCTTTTCTCTGTTATTTTTCTCTCTTTCACCTGAGGGGCCACCCCCGCATCAAAATACTGCGGAGAACGCATTAAGAGGCAAAGTCGGTTCGTCGCGCCAATTACATTCGAGGCGATCGTCGTTTTCCCTTCTGGATTCCGACGGCGGCGAACGAATGAATTCCACGGGATTTAAGCGACTTGTGGGATTCGGCAATACTTTCGCCGCTCTTTACATATCGTTCGATAACAATAAGAAATTGTCATTCTATTTGGAAAAGTGCGTTAGATCGAAGAGGTAATTATCAAAAAAAATATAGATGAAACCTTCACGCATCTTTTTCTTGTATACATATATATTAATTAAGAAGAATTTGCTAAATGTTTTCATGTTGATGTTACTGCGTGAATTAAATGATTATTCGTGTCGGGAAGATTTGAATAACGATATGGTAATTATGACCCACGGCGGCGCGTATTCGACTTGTAGATATACATATGTATACGTATGTACGATTCGCTCGAAATGGCTGAGAAATGTTTCCAGGATATAAATTTGCCGGCAATCAACAATGACGCAATTGTTCAAAATAATCGACCTTACCGTTAGTTTCGCTTTGAAAGTGTTCTCTCAGCCAACTTTTTCGTGGCGGCAATAAACTTCTTATTGCTCAAAAATGTCGCGCGCGTCGAAAGTTTAAGAAAACTGTCGGAAAGAAAAAAAAAAGCATAGGGCGACCGCCGCCGTCGCGACGAAGGGCGAGAAGCCTCGAAGTTTTCAGCGAGGAACCAACAAGAGCAGGGGGTGGCAAAGTTTTACATAGTTATTCCAGGTTATTAAATAACGTTACTCCTCTCCTCCGCCTCGTACACCTTCTCCTCCGCTTCTCCTTCACCTTTAGTAAATAGCGCTCACCGACCACAGATAGACCAAGCAATAAAAAAGTAACTACGACCAGCAACTCGCAATATATCTCTCTCTTTTATGGAGAACTTTATTCAGCGTGTTTTAGCATTACACCGTTAATATATCGGTAGAAATAAACATTAAATGGGAAATTCCAGCTTAATGTTAAAGCATTTCTCGAGATTGTAAGCGACGGCGGTGATACGAATTTAGAGCAACATGCAAATCGGTGCGCGTAAACTTTTTATCGCACGATAAATAACGATCGAGAATCTTTGAATTAATTAAGCAGTCGGTATTTTACAACTTTGCGGAAACGAGAGCGAGCCGAGCTAGAAATAAAATTTACGCGATGCGATACAAGTGTACAATCGTCCCTCGTGTTTGCCGATGGTCGAAATACTGGAGGAGAAAGGCGGAGATATACTGTACGCGGCAATTGAGATTAAATTGAACTCTACCTGAAAGTAAAAGAAATCGAGGTGCAGTTGCCTCTCGTTCGACTTTCACATTGGGCAATTCGATTACGAGTTATGAAAACGATTTATACGGCGAGCACTACATATGTGTGTATATATCGAATACATATATACATACATACATACATACATACATACATATACATATATGTATATACAATATATATTCAACGCCCATGTATAAAACAATTTCACGCCGCGTCGTAAGATTTTAATTTCGAGCAAATAAATTCGTGCGCGCAATCGCATTGTTCGGAAAAACATGTTTGTAGCACGTTCTCGTGTCATTTAAATTCCAAACCTCTATATCTTACCGTAACAAAATAAACATCTTATTCAGTAATCAAGGTAGTACGCGCTTTTAAAAAGAGTATTTTGTCTTGTTATATAATGTGCTTTACTGCGTCATTTTGTATAGATATTTATTTGAAATAACTTCAATTTATTTTCATAAACGTGTAATTATTCTCATAAACGTGTAACTAATATTTAAATGTCTACAACGTAGAATTTGTAGACGAATTTCTATACAGATATTTTAAAATGAAAAGAATTTTTATTCAAAGATAAAAATTATTATTTGCTACCGACAAGCAGGCAATAATACATAAAAAAATATAATAAATTCAATGTCAAATCGTTCTATTAACAGAAATGCCTTCTACATTATCATAACGTGACTCATGTCGTCAGGTGAGATAACTCGTTATAAATGTAGGTAGAACTTGACATGTAAAACGTGCAAAGCGCTATTTAGCATTTTGGAAAAACGTAGAATATTAATCCAACTTATCATGCGACAGATTACATCATTACAAAAAATAATGTATGAAATCTTGAATAAGTTAAATATATAAGAGCAATAAGTAAAATGATTTAAAATAAATTCTATATTATGTGCTATTTATTATTATTAAATCTCTTTTTTAAATATTCGCCCATTACGCTCGTGAATATTTAATGCAGTATTGCATCAGTAGCCCATTTTCGACGGCGCGATAATTACGTTTCTCATTTCGTGCCACTATTAGCTCCACTTTTCACGCTGCGCTGACGCAAAGTGCTTCTTTTCCAAGAAAACAAATTAAAAAGATTGGCATCAGGGCACTGTTGCCCAAGTTAATCGTAGAAGTAGGAAGCAAAATACATCGTGCCTTATCGTGCGATAAGCGCACTCTAGACACTCGCGGGGAGCTTTTATATCCATAAGGTACATAAATTAAACTGAGCCCGCTAACATCGAAGAAATAAGGACGAGGAGAGGCTGCCACGTTGGCATAGAATCGACGAGGAATAAATTTAAACGCATCTGTCTGACACCTAAATGTGTCTCGCGAATTATTTGCGGGACAGTCTTGACGTTAAAGAAGTGCCTGCATATGAATAAATAGAAAAGAAGATTGATCAAGATTTCTTCTTGCTGCGATCCAAAAATATTCTTCTTTCACGGTGCGATGTAGAAATGCACAATATACAAGCGAAATGACGGTAAATTTTTATCGGAAGCGTGTTAAAAAAGTTTAACGCGTCTCATCGTCGTATCAAGAGAGAGAAAGAGAGAAAAAAGTGCGCCTTAAAATTAAACGTGCCTTCATCCCGACTTCACCTCTCGAAAGTTTTATGAATCCGGCGAAATGGCTCTGCAAATGATTCGAATATAAAGAATCGCGCGTGCGCGTTATCTATATAAATAACACAAACTATATATATATATATATATATTGCATTGTTTAAAATTAATTCCGCGAAAACGCAGTTAAGAGCGATGATAATCTGCGATACGTATTATTCGCGGTCGGAGAATATTAATTTCCGGGATCGCGGTGGGGTCGAAATAATCCCTGTTGCACATCTGAGAGAGAGAGAGAGAGAGAGAACAAGAGTTAAATCGATACGACATCACAGAGGCTATAATGGGTTTCTATCGTTGTTGTGCCAGAATTAATACGCGCAAGGAACGATCGGCGGCGATCCGCGCAGCGAGCTACTTGCTCGCTCGTTCAATGCGCTTACGTGGGTGGTTCGTTATCAGCACAAATTACCTTTGCTTCTACGCGCTTAATTTAGTTCCGACCGTGCAATAATAATGTTCGCATGACCCGCGAAATTGCCGTGGATCGATGATAGCGACGATTTAAGATCAAATCGAGTTATACCGACAGCGCGATCGCGATAAGACGTTCAATACGCGATTGTCTCCTCTTCTTGTATATAACTATATAACTCGCAATATAATGTAACAGAGATCCATTGTAAATTATGGAGACATTCAATAAATAATTTTACCTTTGCCTTCGTCTCTTGTTTTAATTATTTTTAAAGATTAATTAATGTGTAATCTATTGTATAAAGTATCTAATTTGATAATTTAAAAAAATTTTTACAATTTTTATCGTTAATGAAAATTGTTAAATGTACGTTACTTAAGTTTAAACACAGCACACACTATGAATAATATTATTAATATAAACGCTTCGACATGCAATGTTCTCTCAATTCAATAATAAAAATTAAAAAATTTATTACAGAGGATTTCCTATATGTATTTTTTCCCTTTGATTATTATTATGAAAAAGTCAAAGTTCTTTCTTTTTATCAATATTTTATAATAATATGCCTAAGAACGCGCAGTTATATTTTATTCCACCGTATTGGCATACGTAATTAAAAAATATGGTGATATATAAAAGTTTAAGAGAATAATAATGCCGCATGGAAAATATTTTTACGAATAATCGCGAGCAAACACAGATTTTTTCAAATGTTTAACGGAGGCTTATCGCAACACTGTATATACATATATAGTGTGTCTTTGTTTAATCGCTACGCGAGACGCTATATGGTACATATACTTCGAACACAACCAGGTGCGTATTCCTGATGCTATCGGCTCGGAAACACGCCACGCGGCGCCGTACTGCGTACAATCAGCACCGCAATAAATTATGTTCCGCGTGTGTTCTTCGCATAGATCTTCAACGACGGGAAACCAAAAAGAGATATAAGGCGAGTCTGAAAAAGATGTCCGTCGACACATACGTGGGAAAGGCTTGACGCTCCAGAGATAGAAAAAAAATCGAGAGAACGTCATGTATGAAAGAAAGATACGCGATGGAATCTACAGCGATATTCTGTAGTATATTAACATTTGACTTTTAAAACACCGAAATCGCGATTAAAACAGTTACAAATTTATATAATTTTTTTTTTACGTTTGAAATAAAAAGATCCAGAATCGCAATTATTGCTGTTATTATGAGCGACAAGTTATTAATTAAAATACCGATCGATCTTGCTCCCGATATAATATAGAATAATTATTTTTTATTTTATCTTGACGGTAAAAAAAAAATCAGTTTTAACAATTGCGCAGCAGAGAAATAATTTGCGATTGAATTTAATTATAGCTCTGCGGTTGTTCGACGACTGTCAATTTCTACCAGAGTTTCGGAACAAGTGAAAACTATAATTAGCCCATTGCTCAATACTGAATGTGTTGAAAGTGATCCAAGGCCTCGACGAAAATACCGTGTCGGTCGGCAACTGAGCGTTATTTCGCGGCCGACAAGTCGCGATTGACGATCACGCTGGATTTAAATCGCAAGGAATCTTCAATTATATACTTGCACGCTGCGAGCGCGTCAAAAATGATTACTCTACTTAACTTTATTAATACCTCAATCAAAAGCGGTTATTCCCGGGCGGGTAGAAGCTAATTTATCGCGATAAAAATATCGCCAGCATTCTTTAACCGACGGAAATTGAGTGGCTAAGTGCCATAGGTGCTGAATAAGTAGCATTTTCTGATTTCTGAGTGTGCTATACTAGTCAATGTCATATTTTGTTTGCTATTAAATAAAATAGAAATTATTTGCATTTAACACTTATGGCATTCGACTACTTTTATAAATGAGGACTTAAGAGAGCCGTAAGAAGAATGTTCCAAAAATTCTATGCACATATAATCTTCTCTCTTCTCAAAATAATTCGAATCTGCCAATTTTTTTGACAACGTTATTTACACAGCATAATGGGAAAAGGAACGTTCAACAAAACAAAATGATTTCGTGCCTCAGTCATCCCCCAAAAAAACCTTCAGCATCAGATAATCAGGTCAAGATCAGAATATAATCTGAATTAAATTTCCTCCCGACGAGACAGCTTGAAGATTGTGCTAAAATTACGAGTCGCGGGAATTTCCATCGGCATGACCGGGCGACCTCTACCAGAGCTTCCCCACTCTGATACATCCGCCAAGTCGTAGAGTCGAGTCAAGAATCGAAGAGAACAAACGCAAGAGAGAACAGAAGAGATACAGGGAAGGCGAAAGATCGACAAAGGTAAAGAAACAGAGAAGGACAAAATGATTGGGATAGAGTGGGAAAGACGTTAACTTGGCGTCCACGGTAAAGAAAAGCACGGATGACCGCTGTTTCTCCGCGTCACGATTGACGAGACCGCTCTTCTAGAGCGTATTTTTCGAAAAACTAACGTCTAAGACCTTCCCAAGATAGTTTCGATGGTTACATATGTATCTTAAGCATGTGTATCCCTTTTGCTAAATTAATCTTGGCTACGATTATGATTTCTGTTAATCATCGAATGCAACAAAAATTTCGATAAATTGCACGATATTGATTGTATGTATGTTACGGCGGAAATTAGGAAAAATGTTAGAAAAAATATCGGTCAATACAGAAAATGCCGCGTCGCTAGAATTTCGACATCGTCAGTTCTGTAAATCGTAACATCATTGTTACGTTAACCGACGATGTACGTGATCAAACACGATTTAAAAATAGTGCAATTCCTGGAATGTTTCATAAGATTTGTATCTAATGTGGAGAGCAAATTCTTTAATAAATTTTCAATCAATTTTATCATTCAGAAAACTTAAACAGAAAGAAAATTATAAGACACTGCCTAATCTAAATTATAAATCTCTTCTCTAATTAATACCTATAATTGATATGAGATAAATTTTAGCTATCTAAATTTAAAAAACAGCATTACTTTTAAAACTATATTAATATACATATTTATTATAACTTTTCAAATAAAATGCATTTTTAATAGGATTTTAATTTGATGTTTAAATAAAAAAAAATGATATATACAATTATTATATGTTCTCTAAAAAAATTGTTCTAAATTCCTCACAAGACAATCTTAAATATCTTTAAGTTAAATCTATACTATTTTTAAACACTAAGAGGCTATCATACAGCTTCAATTACTCCATCAAGGCCATCTATTATACAAGGTATTATTGTGCCGAGATCCGATCTTTTTATTGTTCTTAATCGTGGCAACCAGAACGTCGAAAGAGAGTAAATGATATTACAAGATGACGCGAAAGAAGAAGTAATAGCCTGATCTGTATCGGTATTATAGTAAGAATTTTATTAATAATAAATAAAAATAACACAGGATCTAAAAAAATAATATATAAATAACATATTCTTTAGAATAATAATAGGATAAAATAATTTTCCAAATGTAATATCTGTTATTCTATTATTATTAATAAATTCTCATTGATGCTAAAATCAGGCTTCTTTTTCGCATTCCATTGTGTATCATTCTCAAAAGCATCGCTCAAGGGCAACCGAGAAAAATGTCGCGGTAATGATAATAAAAAGAGCTTCACGATTACGCAAAGCCGCGACATCGGATTAACAGTTTCGACACGCAACGATGCACCTGTATAACGATTTTCGTGACGTCGCGGCAATTTGGCGTGTTTAGCGAACGACTTGACGAGTCATTAAACAGAGAACACTGGCAATTAATTATCACGTTTGCGTAATCGCCGCTCGGCGGCGGTAGAGGTGTGGTTGCGCAACTATCGTTCATTCTGCTCTGCTCTCTCCCTCTCTCCCGCTACTCTCATCCTCCCCGAAATCCGGGATCCCACCGATTCCTCCTCTCGCCTCTCCCATCCCTTCCATCCTGTACCAATCATCCCACGACTCCAATCATGCGTGTCAATAATTTTAATTTTTCGCTGCTAATACGATATAATCCTCCGCTATGTCTATTCTTGTCTTTCCTTCTCGCGTTCTTTCTTTTCGTTAATTAATTCAAAGTGCGCAAATCGTGAAGCACGACTTGTCACACAGTATACTATTTATATTATAAAAAAAATATAATATGCTGCACTTTACATCTAATAAATTATCCAGTCTCAACTGGATGTATCTGTTTTCAAAATCAATTGATGAAAGAATAATTTTGAAAATGTATCAAAAGAATATTTTAATTCTTCAAAATATGTATGATATGAAGATAATTTTAGTGACTAATTCATAGAAGATAAATAAATATATGTATATATGTATATGTATGTATTGTGCTTAAATTTTTTAATTCAATTTAAGTTTTGCCTTGATCATATGACCATTAAATTTAATTAAACGTTGGTACGTTCATATAAAAGTTAAGACTTATCTCAATTTCTATTGAATCTTATCGTAATGCGGATCATGATCGTATACTAGAATAGGAGCGCGAGTGTAGGGAATCAGCTGTCATTACGCAAGCCGACAACGAGTTACGCCAGAATCGTGTAGAAATTCGTAAAAGGAATTGGCCGAGTGGTAACCGCTGTTAGGAGCCAGCTACCGACCGTAATGGTCCGATTGCCATTCGTACGAAATGTCCGGCGACAGCGGATCCGATCACGAGCTTTAACCTTCCGTTCGTTTGCACGTGCTTCGCCGAGTAATGGCGTTACGCAACGCATCGATATCATTCAGCGGCACACGTCGAGCATACAAGTGTGCTCACGTCTATAAAAACGTATAATATAATTATAATATTCTTATTTAATATACAAATTATTATAAATCAATAAAGTAAACAATAAATTGAATTATATTAATAACGGAATAATTATTTTATAATTGAAAAAGAGAAACAATATATGAGATAAATTATTAAAAAAATTAATTTGTAAACTTAATAAAAAATTTTGTATTTGCTCTCTCTACACATTAAATATTTTTTAAGAAGTTTAAGAAACTTTGATATTTATCTACTATTAATTTATGATTTTTTAAAATGTTAATGTCATAAAATTTTAAATTATTTGGCGAAATAATAGCAACTCCAAGTACTTTGATAACATTTCCGTAGACTAAATCTTACGTTCTTCCTCGTATTCTTATAAAAGTCCTTTACTTCGACCGAACGTAACAGGTCAAAGGATTCAATAAGAATACCGATTATTTTTCGTTTCAGGTGACCAGTCTACATATTTAAGAGACCGACACAATGGACAAACAGATCAAGATCGTGTGGTAAAAGAAAAAGAAGAGAAGCGAAAAAGGACGAAAGTGAGACAAAAAGGAAAAAAATTCGTTGCGGTCGGCGGAGTCAAGGGGCGAGCGGCATGATAGGAGGGCGCCTGGACATGGTCAGCGAGGTAAAAGTCTCAGACATTCTCTAGGAGGCATGTACGGTGGGAGAGACAAGGGACCAATACATATTATAAATCAAGAAGAGGTCCGTTCGTTCCATAAAGGAAATGTCGGTGGCGAGGAAAGAGAGAAGACGCGCCTGGCAGGAGGGAGAGGAGAGGGATAGGATACTCGTGTGTGCGGTCACGATCGTACATCACCGCTGGTATTTACGAGGTACCACCGTAAATCAATGATCGCACGAGCAGCGCGCGCGATTCAACGAAATTCTTCGTCCCTTCCTGCTTATACGCTCCCCTTCCTTCGCTTCCTGTACCCGAGAAAACCCGTTCGTCCCTCCCCGTTCATCCCTCTTTTACCATCCTTCGATACATAGTTCTCTTCGACGAAATCAATGACGTTGAGGAATCTGGGAAAAACTACCCTCCGCGAGCAACAAAATGCCGACAAATCAATCGCAGATTCTTATTCAGAATTCTTAGATACATAGATGTAAAGTATTCAGCTACTAAGATGTTCAATTAATTTGGAATTAATTCTTTTTGCAATTTAATTCAATTAAACAAAATGTGTGTATTCTACTACTTATGATACTGTTTATGACTCTGTATATAACTCTCTCTTTAAAAATTTTATATTTTATATCCATATATGTAACCAACTTCTCTAATACATCTTTAGAATTCATTGCACACGCGACTTATTTTTTTTTTAATTTTGTGTGTTAATTTTGCGCGCATATTTTAATTTATCTTTGATTATACGATACGAAATAATTAACAAAAAAGGGACGCGAAAGAAATTCACGCGCTATCTCGAGTGAAACTAAAGAGTGACCGCGCGATTCGCTAATTCAGTCCGAAGAGATACGATGGACCGAGAAAAAAAGGTCGGAGCCACACACACACACACACAGTCGGATTCGTTTAAGGCTGAGCATTGTTTGTTCGGGCCCTTTAAACGTTTTTTAAAGCGTGACTCCTGCTAACCCGGAAAGGATCGTTTTAACGAGGAGATTTTAGGACAGACAGAACAGGTCAGATCTCCTACGCTGCAGCTCTTATATACGGTTACGCCACGAGGCGTTGCCCTTTACGCTTCTCGTGCCGACTCCCAAGAATCAGCCGCCTTTCCGGCGCACAAAGGAGAAGGTTGCCGCTTCTCGCAGCTGATCCTCTAAATCATATTACGCGATCATCGAGGATAAGCCTGTCTACCAATCATGCCTCCCCCTCAAGGAAAATTTTCTCAATCTTCGTACATAACACGAAACGCGACATGTTAGAGCGGGATTTCAAAGTATCAGAGAGATTTAACTTAAGTGGATAAATATTTTAATGGCTAAGGAGACGAGTCGAGACGAGTTTCAAATATATTCAGCACTTTTGTTACTTGATTCTGCAATAGATTTCAATTCATAACTATGTTAAAATATCGTTTAAAAAAATATCATCTCTTTCAATTAATTAATTATATTATTACAGTAATTTTTTTATGTGTATATGGGTTCTTCTATTAATTTATTTCTTTCCTACTTTTTTTGTACTCTTCGTACAAAAAAAAAACTCATCTCATACTCGACTGTAGTTTATGCGCGACATTAACTTTGTACTGTTACAAAGCAACAGCGACGAAATATCATGCTGTGTTTGAAGGAAAAATTCTCAAAGGTACATCAGTGCCTCTTGTCTACAAATAACATTAATGTCATGCACATTTTTTTTTCTATTGCGCACTTTTGGAGTAAACATGTCTTTGCATTTTTCGCGTCGCAAATTGAAACTGTGCGGAGTATCGATAAAGGTAGTCGGGAAAGAAAAAGAATCGGGACAGCGACGGAAGATGAAAGTGACCCTTGAACAGATTTTTCAAAGGAGCCATAAAAGTACAATGAGTTAGGTAGGAAGGCGACTTCTAACGCTTTCCACGCGACGGAGGGAAAGGGGGGAAAAAAGCGGACAGTGTAAAGCCGAAACCTCTGATTCTGAGAAAAGTCGTGTTTTTTTTTTGCACGGTCGGATTATAAAAAGTCGAAAAGACTTCGAAAAGACTTCGAAAAGGAGACCTTGCGGCCTTTTTAAGATCTCTCCGAACAGCTGACTGGTCTAAATTTAGATGACTGTGCGCGCGCGCGTTGCTGATTCTCTCGAAGTGCTATGCGCTATTTTCGAGACGCCGCGTGTAAACGTGAAATGAAACAAATAACGTGTCGCTTCCGCTCGTTTCCCGAAGTTTTCCGCGTTTCAATCGATTGCCGGTAGCGATATGGAAAAACTTTCGACGATTGAGATCGCGTCGTAATTTCATTTGCGAATTCGAATTTGCTACATTATAGATACGACAAGACATAGCTTGACGTCAATCAAATTTATGAATAAATAAATCATATTCGATTATGATATCGAAAATATAGAAACTCGATAATATTGAACAATTTCGTGCAAAAATGGTTAACCCACGAAACATCAAACGGAATTTTGATAAATTGACACGATATTTCATGTTGCCGAATCAAGTTGCATGTATAATTAATTATTTCAACTTTTGTAAATCAATCATCTTCGTATACATCAATTACAGCGGTTCCGATAGAAATATAACGTATTTGCTAGTACACTTAAATTGGACGTAGTTTAATTCCATTAGCGAAATTAAAGCTACGCGCCACACACGCTTTAATTTCGGGTCGATGCTGCCACTCTGTTAAGTCGAGACGAATTAAAAGCGCCCGCTAATACGGCCCCACTTAACTTTATACGTTCGAGTCGTTTTCGTGAAACGGAAGAAACGGTAACGCGAGGATATTTCTCGTTCCAAGAAATCAGCGCCACGTTTCGGGCGTATGTACTATATATTACGCAAGAGCATTAGGCCAGTGGTTACCAACTCGCTCCGTCAGAATTACAACGTAATAAGATAATTCAGAGTTTAAAAATATTCCGAAAAAAATAAATATACCAATTCTACACAAATATTTGTATTCGCGCGTAAAGCTTATTACGTCATCGTTCCTTCCAGATCGCGAGACAGATTGCGAACCACTGACTATGAATAATAGCGGCGTGCATTGAAAACTCACCTGATGTAAATGATGACCCCGTTGGTGCATATCCTTTTCCATCCACGTGGCACGGTGATCGCCGCCGCCGACTGTTGTTGCTGTTGCTGCTGCGTAATCACTGTACTGCCGTTCATTGTCAACACAACTGCGTTATGCTGCACACCGTTACTACCGTTATTGTTATTACCGTTGACACGCAACGGCGGCTGCTGCCGCGCAGCCTGCTGCGCGCACGCACTACCGGGATGATTGTTATTCGCCGGCAGAACACCGTCGTGCTGTCCCACCGGCTGCTGATGACTCTGACTCTCATCAGGGCTACTGAGGCTGCTGTAAGTCGTCGACGATTCGTCGGATCGTACCGAGTCGCAAGCACCGATTACCGCACTACCGATATCACCAACACCGATGACCGTCGTCGCGCTCGTCGCCGACGAGGAAGCGGCCTGCTGATTATCGAAATTGTCCTGCTGCCGGCCCTTGTCGTCCACGGCCGGTTGCTCGCCGTTTTGAAGCACGATACCGTTACTACCGGACGTCGACGTACCGTACGCGACGCAAGCGTCGTCGCCGAGGAGACCGACGTCACCGGGATTCGATTGCGCGACGATTCTATTACCTGTCGCGGCGTTATACGTCTCGCTACTCATCCTCGCCGAGTACACGTCGCCGTGCTGGAGCCGCGTCTGATACGTCTTCGCGCCGGATATCATCAGATCGTTGCCGAGACCGTCCGTCGTCGAATCTCCTCCGTTCTCCGACGCTCGCTTGTTCTCGCGCGACGTCATCATCGTCGTCATCGCCGCCGTGGTGCACGTCGATTGCCCCAGATTGGCCTGTCGATACAGCATCGCGTAGTCCTCCTCGTCCTCCTCGTTACCAACCAGAGAAGAAGTTTGGACTCGCTTGGACTCGCTGCCATCCGCGCTGGTATTCACCGTCGTTGCCGCCGTTGTTGCCACCGATACCACCGCCGTCGTCGCCGTCGTCGTCGTCGTCGTCGTCGTCGTCGTAGCTTCGAGCGACGACTTCAGACGATTGCAACAGCCGATTGCGGGGGTGGTGATGTTGTTCCCTACGTTGACTCCGCCGCCACTGCCGTCGGCGCAGTATACGGCAGTTTTGGCGGGAAAGGTCGTCGCAGCCGCCTGCGCCGTCGCCACCTGCGGCGCCTGCAGAATGCCGGCGTATTGCGTCGTCTGCTGCTGATGCTGCTGCTGCGGCTGCGATTGATAACCGACCGCGATAGCGGCAGCAGCGGTCGCGGCGACATTCTGACCCACCGCCGTGGCGTACGCGAAGTTCTCCCCCGACACGTACACCAGAACGCTGTTCTGCTGTATAGCTTGCTGCTGCTGCTGCTGAGAATGATGCAATTGTTGTTGTTGTTGTTGTTGTTGTTGTTGCTGCTGCTGCTGCTGGTGTTGCTGCGACTGCCGCTGTTGCACTTGCTGCGGATGCTGATGATGTTG
Organism: Lasius platythorax; assembly: GCA_963971435.1. Classification (NCBI taxonomy): domain Eukaryota; kingdom Metazoa; phylum Arthropoda; class Insecta; order Hymenoptera; family Formicidae; genus Lasius; species Lasius platythorax. The sequence goes on from OZ020547.1 coordinate 10,396,774, forward strand.
TTGGTGATGCTGATGGCCGTGACTCGGGGGAGCAGGGAGCGTGGACGGCTGCTCAGGCTTGCCGGCCATGGTCCAGGTCCAGCAGCGCTGCGGATGACCCCGACGACACCCACGACAACATCACTGGCACAACGTGGCACGTAGCTCGCCTACGTGGAGACACCGTCGACGGGTACTGCCGCATCCTCCGCGGGCCTCACGCGATCCTCACGCGTTCCTCGACGATGATGTTCCCGATGATCGTCGGATCGTCGCGCGTTTCCCGATGCCGTTGTTCCACGTTGTCACGTTGTGTTTCTCCGCGCGACACTCGACGTAGCACGACATAATAATATACGACGCGCGTGGAGAGCCGGCGATGTCACGCGAATAAAAGTTGCGCGATTGTGGAACGGATCCTCGGGAGCCGAGACACTCTCTCTCTCTCTCTCTCGCGCGCGCGCGCGCGCGCGAACGGCGCAATCCTTCGTCGCGTCCGTACGTAACTCAAAACCGACGCGTGTTTGGCGCGCGTAGTACACCCTGCTGCTACTCGCTGCCGGTCAATGGCCGTCTAACCTCCTTGACGCGGCGGGGCTCGCCGAGCATGGCGCGGGACGCGCCGACGACGTGTTTCTCCCGCGAAAGCTTAGCGACACGATCGGCGCCTGCTCCTTACTCTTGGCTCTCGCTTGTTTGCTCGTTCGCGCTTATCTTCTTTCTCCTCTTCCTCCTTACTTTCGTCGTCCTCGTCTATCCTTCTCCTCTTCCTTCCCACGAAGATAGATGCACGCTCGTCAAAATGTTGCAGCTCGTGATACGTCGACACACGCGAACGCGATCGAAATTCGAGATGCCGCCATCGGGGCCAGCCGACTCGGACGTCTTTCGCTTTCGCGCCCGGCTTCACTTCCCTTCTAAAAATGCCCGTCTCGCGACTCGGCGATGTGGAACGCCGAATCCTTTTGCCGCGTCGCGAATGTGCGTCGCGAGTCGTTACGCGGCATGTTCGTTCCGATCGTAACGGCGTCGAGCAAGGTCGCCGCGACCGCTGCCAAGTTCACTCGAAACTCTCATAGCCGATAGCCGGCGCGGCCCGACAAGCGGCGAGCGCGTAGGCGAGTCGCTTGTCTATCGGAGGGAATTACGTCTCGGAGAGAGCGAGAGCGCGAGGTCTCGCTCGAACGCGATTCAAGGTGACGATCCGCGCCACCCACCGGCTCGAAAAAAAAATCGACGAGCAAAGATTCCACGATATCGCACACACGCGCACTTCCCGGCACGTAAAAACTACATACGTCGCGATTAAATCGGTACGCGAAAGACGCGACGATCGGGCACACGCGGAACGTACACGTTCGCTTACCGAAAAATATACCTCACCTTACAAGAGTCAACACACACGCACTGATCGTGTCAATAATTGCCGCGGTCCGAATCGTGTTTTTCACTTACATACGCCGCACTTCGTCCCGTATCGCGTTACATTTCCAACGACGCGCACTCGATTGTGTCATCATGTAGGGAGCATTATCGCCGAAACGAACGAAGAGAAACGACACGTCGCGGTTAGAACGATCACGATCTCGCGGAGCGTCACGATATCGCGGCCGAGCGGCGAGCCATCTCCCTCAACACTGACTGCGTATAACGCGGTTTAATCGCGCCGGACGCGACTCGGCTCGAGTCGTCTGAAGTCGGCGGCGCTCGATCGGTAATATGGCGCGAACGCGCGCTCGCCGTACGAAAAAAAAAAACACACACACCGCCGGCGTAACGATTCGGGTTAAATCGCGCACGGACGGACGAACGTCGTGTTATGACGCTGTGTCATCGTCACAGCAGCAGCAGCAGCAGCAGCAGCATCACGACCACCACCACCACCACCACCACTCTTTTACCACCACCACCATTACCACTGCCTCGTGCCGCGACCACCACTACCAACGATCACTATTACTCTTGTATTACTACTACCACCACCACCATCACTACTACTACTACTACTACTAGCGCGGTTACGAACTCGGGTTAAGTTAACTAACCCTCTTGCCGAGCCGAACACCTGCGCGGTCCGCGCTACTCCGTTTCTCTCACGTCTCGCTCGCCGCGCTTATATACGTCGGTCGATTATTATTATATATTTTCTGACAAGCGACCGCCGCGCGCGACGCTCGCGACAACTCGCGCGTCGGATTGCGTACGTTGTCCTTGCGATTATAACGCGCGCGATCACTCACCACCGACCGACACAGACACCGCGCGGCACCGCCGATCGAAATGCCATGCCTGCCAGATGCTGTGCCGTACGCTACGCTGTTTTTCGCGTAACTGATATTGGAAAAATATGGCTCCCACCGCATACCCAGAAACCTCTGCGACGGCTGTCTCTCGGGGCCACTCGCACGTCACTAAGCACATCGCTAAAAACATCGGCTCCTCGCGCATCTGGTGGCGACGGGTGTCGTTATCTATCGGAGAAAGCGCGCGTTAACTTCGCGGTCGCATTTACGAGCTTACAAAAATCGGATTTCGTGCTTCTTCTCTCTCTTTCCTTGGAATCGCCCAAATTTTCCTTATCTTTTAAATATAAACTATTTTCGAATCTATTATTCTCCGATGCTAAAATTAACGATATAATAATAAATGAATGCTTTCATAAGTCGGAAATGTGAAGATATATCTATAAACACTAATATCTCTAAATACAAGGATTAAATACGGATTAACAAATAATCAGAGATTTATAAAACTATGATTATATATATTCAAATAAAGATAGATTATAAATACTAAAAATATTACCGTAGCTCCATATTCTAACTTATTTATAATTCATATTTTTATCATTATATTTTTTCACGAATATTTATAAAAAGTAAATAAAACAATAAGATATCCAAAAGATTCTAGTTTTTGTCATAAAACTTAATTTGGAATTTGCTTTAATCACTTATCTCTTTCTAAAACTAGAGACAGACAAACTGAACTGGCATTAATAAAACTGAGTTAAATAATAACATAATAACATTGTAACATCACAATATGTCATATGCAATTAACTTGCGTTAATTCACAATGATTACAGGAAATTAAGGAAAATTACACGGGACAAAAGTATATTCGGATACAATGAAAAATACAAGGAGTTACAGATCTCGCAAAGGCATAATCGATAATTTCATATATTGTACAGATTCGAATTTATTTAAGATGTTCAAAAAAAAGTACTAATCAATCACCAATTTTTCCTATAATAAATAAGATTACAAGAGACATATGTGGCTATTTAGTAAAATTCACTATAGTAACTGCGAGTACACGACCATGTATACAGTAAATTATGTGAATGCGGGGGGTGTTTCGAAAGTAAATTAATTTAATATAGTACAATAGGATTTCAAAATTGTCTAGAACATTTGTTCATGCGCGTTGATGGAGTTACGGTAAAAATAACGGAATAAATTTTTATAGAAATGAATATGGCTATTATTATATAAAAGATCATTACTTGAATTTCCTAATTTTACAACCATCGATTTTATTATAAGGATATGCAATAAAATCTTAGCATGGGCTAATGTAAAGAAAAGAATTATTAGATCCAATAGCATAATTGCACAGAGCTGTTTACAAATACGCGCAATCGTCCACACACACACGCACACAGGAACCTGATTCTCCATTTTATTTGCATTATTCGCAAACAAAATTTTATATTTCCGTTATTATCGTCACACGCCAGTATACAAAAGCGATTGGAAAAAAATTAAATATACTATGAATATGGAATAATGTTTCATCCTTCGAAGATCTCTGATACGATCGATGTTATATTATCGCCGCGCGCTTTACCTAGATATTTAAAAATTTGTCATTTACACATCGATTGACACATTTCAATATTACTTTTATAAGTTCTAAAAAAAACTGTAAAAAATAACAATTTTTAAATCGTTCAAAACGTGTGGAATAATCAAATGCTGCTATTAATATTTGGAGGACCAAAAGTAATAATCGTATACACAGATAATTAACGAATTTGAACTAAATATATGTATATGAATTTTAACTCTAGTTTTATTTAGCAGTCACCATTGAGCTGCTAATTATTGGAGTGATATAACTGGTAAAATAGTGAAGAATAATAATAATGTTTGAAGATACCTGACGCATTTCACATAGTAATTATTACAGCTTGTAATTCAGGATTGACATCATACGTTAGATCGCTAAATAAATTTACTTATCACCATGTAATGATAAGTACGTACTTTTAATGAGTCTCTACTTAAGCAAAACTGATGGATCTCACTGAAATGTTTCGCCAAAATTTAAAATGTACTTTCAATCTCTACTTCCAGCATAATAATAAAGATTCACTTCTCATTACCAGATGATAATCCATCTATTCAGTTGCAACGCCTAATTATCGCGTAAGGATCTCATTGAAGAATCAATAACTGTAGTATATTCACAGTTCTGCACGTATCCGGACATGAATTGTTTCAAGTTCCTTCTTGGGTATTGAGTAGTTTCCCTATATATCCAACTATGTTATTTCTTTCTTTAGCGTGATACGCGGAATCGAGCGAATGGGACAGAAAGTTTTAAATGAAAGAAATGGCTATGTTTATTACAAGGTTAATGTAATCAAATTAATGTGTGGCACATTGAACGCGCGATGGACCCCCTTCATCCTCCTCGTATGCCTGTCTTGTGTCTCTCCGCCTCTGTTCCTGCTCAGGATCTAAGTCGGTGAGTAAGCACTCTTCGGCATTGTCCGGAATTATAACCTCTTCTCTCGGTGGCAGACATTGCTCCAGTGTCGGAATAACCGACGCTTCTATGCTCTTCGGAAAATTGACTATGAATTGTATTATGAGCCTACCGTGTGTAAATGGATCCTTGTAAATCGGCATGCCCTCGTTCAAAATGCACTTCAAGTCTCCGTGTTTTGTTACAGTGCCAGGAAAAGAAGTTACCACTAAATCTCTACCATCCAAAGTACGGATAACTTTCTGAAATCCACATAACGCTTCTACTAATTCTAATTGCATCCGCATGATCAAATCATTTCTTGAACGCCTGAAAAAATAATTTATCGCGACATATTAGTACAATGATTAATTACATTGATGAGTAAATTGCAATAAAATTATTCCATTGTAGAGGTACTAACTTGAATACTTCGTGTTCCTTTTCTTCAAGAAGAATAACTATGTCACCAGGTTCTAGATCTGGTTCTTGATCACCTTCGCCAGTGAAAACAATCTTTTGACCATCTACCATGCCTGGATCAACATGGACCTCGAGAATTTTTCTATCTCTAATAGTCTTTCTTCCATTGCAATGCTTGCAACGGTCACGAGGATTGATACGTTCACCCTGACCTTTACAGTCTGAACACATAGTTTGTAAGTGTTGCAACATTCCTGGACCTAATTGCTGAATTTGTACTTGCAGGCCAGAGCCATGACACGTCGTACATTGCTCAACAGAACCCTTCTTTCCACCGATACCTAATCAGAAAATGATAAAAATCATCTTTTCTACAGATAGATTTTTATACAATTACTATTTCTGTATAATATTTACCTTCACATTTCTCGCAGATAACATTTTTTTGCAGAGCAAGTTTACGTACAGTTCCCTTGTAAAGTTCTTCCAGGGAAACTGATAACTGATGCATAACATCTTGACCTTTGCGCTCTCTACCTCTTCCCCTACCTCGTCCACCAAATCCTCCACCAAAGAACATGTCAAAGATATCCATAGGAGACGAGAAACCACTATTGCCCATGCCACCTTCTTTCAAAGCTTGCTCCCCACCTTGATCATAGATACGCTTCTTCTCAGGATTTGACAGTACCTCGTATGCTTGAGAAATTTGCTTAAACTAAAACATATGCCATATTTTATCATTCTTAAATTTTATCACATGTAACATACATAATTAGCAAATGTTTTAAATTCAAAGTTGAAAAACAAACCCTTTCACCCTCATTAGGGTTCTTATCAGGATGATATTTCAAAGCAAGTTTTCTATAGGCCTTCTTCAAATCTTCTTGCGTGCATCCGGGCTTGACACCCAACACGTCATAAAATGTAGTCTCCTTAACCATTTTCACGATGTGTTAAGCAATTTGTATTATGATAAACTTGCTTCTGCTGATAAAAATAAAAAAAGATATATATTGCAATAAATTCTCCTATTTTCAACATTAATATTAAATACTGCTGATACTTGATATAATGATAAATAGCTTTTTTTATTAAAAGGAATGCTTAAAATATGTATATATATTTCATATTTTTTTGAAAAAATAAAATGATGAAAAATAAAATAATGAATTGTTTGTCAAAATGTCAGACACAAGTGTTCCATAACCAACTGATAAAATAGCATCACGGAAACAGTGGTATGCTATTATGTATGACGACTGGTATATATTCTATTCATTATATTGATGAAAAAATAACAGTTCAGTATTGCAACAGCACAATATAATTTATTTGTGTGACCAAAAACTGCATGAGTATGCAGTCAAGTTAGTTCATAATTAATTCATATATTCCTCTCTCTGTCTCTGTCTCGCTTTCTCAATTGAACGTATCCCTTTTTTGTAATGTTATATAATTACATGTCAAAGCTTGCATGACACATACAAATTCAAATATGGTCAGATCATGATAAAAACATAACAGCCATGAATCAATTATGTGAATTGTGAATATTTAGCATGCAATTCAAGTTATCATTTAAAATACACTGGACATGTGCCAGAAATGTTTTTCTAAATAAAATTAAGCACATTTGGAGCATATTTGAATCTGTTTCCAAACGTGTGTAAACTTATAGATGACACAAGAAGACTGATAAAACGGAATTTCCGATTCAACGCTTTTGAATCTTGTTTTTGTTATATTGAATGAAAATATTGAAAATATAAAAATCAAAGTATTGCAAAAAAATATATTTTTTTCTAATCTCAATCATAATTGTTTCATTGGTTTATAAGATTATTGTGTAAAAACTTTTTTGCATTATTCATATCAAGAAGAATATCAAAGCTTAGACTGCAAAATTTGCCTGTAAATTTTAGAAATATAATGTGTCCATGCGGACTTGTGAGTTTAAAATGGCGTCTAAAATGGTGAGGCTGAGAATATACGATTAAATAGATTAGCGAACGAGGAAATTAAAAGACGAATTTGCGGCGTGGCGCGCGTCGTGGCCGCTTCCCGAACAAAGAGACGTCTTTACACTTTCTAGATTCTTCTGCTATTGTATAAGTATATCGAGCGTATACAAACGGAGCAACGAAATTTGTATACGTATAATGAAGCGTGTGGCGATTGCCAAATAGCTCACGAGAATTCTACCTTCTACCTTCTATCGAATGCACGCGTTTCATGAGAAAATTCGTGTGCCTTCGCGCGCGGGAATGATAAACGGAATTTTTCTTCCTCTTTCTTTCTCTCTCTCTCTCTCTTTTTCTTTCTCTCGGCGGATGTTTCGTCGCGTCGTTAATTGACACGAGTCAGACAGGAACTGAGCAAGCATGCTAATAGTCAAGTTACTGGTACTATCCACCATTTTTTTTTCTTATAGACCCCGTTATTATAATGCAGTTACTACTCGCCTAGCGATTGACTTTCGACGATTCGTAATGTTTCGTAATGTTCAATGTTCACGCTTACATGCAGATATATCGTCGCAACCTTCGGCCGTCCGCTAAGCCCCCTCCGTTAGTTTCGGAGGTAAACTGTTAACGCGATTAAATCGAAAGAAATCGCGACGAGACTGTATACAATGGCAGGAGCGACCGCGACTCCGAGAAGTTCTAGACGAGTCTACGCCTCGTGCGAACGCCAATCGGGGGACTGCGTTTCTCGAAAGAAAAATCACGGAAGGCTCTACTGATCGATCGCGCGACTCCGGCAGCCTGTTCGCGCTCGTCTGCGTCGTCGTCATCGTCGTCGAATCTCCCGATGAAAAAATCGCGAAATCCACGTAGCCGCGCGAGGACTTACCTGCGTAAACGGCGAGACGGGAGTCGATGGAGAATGACCGCGCACGTTTCGCACGAAGTTCGTTCTCTATACCGTAGCTACGCGATAACGTTTCACGAACTGAACTGCGCTAAGCGACCACGTCTCCCACCAATATTACCTCGTATCTGTTCTCTGTTCTCGAAACTTCCTAGAGAAGCGGTGGCTCGACGTTGACCGTGCGCCAATCAGCTGCCGACATGCCGTCGACGGTAACACCACATGCACGGCATTGGTCTCCTTAAGAAACTCGTCGATCACGCTGCTGGTAATGCAGTTTGACGATTGAAACTCGAAGAGAAAAAAAAGTTTGTATGTTTTATTAGATATAAAAAAAAAAAACATGTATCTGCTGCGCGTACTGTTTCTTTTTTTATCATCTCTATAACAAAAACCGTTTATTTCCCGTAATCTCTCCGAAATTTGAGAACACACAGTTCATAAATCTCGATTGTATATTTTGTATATTTAAGAGAATTTGGTTTATTTATATTTTACGGAATGTGCGTGTATAATAATAAATATAAAATGTCGAAGAGAAATATTATCGCACTTTTATATTTATTATTTTTGGTATAAATCGTTCAAAATCGTTCCTATAAAAACACTAATCCAGCCGTTAATTATATAACAATATAATATACATTTTAGATTGTCTAAACGTAGCGACAATATGAAAATTAAATATAGGATTTTTTATTGATAATGTGTCAAATGTAAATGTCTATAAATAGTAAAGTTGTTTTATTTTAAATAGGCGGATGTGATGTGTCGACGTCATGCTGTCATAGATGGCGGTATGCGTTTCCGTGCATGTCTTTTTCTCAAGCGGTACGCTAGCCGAGCAAGATGGTATGTAATTTGTATCGAGAAATTCTGCAGTAATCGTCTAATTAAACGTGTAGTGTTTAGTTAAATATTTGATAATGGCGTCCAATAAAGTACGTGTCATGTATATAATGTAATCGAAGAGTACCGATTGCAAAATCAATATTAGTGAATGTGCCCCAAGCCACATAACCTTATTAATATATGAATATAATTGCTTACAATTTTTCTTTCGAGCCGCTTTATCTAATAATAATATAGAAAATTACATCAGTCAGAATTTTTTGTTTGTCGATAAAATTTGCAGCATTCTTCCATATATATGCTGTAGGCTTACTGACTTTCAACAACGAATAACCTAATTTATAATTGTCATGTTTTGATGCTTGATTGCAGACGGAAGGTACAGCTACCATTAGAACGAGGAAGTTCATGACCAATCGGCTTCTATGCCGTAAACAAATGGTAAGTGTATGAACAGTAATGTACATCTTTCTCATCCAATTAAGACATGATATGCAAACGTTATACGTACAAATTTCTATATATTTATTACAAATTTATATACATGATATATCTTTTGCTTTACAGGTCGTAGATGTAATCCATCCTGGCCAACCATCGGTTCGTAAAACCGAAATACGTGAGAAGTTAGCCAAAATGTACAAAGTAACCCCAGATGTTGTCTTTGTGTTTGGCTTCCAAACTAATTTTGGTGGTGGCAAATCTACTGGATTTGCTCTTATCTATGACACTTTGGACTATGCAAAGAAATTTGAACCTAAATATAGGTTAGCAAGGCATGGTCTCTTTGAAAAACAAAAGCAAACCAGAAAACAGCGCAAAGAACGTAAGAACAGAATGAAGAAAGTTAGAGGTACTAAGAAGAGTAAAGTTGGAGCAGCATCTAAAAAGGTAGGCGAACTAATGTAAAATGTATTTGTTATGTATAAGCATATATGTCTTGCTCTATTACTCGAACATGTTAATGCTATAATTTTTTAAAATACTATTTCTTATTCTTTTTTCTCTCTTATCATTAAATCTCGATATAAAAACTTACTTTATGCATGTTGGAACAATGATTCTTTCAAATGACAGGAGCTTTGGCTTAATTGTTACGTCAAAAATATAATTGGCTTTAATTGTATATTTTATCTGGTATGTGGGAATATTTTTATGTTTTTATTCAAATAATTCTGATAGGTAAATTATCGTGTTCAGTGAAAATTGGTATATACTCAAAATTTTCTTTACACAAATTTTATATAACTGGTTTTATAGAACTAATTAAAATTTTCTTTACACAAATTTTATATAACTGGTTTTATAGAACTAATTAAATTGCTAATATATTATATTGAATAAATAACTTTATTGATAAATATATTTTAAAACTTAAATTCAAGATTTCTAAAGTTAGATTATAATTCAAGTTACTTTTGTTGATATTCCTTATAGTTCCTTATTCAGATCTCGCAGAACAGTTGTATATAATGTGCGATATTTATGAAGAAATATAAATAGAGAAATAAAACATTCCCTATTGATGACAATTTAATAATAGTTAATCATATAGGCAAATTCTCAGAAATATAACTTCCTTTGGTCTGATCTTTCTATTATGCATGCTATAGTAGTATACACTTATTATTCACATTTTAGGGAAGGAAGTAGACAAATGATCATCATTTGCACTACGTAGTTCTGGAGAGGGAATATCTTTTTGCTTGATCAGGGTCAGCATGCAAATCTTTAAGTTTCAAAATACTTTTGTTCTTTGTTAATTATATGAGCATGCTGATAATTCTTTGGTACTTATATATAATTTTATCTTTGTGATTTATTTATTGAACTACTATATAATTATTATATAATTCTAATATTTTACTTGTGTGATATACAAATGTATATGTCTGTGTAGTGTGTTACATATTATTACATTTTCATATAAAAATACATATTTTTTCTTATGCTTTAAATGTTGGTAACAATTGTGCTTATGCTTTATGTAGATTTAAAGAAATTCACAGCAAGTACTTGCATTTTGCTTTAATTATTTAATTAAAAATTTAAGTTTAATGTGTTAGTTATATACAATATCAAAAATTAAATTAACATTAAACTTTTATTATAAAAATACAAATTTTCCTCAAAATAATAATTAGATTGTAGATTAGAGAGTACGTTATTATAATTATGCTTACAAAAAGGAAAACAAACTAATAATTAGAAACTTATCAAATGTTTAGTTTAATAAAAAAAGTTAATTCTTAGTTTTGATCGAAAGGTTTTGATATAAATTAATTACAATTATTACATATCTGTATATAATTCTAACAAAGTAATCAATTTGATTTTATTTTAAGATACATTCTGTATCATATATGCATTCTATATGAAATAAAAATACAAAGATCATTAATGTTTAAATAATAATAAATGTATTTGAATATAAAATTATATTTAATGGCATGCTAGTGGGTGTTATATATTTCATATTTAATTAACGTGTTTATTTTTTTGAAATTAATGCTTTATATGTTAATTAAAGGTGTATGCTATATCATACTTCTACAACAAAGTGTGTGTATATTAAACGTGTATATTAACAACTATAAAAGTTTATTATATATGCATGTTAAACAATTTAAATAAGAGATAAAATATTCTATTAATTTGGACACATAAAATTTTTTTTTTATATTACAGTAAAACTACGAGCTATTATGAAGACCTCAATCATCATCGACGTAAAAATTATTATAATATTGTGCTATGGAATATAGTTGTAATTATAATAAATTTTGCGGAGTAAACGTGTGCATTCTTTTCGATAAAAATTGAATTGTCGCATTTTAATATTATTAGAAAAAGTAATGTAAAATTAATACTATTTTGCATTAAATTAACGCGTCATTATCCCTACCAAAATAATACTCCAAATTATACATTATTTCCACATGAAACGACTGATTCTAATTATTTTTTCTTATATATCTCTTTTTATAAATACACTAAAGTTTAAACAATTCTGAAATAATGTATTGTAGAAAATTATTTTTTCTATAAATTTTTCTTAGCATATATTAATATTTTCAAATTAAATTAATTGTATTGAAGTATATTCACAATAGACTCATTTTAAAATTTTATATTTGTTAAGTGAACAAAGTTGAATCATTCCATACATGATTGAATCTTGTGACCTGTTTTTAAAACATTATGACTTCAGCAGATGCTGGACGAGGCTTTTTTGTGGTACCTGTATTGACAGTCTCGTTCTCTTCTATTCTCTTATCGAGGACAGGTAAAATTAGTTCGGTGGACGTTACAGGCAATTCGGTGGTAGTATTAATTACAATTTCTTCGGTTGATGTCGCAATTGATTCAGTGGCAATTACAGTAGATTCGATAGATGTTACAATTGATTCAGTAGAATTTAACATTGTCTCGATGGATGGTATAATTGATTCGGCGGTGGAAGTCACTGCAGACTCAGTAGACGGAACAATTGATTCGGTAGAAACCGTAATTGTTTCCGTAGATGTTAAGATTGATTCAGTAGATATCGTAACTGATTCACCATTTGTTATAACCGATTCAGTAGAAGTTAGAATTTCTTCTGTCGATGCTTCAATCGGCTCTGTGGAAGTTGCAATTAACTGGGTAGTAAGTGGAATCGATTCGGCAAGATTTATAGTAGACTCAGTTGAGACTGATTCAGTCTGAGCAACAGTTTGAGATGTCTGTTGACGTGGTGTGGTCAATTCAATCTTCGGCGTAGTCATTGGAAGTCGCGTGGCTTCTGGAGTCTCGAATTCGTGTATATTAGGCGTCCAATCGATTCCGAACATGGGAGGTGATGGGAAGTTTGGCATCAGAGGTATCATGTCCCACTCATCTGAATCGCTATCTGGACCGTAGTTATTGCCTGTAACTTTCCGGATGATGTACCAGTTACCAACTCGAACGCCCCAATCTTGTTTTGGGTCCAAGGATATGTTAGCTAATACCATAAAAAAATTGATAAAATAGGAATGTTAAATCAAGATCGTCTAGAAATTGCTTGGGACTATGCAACTGTAGAGATCTTGGAAAGAATTGATACTATACGCGATGTTAATTGCATTTCCTGTACGACTGTCGAAATCACTTATACTTTCAATTATGTTTCGTAGCGAAGCATAAACACATGATTTAACATCCAGCTCGACGTGAATTTCAACCTTATGATGTAACAACGAGTTAAAAGGAAACACTACATATTCTAACTTGAAACTTTACATGATCGAAATTGCTTACACAAATCCAAGAATAAGCCTGGATAACCCGATACTCGATTTCCTATAGTTTTATCGATGTTCAAAATATCCTGCGGTGAGAAACTCGGAGTTGGACCATCGTCGCCGAACCACTCTTGCCATTTTCCCACGACTCGATTCTTGAGCATTCTGAACCAATCTCGTATTGTTTCTCCGAATCCAGCTGATCGATATCCACTATGTAAACCTGCACCATCTGTGATAAACGTTTGCATTGAATAGATGTCAAAAGTTTATAGTAGCAGAATTGGTTATTATACATATACTATGTACAATCACACACAGCAGAGTAATTTCAAATCATTATAACATTGATCGCTTTTAATTTGCATAACTTTAAAAACATAAAGCAACATGATTTAGAAAACTAAAAACTATTCTGTATTAATTATAAATCTTATTAATATTGATTAATACTTGTAAATTTAATGTGTTGATAAAAAATGTTGAAATAATTTTAGTGAAACAACTTGGATGCACTCAACGATACAATTTTATTATTATATCACTATGTGTTCTTTTTATTATATTAAAAGAGGGTTTTTAGTTTTTAGGACAGAGAAGGTTTAAGCTACCATTTTAAGGTTTGAGAGACTTAATCTAGGTTTAATTTATTCAACTTTAACATTGATTATCTCAATGTTGCACTGGCTTTTCAATTTTCTCTCGTATATACAACCAATTTAACGTAAACGATTGTTTGCACTGTACACAACCTCTATCGAAAATTGGTATTGGCGTAGCGAGCTGACAGGTGAGGAGCAACAGCAATACACCGAGTGATTGCATTTTGCAACCGGACAAACAACATCACTCTGCGTGCAGATAGAAACGCGTGTGGCTTTATATGTCCTCCGGCGGAAGTGCATAGCATGACGATCTTGTTAGTGCCACAATTTTATCGGGAATCAAATTGTATTCTTGCAATAATATCATTAAATAGCATCGGCCTTGTTCGTCCTGATCCTGATCTCCCACACGAGTTGACCTCCGCGTCATTTCCATAATATATAACTTACACCGGGGAATCCAAATAAGTTTGTACATAGCGCACGATGTGCAGCAAGGCGGACAATTACTTATTCCGCGAACCTAAAGCCGTAGGTACCATGCTATTGTGTTGTGTTACGTATGAATACAAATTACATACGCTTATGTGTGCGATTACTCATATAAGTTGGGACTGGCTAGCCTCAAACGGGCTATCAATTGTGATTGCATTGCGCACTGTTAAAAACTTACAATTTATACAATTTATTTTTACTATTATGCGTTTATCCGTGCCTCTGATGTTAGAAAGACGTTATTTCATTTAATGTATTGCGTTAAATTTCTTATGCTTCGATCAATGCAAGAAAAACAGCAATTCGATAAAAGATTTACAATTGATACGTAGCATATAAGGGATATAGGTCTTTTATTTATAATTATTGCGTTATGTTCAGATAAACGACTTTGGTTTCATATCAGATTTGAATGAATCACATGGATACGAGATAGATTAGGAAAATTTTTATATACAAGTAGCCTACGAATGTTCTCCAGGATGCATTATATATGCGTATATCTTAGCGCAAACACTTATGAAATGAAAACATGTTCGGCAGAATGTTAGTTGGTATGAAATGTAATGAGAATTAAATACTTTGCACGTGTCTAAGATTAATGAACTATTAAATTTTGCAATCGATCGTATAACCGTCGATGATAAAAGTGCTACAAGTCATTTTTTGCCCATCATAAACCTTGTTAATGCACTTGTTGGCACAAAGTGCCAAGAAGGATTGAGTAGAACTTGAAGAGATGCGTTTTTCTCAACCATTGTTTGTACATTGTTATCGATAGGATTCAATTGATTGTTAATTTAACGAACTTTTTGGGTGGTAAAGTACCTGACGCTCTAGATAATCACCCAACTCGCGCTAGTTTTTCGGGCACTAACTCTAGGCGCTAATCTCGTAGTAGGCCGAAACAAAGCTGTTTGACCTGTTACATGCCAGATATGAAAGTGGACTCGTCCAGAGCGGTTGAAAACGCTACGTTCGCAACTCTCTCATTATCTTTCGCTCTTATACTCCTCG
The DNA here is from genome assembly GCA_963971435.1 of Lasius platythorax. Taxonomy (NCBI): domain Eukaryota; kingdom Metazoa; phylum Arthropoda; class Insecta; order Hymenoptera; family Formicidae; genus Lasius; species Lasius platythorax. The sequence continues at coordinate 10,412,042 of OZ020547.1, forward strand.
AATATTAATCTTTCAAGCTGTTTTTACTTGGCCACGTATTATCTTTGGCTTCCAAGAATTTCTCTATAGTGCGCATGAGTCTGCTACGAAGACAACGGACACCGACGCTAGACGACACTTCATTCAGAATCCGGTGGTGCAGTCTGTCCGCGTCATACAGCGGCGTACCGGATCAATCGTGGTTCATCAAAGTATCAGGTAAACGATTTTAGCAATAAATCATAGATACATTATCAGTACAGAATCGAATTGCATCGATAGGACGCAGTTTGTACATGCATATTATATGCAATCTACGAATCCCAAGTTTTATACAGGCTACAATATGCATGGACATGTGTGTGGTTGGGTTATGTTACATAGAACAGCTGATTGCGTTCCAATAAACAGTTCGTATTGTACGGGATATGTCTGATTACTAATACGTATACGGATAGCGCAGAGAAAATAAAGTAGAATTTATATAAAATTCTACGAAAATTTTAGCTTATCACCAAACATAGACTCGCCCAAGATTCTCGAGTCTGTATCATCCAATCACGTAGTAGCATACAGTGGCGGAGCAATAACTGTAAACGCCCATCACTTAAAAATTTGCCACTGAAATGTTTTTTAATGTCTATATTTTTTAATCACAAAATAGATAACGATTTGTGTGAGAACATTTGTAACGTTCACATAATTTGCTTACGTCTTTAATATATTCAAAAAACTATTACTATTACTTTACAATGTTCTCGCAGATCGATCAATATCTTTTATTAGTTTTATCCCACCAATATTGATAGCAGTCAAACAAGACGATTACATCCCTAATGATCCTATTTGGATGGTATTTAATAACATTTTGTGATAGATTTTTAGGAATTTTTATAATTTGCAATACATAACTATTTAACGACGTATTGCCTAGCTTAAACACGTAGCTTAAACATGGAACCATGTTGTCTGTGTAAGCAAATTTTCGATTGATAAATTTTGCTTATTCGTTGTTAAACATTGTTAAACAAATTATGAAAAATTCGCCTGATTACACATTATATGACAATTAATCGAAACTATTTGAATAAGAAACATTGCCTTAATGAAGGAGTAAGCCAATCAGGTTGAAATTGTTCTTAACAGTTTCCTTGGAAATCTTACTGAAATAAATTCACAGCTTTGTAAAATTGAATTGCATTTTTGTTAAACTGTTTATTGATTGTCTACGTAATATAGCGTCTCTTTTCTGGATGAAGTGTCCTCTTTTAAATCAATGTTCGGAAACGATGTCAGCATGTAACTGTAGCGTACCATCAGCTGATGAGAACCCAAAATTCGCCAGACTACGATTCTCATGAATGGCGATAGTCTTAATTTTTTATTCGATGTTTCGTTAATAATTTATAACAGAAACCTGAAAAAACCCTATTTTACATTTTGCAAAATTCCACATTTTGTAAAATCCTTCATGCGATTTGATATCTGGATTTTCTGGGACATGTAATCTATATATGTCAATTAAAATATGATAAGATTGCATAAATTATTATGCTTTTAAGGAAACCTCATTCTGCTAACTCCAATAATTCTGTAACATCTTAATTTCCACCTCTTTCTAATAAAGTTTAAGAATTATTGATTATACCACAATCTATCGATATCGGGATATATGCAAATTAGAGATATTAGAGAAGTTTTTTTTATAAAGAATGAGATTAACCGGTTTTAAGCAACTGATTGATTATGGAGTACTCATTATTATGAATCTCGATTAATTAATTAATCTTGTTAATTAAGTATGTGCATTTTAATTCTACATTCTACATGCTTTTCTATCTTCCTTCCTCTATTAAAGCTTAAATATATTTGATACTTTAAGCATAAGCTGAATGAAAGTATGTGTGTAGTCGAAGCAAGGAGGCCCAATTGCTGTCATGTTATGTGGCATCGGTGCCCTTTGGGCCAGTACCGCGTCCAGCACTGTTCAGCATTACCACCAGTTCGCGAGTGACTACCATGCCAGTGGTCGAGGTTGGGCCGGGTTAAAACGCTCAGGCTTAACATAAATGCGTCCCTCTTTGTCCAATGAGGATGTGAATAGACGCGGTACGAGTGGATACGAGGAGAAAACAGTATAGGGTCGTAACGCGACAAAGGGAGACGGATATCGTGGGTTATCGCAGCGATCGTGTTGAGAGGTAACAGAGAAAGGGACATGCAGGGTTTTTGGTAGATGGGAAGAAGACGCTCAGGCAGGGGCAAACAGAGACTCGCAGAGCTGCGAATAGACAGCATTGCCAACGTACTTATTAGAGTACTGAAACTCAAAACGTCTCTCCACAGATTGTACCCTGTTTCGGAATGGCAGACAACATCACCACCATCCATGGAGACAAGAATGACGATAGTGATTACACGGCGTCATTATTATCACCTCCTTTTCTCGCCGATTTCGAAATTCAATGCAAGCCAGAACCATGTTCCAGTCTACATAACTCGACCTTTGAAGATCCATTGGCGTTTGTAAGTTGAGGGAATTGTGTGTGATAAGTATATTATATCGAGCAGCTTTATCATGTATGTGCCGCGTATGTCTGCATCGAAATCGAAATATTATTCAACTTTTAACAAGTGTTTATTATATCTTTAGAAAAGAATACTTGTGAAAATACTATTTCGCCGAAATTGGTAGCCATACTTTGCCGCCCTTTTCCTGTTGTGTTGATTGACCATTTTTTGGTTAGACATAATAGTATTTTGCGTTTACATGTTATTTGAATGTTATTTAGCATGCAGATGATATCGCATAACCGATCGTTTTTCAATAAATGAAAAATTAATTGTGATTATTACTATTTTTCACTGGGGAAAATTCAAATCTCATATTTTTTGATTATATGTCTCGTATACAAATCTCGTTTTTGTTGTAGAATCTCATGTTATTTAATTATAATTTGAATTTTATGCGCTAAGAGAGTTTTCTTTTACTTAATTTTATATTAAAATGTTAGAGAAATTATTTGGAAATAATGTATTTTATTTTTTATTACAGGATGAACCCTCAACATTGCGCATTCCGATATCTGTACCTATGATAAAAAATCCAATCATTTTGTTAGAAAGATGTGATAAAATTTGGGAGACATTACAATTGATAAAGATGACTGAAAAGCCAGAAGCAATCAATGATGACAATGAAGAAGGTAAAGAGGAAGAAGAACAATATTCAGATAAGGCCGAACAGTCTGTATCACATACCATGAATCAACCTGCATTGAGAAGTCATAATACAGTGCCATTACCTTTTAAGTTTTCTGTCCAAAAAACAAGAAAATTATATCCTTGCACTATATGTGGCAAGCAATACTTGGAAAGACGATCATTAAGAAAGCATTCAGATAGAATACATGGGATTACTATTCCATTACTCATCAAAGGTAGACGTGTCAAAAATACTTCACACTTATCCAACAAAAAGGATTTAGACAAAGGCAATCCAGTTACTTTAGTTAATAAAGAAAGTAGTGATTTTGAAAATCTTAATAATGACAAAGATTCATATGGAAAAATTACTGCAAAGACAAAACTTGTCAATACTGAAACTGTTGCTCCACGATCTACAGTTTTGAGGAAGTTTGTCAAATGCACATTGTGCCAACAGAAAGTAACATCTATAAGAAAACATTTAATTCATTATCATAAAATTGGTGGTTCTTCAAGTGTGGTGGAACAACTAGAATCTTCATTATTAATTGAGAATGGAGCATCATCTGGGGATAAAAACACTACATTAGAAAATATGCCCTCCAAGAAATCTCCACAATCTGCTAAGATGAATATTCAAGATGGATTTCGCATAATGGATAATGAAGCCGATACTCATAAAACATCTCAAGTTAGGAGAAAACGAAAATATAAAACGAAATTATCTTATGTAAGTGCTAAGAAAAAACTCAAGTTAAGTCAGAAAAAGAAGAATGAGCGTTATGTGTTATCTCGGCATGGACCTACAGTAACACAGAAACAAGCGTCTGTAAATGGTACATCATACCAATGTGACATTTGTTTAGGAATATATGCATCTTATCGTGGTTTGTACAAACATAGACGTAATCACATTTTTCGTGGAGAAACTAAAGAAAATATTCACAATGTCAAATGTAGATATCATAATTCACCATTTAATAAGAAATACAAATTATTGCAGTCTTCTATGTCAACTCATACAACTGCAAACAATACTAACAATAGCGCGAATGAAGATTTACAATTAAATAATTCCAAGCATGAGACATTATTTAATCAAAACAGCAAAATTTCAAAGATTAATCAAGCAATCTGGTACAATGGACAAATGGACAAGAATAATGAAACTACATGTATATGCGGACGATTATTTCGAAATCCTCATACCTTGTTTATTCATAAAAAGAGCTGTGAGTTATGTAAGCAGGAAGATACAATGATGCAGCATATTACAAGTGTCAATAGTGATTCTGGAATTGGTATTAACATAACGATAAAGAAATTAAATGATTCTTATAAGATTGTTGGTAAAGATAATGATGAAGATAAACTCCAAAAATCTGAAATTCATTTCAAAGAAAATAATTTGTCTATATCTAACACATCTGATCGTACCAAAGAGTCTGTTAATTTATGCGCTAAACGAAAAGAAGAACCAGATAAATCCGAATTATCTAATTACAGTAAAGATCATAGCTTTTTGAAGTTACATGTTGCAGATGAAGATGTAATTATTGATGTTGAAGATGATATACAAATTGAATTTGATAAAAATAATACATCAAAGCAAACTATTACGCGACAAGATGATAAAAGATATATGTCAAAGGAACAGAATAATGTAAAAAATTTGAAAAATGAACAAGTTCCTGATAAAATTTGTACATTGAAACAAATGTGTCAAAACGTTCTAGACGGTTTTGCATATAAATCTGAGAATGCAGTAGAAAATAATAGTCTGAAGAACAGCCAATTTGAAGATCAGGAAATACACCGGGAAAATATTCGGATTAAAAATCAGAAAATACATCAGGAAAATAAGAGAAAGTTACGATCTTCAAATAAACGACGTCGAAATGATGAAAAAGAGTTTGATAATTTGAATGATAGAGCGAAGGTTTGTATGAAATTGATGAAATTTGATCCATTATCAATATGTGGATATTGTAACGAACAGTTCAAGACAATTAATTCATATTATAATCATCAATGTACTGTTCAAGAGGGGAGACCATTTGATGAATTTTCACTAGAGTTATTGTGTTTCTATTGTAATGATATATTAAATAATTTCAATGAATATGATAAACATATGAGAGTCAAACATTTTGCTAATATGTATCATTGTTATCTATGTACCGAACGATTCGTGAACGATAAAGCGCGATTACAACATATTAATTTGGAGCATAATAGTATGTCTTGCAGATTTTGTAATGCAAAAATTTCTATTAAAGTTAAAGCCTTACATGAAGGTTATCATTTAGGTTTTGGTTACCCCTGTCATAAATGTAAAAAAGCTTATACGAATGGAAAGAATCTTGCGTATCATAATTATAAGTCTAGATTACACCCAAAGACTGATAATCTAAAAACTTGTACCATATGCTTAAAGTCTGTAAAAATTCGAAATTTTCGCACTCATATGTCTACGCATAAACATAACTCTTGTTATTTTTGCGGTAAGATGTTTTCTAACAGAACAGGTATAGAGTTCCACACCATGATACATCATGGTACACAGTTTAAATTAAAGTGTAATGTCTGTGGTACGCGTTTCTTCACTAAGAAACAGCTCGAGAAACATGCAAATGTGGATGGATGTAATAGTGGCGTACAAGGAATGAAAAATAGAAATACAGCAACACATCATTAATAATATTTTTTGTTTAAAGATAGTATATAAACACAAAACAGATTAATATTAGACATAAATTTAACATTAAAAATTGTTTGCATCTTGAATTGTTTTTAATTTAATACAGAAAGGAAGTTTTTATGCATTATAATTAGATTTACTGTATATGTATAAGGAAATTTGTATTTTATTATATAGTTATAGCTAACATACGCGTGTATACCGATTATTGCGTACACATGTAAAATAAAGATGTTTCATTATCTTTATGTATAAGACATAGGTGATACTTTGTGAAAGCACCTGTAACTTGTCATATGTTCCATATAATGTTCTATACAATATATAAACCGTTTATGAACAGATATTTTCGCATTCTACTACACTCTCACATGTCTATTGTATCGTCGGTGTGTAGCATTAATATCTTTAAAATTTTGCAAACTAACTTTTTTTTTCTTAAAACAAATTTTTCCATAGATGTATTTATTTTATATCAATAATTAAAGCTGTTTTTAGTATTTCTTTTATATTATCTATTAATTGCTGTTATTGTTTTACAAGATATTAATTTACACAAACGATATTTTAATTAGATTTATCTATGTTAATATCTTATATACAGATGTACAGGAATTGAGGATATAGGATCTATTTGTAAATGATGTATATTCTCTATCATTTATTAAAAGATAATATAGAACATTAGACTATAATATTTGCATTAAATACATATTAATATTAACATTATATTTTTATTATTGATATGGAGATGAGTAAGCGACAACAGAAAATATCATTATCAACACATGTTTAACAACACACCCTTACAGAAAAGTAGTGTATTAAAAATATGTTATTTGTATTAATAGTATATCGTTTATTTTTAAACTTGTTGTGTGTTTACATGAAAGTCATAATAAACCAAAGAAGCATAATCTTGATGGCATATAAAAGGTATCACGCGTTATTTTATATATATAGATCTGTGCATCGAATTTTATATTGCGAATTTTATTACGTTATACGTAACGTGATAGTGAAGTTAATTTTATACTTATAAATATGCTTATAAATTGAACGATGTCGACCTTTCACTTTAAACATATGTATTTTTATAATATACATATATGTATATATTGTTAAATTTTAGCTGTCTCATTTTCATGACGTGTTGTGTAACTTTGATTAATGTGAAAGATATATATAATAGTTACATTTTATTAATTTGCGAACATTTGTTTTTTAAATTTTGGTGATTCTATACACCACATGATAAGTATGATATTTCACTTGTGCTATTATATAACTATAATTAATAATGTTAAAATCAATTATCAATTAAGTGTAATAAAACTTATTTGCGAATTTGTACAACAATGTAATTTGTACATTGCAACAATACTCGTAAATGAAATGTAATTGTGGACAATCGAATTTGACAAATAATAATACACATTTATTTTCATCTTATAATTAAAATAATGAAAGTTACAGACAGTTAAGTAATCTATTTATTGCAGTAACATAATTTTATTTTCTTATCTTAGTCGGAGCGTTTTAGAATTACACATTCCTTAATCATTTGTAAAATTGCTTTATATATATATATTTGACGCGCGAATCTGCTATCCCACTTACACACACATATATATATATATATAATCAATTTTAGATTTAAAATTATTAGATGTTTGAATTATATTTCCAAAACGAAAAGTATAACGATACAAGGTTTCATCAGTTGGGCAATCGAGAGAAACGTTTTGATCACCCTATATATTAGCCGCGAGAATCCGACAGTTTGAAAAATTGGAAATGTTGCGCGGCGCGGCCGATAGGTGGCGCGGCTGGTAGGTGTCGCGGCGAACGCGGCGTCGCCATCGACGGCGGCGCAGCCGGCGCAGGGCGCAGACGTGCGTAGTAATCAAAGTTGTGCGGAGTGTTGGGGAGGGCGGTCGCATATTACGCTCAGTACTTTCTTCGTCGCGCGATTCGCGGAGACGAGGGTATATACGTGTTTGTGTGCGCGCGCGGTCCGCGGCGGCCGGTCGATGTGAGGAAGCGAAACGCGACAACGAGAACAGCGACGACACAACGAGAAATGATGGCGCGCCACCGTGTGATTTGACAAGTGGTGAAGGTAGCGCTCGATGGGAAAAGTGTCTCCTTAAATACTACCGTGGTGGTTCATACTAGTGGACTTGAAGATATCCGCCACGCGCAACCCTGCGTGTAATCCTGGTTAGTGTCTTCTTTCTCTCTCTTTCTCTCTCTCTTTCTCTCTCTCTTTGCCCCTTTTATTTGTCTCTTTCTCTCCACTCTTTCTACGCTCGCTCGCGTAGGGTGGCGTTCGAATGTACGTAATCGTTCGATAATCGTGCGGATTCGAGGCGCCGCGCGTCATCGAACCGCGGCAAACTCGGCTGAAGTGCCGGGAAAAAGAGTTCGAGAGATCGATCGCACGCGAAATGTACGGCGTCGAAGAACCAGACCGGGTACCGTCGACGCCAGTACGTATATATGTGTATATACGTATGTGTATACGTATGCGTACGCGTATAAATGACAACGGAATTCTGGTTTGAATAATTGCGGATGCGCTCGCGGGATGTATACTATCGCGTATTTTTTTTTTGCGCGTTCACCAGTTTTTCCCGTTTCCTACTCGGCGACGAACGATCGCGATCCGGTTCGATCCGATAATTCGAACCATCCATAAATAACTGTCATTAAGGAATTTATCCCGCGATATCAATCGCATGGTGGAATATTTGCTACGACGAGTATCAATTTTTCCAATAACATTCTGTAAAATTTCTCTCTAACTGTAACTTAAAAGTTCTCTTTTATATTTAATTCATGTGTTTCAAAATTGTTCGAAATTAGTCTTACTGTTAAATTATCGTCATTTCTTTAATTGCTGTTTATTTTCACAATGCGATAACATTTGTATCGTTTCTAATATTCTAAAGTAATATCTTAATATTCATGACTATACACTTTTTCTATTTTCAAATAGCTATTCATACACAATACAAAAATAGATATAATTAGATCAGATTAAAACTAACGGGCATGACACCATTTAAAGTAAAACGTAGTAAATGTGTGCGAAGCGAATGGAGCAGCGGGGTTAAAGCGATGCGCGAACGAAAGAGGGAAACGTTTTCTAGATATTGAACATAAAATATTTTGCATTTTTTGGATGCCGAGATTCGATTCTTGAATATTCGGTTGTAAAGCCGAAACGTCGCGCGCGCGGCCGCCTTTATCGCTGCGGCTCCGAGAGGCGCGCAGTGCTCGAACGGACACGCTCGAATCGATTTTCCCGTGGTTCTACTATACCGTCGACTATACTGTGCGGACTTAGGCTCGCTCGTACATTTTCTCGGGTTCCCGCAGATCGCCAGCTGCGATCGGTTCGTTATTTCGTTCCGGTGAATATTCGCAATTACATGCAACAACGACGAACGTCGTCGTCGTCGTCGACATGACGTCGACTCCTCGTTCGTTCTTCGGTCGGAGCGTTCGCAATTCCGGACGAAGATATCTTACGTTCCCGCCCAAAAACTCGGAAAGGTCGGTCTTCGCTTTTATTGTTATTACAATGAAAAATGATAATTATTAGAACGCGACTAGCTTTAACAAAGAAAAATCTTTGAAAAGAAGAAAGAGTTGTGACATATAGTGTTCTAAAAAAAGGTGCATTCTAGACAACACATGAATGTCTAATGTATGTTGTCGAAACGTCTAAAAGACGTTACATCTTCGAAACGTACTTTCGGATTTTTGTGTTGTTTGATGATGTTAATTGCACTTTGGGCGAAATTCGTTGCCTCGATCTTTTTTTTCTCAGCGAATAGCAAACAGTAGAACGACGATCACAATGTGCTTGGACCGTTTTGTCATGTACGGTTATACCACCCGTATCGTTTCGTGGAGACTAAAAATAGCGTTCTCCTCGAGAAACAACCAAACTAATTCGGCCATGGTTGCCTGATGAAACGCGTTCTTGATATTTTATCGTCTTCATTCTTAAAGAAATTTTTACTTTTTAACAATTATGCATTCAGAATTAGAATGGATCAAATTTTATTATTTTACGTCTACTTTAAATATAAAGTTATATTTAAGGTAAACCTTACAAATTATATAGCACGATCCATCGGTAGTAAGATATCCCGAACATATTTAAAAATCTCCCCTGTTTCTGTTAATAAGTCAAGATTGCTCTATCAATAAACTTAGGTTTCGTGCGTCTCGAGAAACGAAACCCCGCGGGAATTGAGGGGCTGAAATAAATTACGCGTTATCGGTTAAGCGTCATTCGTCACGCATTTTTTTATCCACGCTTCTCTCTGATCGATTCGATCGGTCGCACAGATATCGGGATTCCGCACCGTGGACCAACGTTGGAAATTAACGAGCGGAAGTATCAACGGGGTGGGGGAAACAAGAACGGCGACGGCGGTGGAGGCGGCGTCGGCGGCGGCGAGGGTGTGAGACGACGAGAGGGTGAATCGACAGAGCGGCCAAAGGATGACGGGCGAGGACGGAAAGCGCGGTGGCGGCGCCGGCGATGTTACAACTGGAGCAAACATGAACGCAAACGTCACCGACAACGCCAATAATGTTAACGCCAATGTTAACGCCAACATAAACGTCAGCCAGCAGAACGGTGGACCGGAAAAGGCACCCGTCGTCGGCGGTACTAATGTGGAGACGTTACCACGCGCTGGAAAACAGGTAAGATTGTGATTAATTTTTCGTTAGTCTAATTGTAAGCACCGAGAGTGGTATAGACTTTTAGCGTTAAAGAAATCGATTCCGAGTGTCAATTAAACGAGCCTCTGATTTGATGATTTTGCGTCTTTTCTTTACATTCTCTTAAAATGACGTAAGTGGAAGAACAAAGTTTATTTAATTCAACGTTAGTTCTAAATAAACGCAGCGCTTGATTTGTTCTTCTGTAAACTTTACTACATTTTTTTAACGTTTGAATACATGTTTGTTTCATTTGAACACACAGGCAGTAAATAGAAAAAGATATAAAAATATATGTAATGTATAATACTTGAAAGCTTTTTCTTTTTTTGCTTTCGATAAAAATTACTTTTTAAAATGTCGCGAAATAAACAAAAAAACTTGCTTAGGCTTATATCATTCTCAGTGCTTCAATTTTATCTATATCAGGAAATATACCGTTATTTGATGCTGAATACTTATCTCTTAATTTCACTAATTTATACATTGCAAAATATCCTTCGCAATGCGATAATGTCTTATAATCTTGCATGTTCGCAGTGAACGTTAAAAAACAAGTTTATAAAAAAATTACATTAAAATCCAAATCAAAAATAATATTCCATTATATTGTAATAAATATAATAGAAATATTTTTTTATCGCGCGCGGTGTTATATTGTCAAGGCTATAGGAATACTTGTATACATGATTATATTTAAAAAAAATTTGCTGCGTCACGTAATATCGAGAGTTTTTAAAGTACCGCATGGTGTGCGCATTGGTTCGTCACGAACATATGTATTTTTGGCCACGAGACGAGGGAAGAGAGTAGTATTATCACAATAATAGGCTTCGTATGTATACATGATATCTAATAGCATATACGGGCTCGCATTTGACTGTTTTGCCGCATGTCAGCTCGCAATTTCGATTGCGTGGGTAAAGTACGAAAAGAGGGTTTAGTGCAATTGTACTCACGCGTTTAATACTCTTCACGAGTTAGTTTCGTTTAAAATATTTTTTGCTAAGGACTTCAAAGAGAACGATGATAAACGCGATAGTAGTTGCAATTACTGCATCTAACATTACTTAATGGATGATTATCCAGTTTATTTCGGGTATTATTTAAATATCTGAGTATTTCTCGAGAAAAATAATATTAATAAAAATCGAACGCTCGATTGATTTATTTACGCTGGTAAGAAAAGTGTCTCAATAACGGTGCATTGCACAATGATTTTAAACAATACGTTAAATTATTTTATTTTGCATCATAGTTGATATCTATGGCAGTATCAATTAAACTTACGATCATTCGCGTGAATGAAATTTTATTTAAATTTCTTCCTCTTTTGGCTACATATAACATTTTACTTTTCTAGAAACCCTTTGTATTTTGATATTTCCTAGTTTTATTTTACAATAAACGAGATAATACTAAAAATAATTGGATACTCGAAATATGGTTCGTTAAATTTTTCATAACCGGAACAGCGCGGTATCGTTCGCCAATATCATTTGTTTATGAATTCACGCAATTTTTATGGGGTCCTATTTACGGTGTACCTGAGGAGGCGTCAAGGGCGCAAAAAATGCCTTTGTCGCAAATCGTTATGTCGAGCGTATTAGCATGCAAAGCGACTATTAAGACGAGCTGACCGACCGATTGTTGCGACTCAAAGGTCACGGTTACTCTAGGACGTAGGCTGCTGTGAAGATAGCAGTACAAGTAGATAGAGAACACACGTGCTCGTGTTCACGACACCGAAGATCCTGCACGCTCCTTTTCGGCAGGGAGACAAACAATTTCTAAATCGAGCGAGCGCGCGTAATTTCACGGGAGGAAAAAGGGACAAAAAGGCTGTCAGATAGAGAATATTTCAAACTGCTTTGTTAATAGCAACTTCTTTCCGACCGTTCGCGTTGATTATTATGTCATTAAAACGACTTGCTCAATGTAGAAAATATCAGTGAAGTAAAATATACGAAGCTATTCGCTATCTCAATAGCTTCAGGTTCAAGGTAGTAGGAAATATTTTATTTCACTTAAGCGAGGATGATGAGAGGAAATTGGTACACGGTGGCAGAATTTGGACAAGGTAAGCAGCTTACCTAAAGATAACATAGGAAACCGGTTGTGACATAGATCGAGAGGAGAAGACTGTGAATCAACAAACGATTCAATTCTATGTTATAATTAATTTCTTATACTAATTCAAAGTAAAAAATTTACCTTGTGACTTAATTCTTTTATAATATTAATTCTATCTCATCTTCCCTACATTTTTGGATATATTTTGAATACTATGTATTTAGGCATTTTTGTTGTGGCAAGTACATTCGTACTTAAGTATATATTTATAGCTGCGTTCAAAGTTATACGTGTATTTCATGGCACGTGACGTGTCATATATACATATGTATACATATACCTATGCATTGAATTACATATATTTTGTAAGCGTAGGTGGAATTAGCTGGTAGAAAAAAGTATCTTTACTGTAAAAAAAGTATATAAAATTACATGAATAATAAAATCTTACATACTGTAATTTAGTAATATTTTTTACAGTGTACGATACTTTTTTTCTCAGGCATACATATGTATATATATTTGTCGTTATGTTATAATTGAAATCAAATCAAGGCTCTTACGCTAATTAACAAGTACTTTCGTGCGGAAACAGTCGGTTCTTTATTCTCTAAAAATGTGTCGTGACAAGAGTGGCGCATGTTATGTTCGCCGAGTGTAATTCGGGGACGAATTATTTCATTTCTTCTCATCTCGTGATGTCATATGCTATGAATGTCGCTGATGTTTCAGTTCCACAAACGTATCATCATTTCTCGTCTTGCCGAATCTCAGAGAAATTTACAAATTAGATGAATACGCATAAAAATATAATCTCAAGGTATAGATCACCCTTATTTCGTAGTACAGCTAAGAAATAATTTCTTTTTAACTTGTATATGACGATTTTTTTTCCAAAATAGATACAAGCTTAAGATTCACATTTAGATTAAAGTTTATATAACTTATCATCATATGGCGATCGAAACACGAAAGTAAAATGTTGGCGCATAATATTCAAGACGATAAGCAACATAACCGGTCGCTGCAGCATCGCTTAAATTCCTCGAAGTCTGCAACAGCAGTTTGTCGCACTATCTAGTAACACCGCTAAGACTTCATTAACTCGAGTTACGTTCATCGTCCGGTTTGATACGCTAACATTTAATCACCCTTTGTATATACGTTCTGGACTCGCGGAGGATTACGTCATAATGTTTTACTGTGGACCCTCGCCAACGAACCTTGAACAATGTCTCGAGGCCACGGTTAACCAATCTCGGAGAGAGAGAGAGATTCGTGCGTTTCTCCGACATAAATAAAAATATGTTTCCGTCGTTTACGTTCGTAGTTGAGTCATGTTAGATAGCGGATTGATTAATTAACCGATACTTAATGGCGGTACAGCTAAAAGATTGGTGGTTGCGTGTTCTCTTCATGTAAATCAAGGTCGCCGTGTTTTATCGCGAATATCTTTCACCGAATATCAGATATATAGGAGATTCCAAAATATTCGCGATCCTAAATTTCGGAGCATCTAACTTATAGTAAACAAAAAAAAGCGATAGAAGAGAAAAATTGTTTTCGCCAATTAAAATTTAGACGGCCAAAATAGATAACAAGACGCGCCAATTTTAAAGCTAAAAAAACATCACTTCAGAGATTCTCGTTGGAGGATTCATCGTCGAAATTAAAGTCGCGAGTTACGAGACGTTCGTCATTCAAATGTCGGTCGAACTATGTAATTACATTAGAAAACTATACTGTTGGATTTAAAGCCGCATACTCATTGTTCAGGATGTCCGCGTATACGATAAAGGACACGAAGGTGATGTTGCGGCGATCACGAATCTAGGTCACCCCCGACGCATTACAGGATTTAGACTACTATATGTTCGGCAATTCCTTTCGCATTCAACACCGTCGTTCTCGCGATGCTCTTTTAACGTCGCGTATGTACAGAGGCTGTCAAAGGCAAAGATATAATTCTGACAAAAGGGCGATGTGTATGAATTACATATCGCGTCATGATGGAGGCACGCTTCTTATGGCGATGCGTCATCTTTCTTCCGTGAAATACTTTAGGCACGAATGCCCTAAATACGCGAATATAATTCAAAAGGATAATGTGCGATTATAACTCTAATTTGATATAGCAAGCCACATTAAAGTTGAATAAACGGCTTTATTCTGGAACAAGTCTTCTAAGAACGTATAGACTGTAGTTTAAGCAAGAAAATAATCGTTTTGCATTTTAGGAAAATATGTGCTAAAATAAGTGTGCTTATGTAAAAGCCGCAATCTGTACGGAAATAGTTATAGAATATTCCGCGTTCGATAAAAGCATTATTCAAACGATATTTTGCATAACTCGCGCGGCGCGATCAGATAAATGCAGCAACTAAAATGACTTAATCTCTCGTATATTGATTAACGAATTAATCCCATTGTGCCGCTTTTACGGTTGAAACTATATGCTGCATGCGGATACCGGGAACACACGTTATTTTCCATTCGTCGATTCCTCGCCGGATGAAACCGCGCGTTGCGAAATCGTCGACTAACGTACATATGTACGTCGTGTATATGTGCGTCCCTTCCGCCTGCTGTAAAGGTAGACTGAAAATAAACGTTTTCGCGCCGGTACGCTGCCGCAATGGCGTTCAAGCTTGAATGCGAGGTGGCTTCACGCTTTACGCTAGATGGACGGTCCACAAACGCGCGTATGCGTCACCGTAAAATTTTACTTCGACGCGTCTCGATTCAAAATCGCTACAAATCATCAGATTCATATGGCATCAGCTGGCATGCACGAGTCGATTTATTATAATAAGATAACAGCTAAGAGTTATGCCAAATTATTTTCAGCGTGTCTTTTATAATTAAGATATACATGTATAAAGATTTTTTTTCTTCTATAAAAATTTATATTTTTACAATAAAAAAATTTAGAAAAATATTTAGAAGGTAATGTGCAAGTTTTTGGAATATATTATTAAATTTAGAGAAAAAAATTTGCGTTATAAATGTTAATAATATGCCTGATGATATGATGATTGAAAAATACTATTTTTTATACTTAAAATATACAAAATAAAATACATAAATTTTTTGCCAATTATAGAGAATTAATAAGCCAATATTCCTAAATAAATATGATATTATACTTTATTTATTTGCCATGTTTCTTATGAAACTTATGATTCAAAAGAAATAATATCTATTTATAAAATAGCAGCTTTAAAAAAGCAGTTTAAAGTAATTGCTATCCTGCAGCGAGTATTTATTTCAAGTTGATAGAGACTTCCGTAGAAATTTGGAATTCTGCCCTTGACAAGTACTTGAGCATTAAATACAATGTCGGAAGCTGTCGTGATTTAACCCACTTTAATAATCTCTCGTAAAATGCCATTGTCGTTAAAAGCAGCGAAGGTGGACAGAGTTATAACAACGGGCACAATATGATTCTCACTGAACTTGATTTAATTATTGAATCGTGTCAGCTTCGAAGAAGCAGCTGGGCTCTTAACCCTTTAAGAGCTAAATTTGACTTATGCCACATAAATCTTTTCGAAGGTAGCCGGAATGAATACTTAGCGAGCTTGCTCCAGAAAGTGCTGCAAATAATTTTAATAATTTAAGTTAGTCTGTTTTAAGAACACATGTGACAAATGTGGACTCAAGGCACATTATGTGAATTAAGAGAATATTATGTAATTGACCATATATACAGAGATCAGAAACGAATCATTAGCAATACTTTAATTAGTAAATACAAACTCTAGAATCTATGAAACTTTAAGTCTATAAAGAAGCAAAAAGAAATTAAAAATATCTATATGTTAACTTGTTACATCTTTCCTTAGCAGTTTACAGAATAAAGATTCCTAGTATTTATGAAAATTAAAATTAGATACTCTTAATGTAAGATTTATATTTAGCAAAAAAATGTTCACGTTTAATACATGCGTATGTTCACTTTTTATCGATGCACTTGAGAGCGTTACTTTGCTTATAAATGTCTAATCGGATTCTCAACGAACTAAAGATCTTCGGGTAACAGACTTCAAAGTATTGCTTAACGAAGCAGTCGACAAAGCGCGATAACTCGAATGCGCATTTCGGCTGGTTCACTTCTTTAAACACATACTCGATAAGTAGTGAGCTGTGTAAACTCGACAGGGGTTATAGCCCTTCTCGCATCGTCGATACTTTCTCCCTCTTTGCTTTTCCCGCCCTTTCATGCTGGGGAGAGAGTGTCTCACCACACTTTCGTAATCGAAAAGGGTTCGTCCCAGTCCTTTAATTCGTCTAAGAGGGGAAGAGATATGGCGGTTAACTCGGTATGACAACGGTACCCCTTCAATTCTGGAGAAAGAATCCTTATTACTTCTCTCTTCCCTTATTACCTGCGCGTAGGAAACTTGAGAATGAGTGAGCGAAAGATAATTTAATGCAACTCTTGCCACTCCTGGAAATTAGAATGTTCACTCTTCGTCGTTTGCGATTATGTGTCACGTGGATATTAATGATAGGCAGAATAATTTTCGCGGAGATGCACTAAAAATTGCAAGTTTATCTAAAATGAATCAATTATTCTCGAGAATTTATATTCTCACATGTTTATTTTATTTGTTCTATTTTATTTTACTAATAAAATTTTTTTTGAATTTTTTTGTTAGCGAATTTGAATATTATTAAATCATGTGTTAAAAAATGGCATGCAGCATCAGTCGCATATAATTACATATAGTTGCGATTAGACGTTCGTTCTCTACGTTTCTCTACGTTTCTCTACGTCTACTAGATTACTAGAGTGCACGTATTAGCTTCGGTTCGAACAAAAGAATTATCCGGATAAAAGAAGCATCTAGCGTATAGAATAGACTACGTAGCGTTTTTGTTGTTGCCCTAATTCTCGCATGACATTTTATAACACACGCTTTTGCACTGGCTTCCCATATAATCGATACTGACCTACTTTGAAAATGTTGCATGGTGTATGATGGAAAATGTCCTTGCGATCTAATATTGATTTATTTATTGAGTAATATTTGATTTATTTATTGAGAAATTTCATGGATATTATTCATTATGACATTCCAAACTTTTAGTAGGTACTTGTACATAAAATAGATTTTAATTATGCATATATACATTAATATATAATATATAATATATAATAAAGTAGGACTCGTTATCGCGCTTACGATGGGAATGCCAAAATGTTGATATCGTAGACGAAAGTACTGTTCACAACTTGGTGCAATAACCTGCATCGATTATCGAGTAGATGGTTAGGTCAATCGCTAGTGCATTTATAACCGGCTAAGATTATCATGATGTCGCAGATTAATTCTTTCTATAATAACGCGCGTAAATAAATGGGACGATGAAGGAAAGAGAGAGAGAGTGTGTGTGTGTGTGTGTGAGAGAGATAAAGCTATTCTCTCGCGCAGTTTTAATTTATTTTCTTCACGTTTTAAATCTTCTTCCAATGACCAAATAATGGTGTTATTTAAGTCTCGCTACATTACGTTGTTTGCTGATGCATTTCGCGGTGAAACTGCATCATGAAGAAAGATCATGAAGACTTTAGAGATTACATTTAGAAGAATTCAAAAATAGTAAAAGATCATTTTTTTCTTGTTAATTAAAATCGTTTCTAAAGATATAGATGAATAAAATTTTCCAATATATTTAAGTTGTTTGACGCACTTGCACGTATTTTCTGGAGAAATATTTTCCCCGTGAATGTTAGAATAATTATTTTTAAAAGTATTAATTTAATACTTTTTGCATTTGTTATTATGCCTTCTTATTCAAATAAAGTATAAAATCAAAATAATTTTGATAAAGAGTATGAAATCAAAAATTATGATATTCTGAGCACATTTAAAATTACAATAAAAAACGCAAGGAATGCTAAATATATTGTCAAATTTTACTTTTCTTTAACATACCAGACACGAAGAGTCAAACGCGCACATGCGAAAAGATCAAGGTGATACGATGCAATTGAAACATTAAGTGGTAGTACGTGTTTCGCGCTGACAAACAATCAATTAACAGAAATCAAATATAATTACAATTAGACGAAAGAGAGATACTTCTCAGAAATAGGTAACATATTACGTTGATGCCATCCTTTATAACGAATTAATTGATGTCAATTGTGACGCCAATAAAAACCATTACTCAGAGAAAATGGATAATTGCAGAGACAAATGGCTGATAGACCGAATGCAAGTATCAAATGGTATAACATCTAACATTTTGACTACCGTGTCTGTCTTTAACGTCTGTCTCGAAGTTATATAGCATTTTCATATGAACGTCGACTCTATTTTCTTTTAATTCACATTTATAGGTAAGACGAATTAAGCGAAAAATAAGACCCTTAATAAATCTTTAATATTACCTAATATTTCTGCAGAAATGCTAGTATGACTTGCATGAGAAATAGTCACAATCAATAATAATTAATCGATGCCGGCGAGTTTTTTTCGCGCATATTTCATTCCACACATCGTACGTCCGCCGTGATCGCATCATGATTATTTTTGTTTATATGCGTACGCGCACGTGGCGAGATTACGTCATCGCTAGAAAAATTGAAAGGTCAGGGAATAAAAAATGCTCGTATACGAAATATCACGAACGAGTTTACTTCGACAATACGTTGGTTTCTTGCGATGGATGTTTTCGCAATCCGGGTGTTGTTACCGGATACGGTGAGAAGAACCGCCGACATTTTTATTACAATGTCGCCGAGTCAGCTGTTAATGTAAAACGAGTTTTATATCATCAAGGTAGCATCGAGTCATCACGATGATGAAGCAATGAGCATAATGCAAAGAATTCAATATATTTGCCTGGCTTTTTTCAAATTAAGATTATCGATGCTATTTCCTACAGTGGTTATTGCAACGGATTAAAGAGATTTGACAGTCAAATTGTCAATTGAGTTTGACATAAGAAATAATAAAAAAATGAATATCATTATATCTATTAGTAATTATAATATATTTCCCATTTTATTACCGTTTTTATCGTGATGACTTAAATAACAGATTCCGTATGTGATTTTATATATTTATAAGAAGTACTAAAATTTTAAAAAATATTTAGAATGTTATATTTATAGAAACTATTTTTCAGCGAAAATATATATGTGACTATTAAATAATTAAAAATATTTTCATCGGCGTACTGCAGTCATAATATACTTTTCTACCGCGGTTTGTAATCAATCCTCTTGCTTTCACTCGTTCATATAAGCAAAAGTGCGTTTCTCAAAACAAAACAAAAAAAAAATCGAACGCGTATCGATTAGCAAACGGTGTCGATAGCGGTACCAATGACAGAGGCAGGGAGATAAAGGGAGATTGATAGTGTGCATGTGTGTAAAAAAGAGGAAAGCATAGGGGGTAAGAGGAGCAAATGGAGACCGCGGAGGAACGAATAGGGGGCGGTTTGCTGCAATAGCGCTGCCGCGTTCATATCGACCCGTGCTTCCGAGACTCCATCTTGCCTGTCCCACATATATATCTATATACATCTCTACATGTACATATCTATTACTTACCTATCTACCTGTAATGCCATGCCCTGCCCTGTCATGCGATCAATTTTAAATACTTTTTAATTACTTTCTTTTATTTATTGTTTTCTCTTTCTTCTTCTCTCTCTCTCTCTCTTGTGACACTATAAACGTTAGGAAATGTTCAATTATTTTAATTCCCTCTGTGATCTTCAATTTTGATATTTCCCCCTCGTATTATCTAAACACATTCATGTGGTTCAAATCTACGCACACCACTCCTACACATTGTCTGGCTATAATTTATTATACATAATAAAAACGCAAAAAGACTTGTGCTGTATGTTGCACGAGAAAACTATATTGCGTGAAAAATATTATATTTTATCGGTTTATTATTTTATTAGAAATTATTTTAATGTGTTTATCTGTGTGTGTATCTTTCTTGGTACTATTTTAATTTATTCTTTCAAAACTTTTACCTCTGCAGCCAATAGATTATTCTAGTTATTATAATTTAATACATCTGCGATATTCATCTAAATGACAACAGAGAAAGTAAAAACAAAGAAATTTAGAATTCATCTGCAGTGTATCTGTAGTTTTCTGTACGTGACTTCATCCTAGAAGTAATACAGTAGTAGCGAACTCGTTAAGACTAAAAGGAATTCGCAATAAAAAATTTTTTCGCGATAAAGCAATGTGTAAAAGAAAGGATATATTGTGGATTCCATTCCCTCCGGATAAAAGTATCTATGACGAAGCCCTGAAATTCAGTTCATTGCTGCTATGCATACGCCGTTAACATCAACGACCTCGACCCTTTCAACCGTGCTCTCCATTTGCCCCCCATTCAGTCAGAGAAGTCAGGGGCCCTCTCGTCCTCATTTCCTCCACCGGCATACCGAGCGTACATTTAATTAAGCCTCAATGAAAAGGACGTAGCGATAAAGAGATTATATTACTGGATAACGTTGGGTGACATATATATATCAAGAACGGCCGAATATGCGAACGGAAGGGATTCTGCCGCTTCGAATAATACAAATCCAATAACACAATTTTCTTTATCTTTCTTTATCTTTCATAGGGCGCGTGTTTAGTTAGCTCCGGTGATTTCTTACCAAATCACGTTTCGTAATAGCTCTCAATGAATAGTAAATGAGAAGAAAAGAACGAGAGCTTTCTTAGAATTTTTCCTGTTGCTATCATGTCAATCTTGCTAAAAAAATTTTTTTTTAATTTTTTTGTGTGTTTATATTTGAAAACTTTTTGAAGTTTATAACTTTTGTTTAGTATCTAAAACTTTCGCGTTGAGAAAAATATTAACGGAGACACAAGCTCTGTCTTTTTTCCTCTCTCTCTCTCTCTCTCATGATTACAGATTCTTGTTATACACTACACATATGTAAATAAGCATAGACGGCGCGAAAAATTGTGATTACCGTTAATTAACAGCAACGTTACATTATAAAATTACTTTGCACGTTTTTATCATCTTCGGAGTTATTTTCGCCAATCTTAATTTACCGTAACGTATGGCGCGTTAGAATGTAATGCTTACGTCGCGTAAGATACAATTAGAGATTGCCTTAGAATCTGATATAACGGTACAACGGATTCAGGGTTCAATTGTTTGACACTTGCATATATAACAATACATTGCATACATCGTTTGTAAACAGCTCGAAGAGCTGTTAATAACGACGCAGATGTAATCTTTATTCCTGTCTCGCCAATTAAGCGTGATATCAAATCTCGCTAGGAATAGTTAGAAAAAAAATATAGACTAATATCTGTTACACTAGTGCAATAAAAATTATTTTAAAAAATGATTATATATTAATGAAATAGACTTGTGCATCTATAGAGAATTTTATTCGACAAAATTGTAATGTTGGAATTTCCTTGAAATTTCATCAATATTACAAATATCCGTTTGTCGAATAATAATGATTATCGCGTTGCCAATTATGGTAGTGTTCTTGGAGTAATAATTTTTAAATGTCCTACATACTTTCTTAGATGTGACCTCGAAGCTCTCGATCGTTACGGAGACATAAAACTCGACTAGCAGCAAATATTTTCGTATAAGAAACGCTCTATAGAGCGTTCGTGAAGAAGCATATCTCTCGCGCGAACGCGTTCGTGAGATGTTTGTCGCTTTATCGCGCTTGGATGTTTCGAATATTAAAACATTCAAACCGTATACTTTTCACGATGACGATATGGATGAGTCAGGACTGCATTCGCCTTGCTTGAAGTGAAAATTGGGACGTGGCGATATACCGTTTGGACAACCGGTTAATTCGTGCCGTAAATTCAATCGTTGCGAATGCATTATACAATTATATGCAGTAGATATCTGTTTAAGCAAATTTCTTAATATTATTTCCATTATTGTGCCAATTACTTGTCATTATGCAAATAACGTAGCAAACTTTTGCTTCTATTCTCAAAGGAGAGAGACAAATATTACTTTATTATTTAATATTAACATGTATTGTTATAATAAATAAATATATATATAATTAATATATTTATATTTATTTAAAGATATAAAGATGTTTATGGAATAAAACGTTTGCTTATATTTGAAGTTAACGTTATTTTCTATAAATAAGTAACCATAAAATAGAGATTGTAGAATAGATACAGTAAAAGGCGTATATTGTTTGCTGTGAGCTTACACATATATTTTATATGATTACGTTATTAATACTTGTCATGACAGCACTAATGTCTATGAGCAGATATTACAAGATTCGCAAATTAAATGCTTTGCAGTAAAATTAGTTTCTGCCGATAAATATTTATATATGATACTGGGAAGTCATCTCCACGGTTGATTAATGATTACACTAAAGTACGTGCTCTCTTTTACATCAATCAATATTTTTCTTGCAGTCTTGAACGGTTAACGCATTCTATTGATATTTGGCTCACGGCCAAAATTGCTAAAGGGAATAAACAGGATTTTGATACTTGAGTTACGCAAAGCCAGTAGTTATTTTAGCACACAATTGTGTGTCCTGTGTTCTATTTATTCTACTAAAATTTCTATTAAAAATGTCCTAAATATCCCATTATATCGAACTTTTAAACTTTAATCTTTATCATTTTATATTGCAATAAAAACTCAACTATCTATATTATTACGATTTTACTATTATGATTTTATTGCAAGAGATATTGCACGATTATTAAGATATTTACAAAAATATATGTATATTTTTACTATTTTCTTTATACGCCATTTAATCCGTAACTATTTTTAAGTTAAATATAAAAAAGACATCAGCGAAAATAGATCGTGGAATAATTATCACGCTTTACGCTCTGAGTTTAGTCCCTAGACGTAGTCTACAGCCAAGTACGTTTGCTTTGCTAAGAAACTTAATCTACCTGCGTATACACGCCGTCATTCTGAACATGTGTGACAAGATGGCCGTAAAAAAATCTCCAGTATTTGCCAGAGTTGGCACCTGATGACTTCAGCTTGTAACGCTGGACATGATGTCATTTGCCGGCCTGTGATTACGCGATGATTACATAAGACCGGCTTATGAATAAAAATGGGGGATTTTGATATATTGGAAAAGGAGAAGGACAAAATAAGACTTTGTTAAAATCATTTTTGTTTACAACTTTAATTATCTTTGATTGCGCACGTATTTTTATCGGTCGCATATAATGCCGCAGTTATAAGAGTCACGTGCGTAAATTATCTCGGTCATCATTAGATCGCTTGTGAACTAAATGACGTTTGAATGCTGATTGGAGTATGAATCATTTCTCAGGGTAAAGAATTTAACATATATTCGTTTTATTCACATGCCCATCAACTCGTAATTAAATATATAGAAATATTATTTTATTATCTCATCACATTGACGTCTATTATTATGACAAAGTATTATAGCGAGTGCTATCGCTTTCTTATATGTATATACATTATATTCAATTCTATATTTTTTATTTTATTACAATATTTTTATAAATGTATAAAACATATGAATATATATTTTTTGTCTCTTTCATAAAAACAGGAACAAAACCTATATTTGCATAATGAAATGTACATACTTGTATAATGTATAAATTATATTTATAACGTGTCTATATTTTCTTTTTCGCTATATGTAACTTGTGTACAAGTTTTTTACGTATAATTTATACTTATGCGTAAAGCGTTCTTGTGAAAGAACCCTTTATGCATGAGTATGCTCTAACTTGAAAAAATTTCTAACAACTAGCACATCGTACTCATAAAGCGGTCGTTAACATAGTAACAAGTGTCGCGAAATCCTATCGGCGACGCGATCACGAGGTCGCGATATTAAATATGCCCGTGGGAAGTCTCCCTGCAGGACTCGCGGGAACCGCGTTGCAGAAGGATTCCCAGCAAAACAGATAGATTTAATTGCAGTTGCCGAGGATACGTGGAAGAGGGGGAGAGTTCCTACGTCTTTAATCTTCAAGGGAACCGATAGAGACAGATATGCACTGTCATATAATAACACCTAATTTTACGGAAGAATTTTAGCATTTTTGACTTTTTACTCGCTTCAAAGAAATAATGAAATATAAATTATATCGTTATATATACAAAAACTATTAATATATTTGATTATTACGAAACATCTTGATTGGTAATTATTTCTGAGTATTATTAACATGAAGTATCTTTAAAAAAACTCTTAATTGCTTGTGAAAATTGTTTTCTTTTACTGTGCGTTTATATGCAATTCTAGTGTTTTTTAGCGATATATATATATATATAAAATCAGAGAAATTGGATATAACAAGAAATATTTATATAATTGCGCTTTAGTTTTTTTTTCTTGTAAATTATGGATCGGTTTCTCGTTTTTTTTAACAGATGCAAGTGTGTTGTCATTTTCAAACGCTTGATCCTATGAGACATGACATTTTCTCTTACGTCGAAAATCGTGTCGCATTTGATAATAACTTTAATGAGAGTCTGCTTGAGCATCTTTTGTACAGACTTTCAAGAAAATTCAAATTTTGTCTGTCCAGGCCGGAACCCCGGCATCGTGCGTTTCGCACCTTGACGTTATTTTTAACTGTTATGTCCAGCACGCAGCGTGCATGTTGCGGGTTGACGTCTCGGCTAAACGTAGATCACCGGTTTCTCGCCGACATGGCCGCGAGCGTGTTATTACATTCTTAGCAGTGGGGAACGATAACTTATAAGAGCAACATCGGTTATGGTACTTTGTGTCGATGTATATATAGATACATACCACACACACACACACATACATAATTGCTTTTTCACCCTCATACACTTTTTGGATATAAATCGATTTTACGCTGCGAGAACGCGATCACGTCCATCGAGCGTTTTCTTAATGAAGGTAGAATCTCCGGCACTTAAAACAGGCGCTAACTGGAGAACGTTTTTATGAAAAACCAGTGAGACCAGTCAACGATATCGCGTCCGCGTGAAGATAATCGTTCTCGGTACTCGTTTCATAACGTCGTAAACTTGAATTCACTGCCGGATAGAAGATAGGAATAGAAGATGAGACTTCATGAAGACTATGTTTCTTCTGGTCACGAACTTCCAATTCTTTCTTTCGGCCAGTGACCGATGCAAATTGTCATTAATCATCGGCGTTGATAGGCCGAGACATTAATATCCAGAGCGTTGCTCGGAGGGATGTCCCTATTATATCCCGAGTCTTTGGAGAGAAGGCGTGCTCATTATATTCTTATGATTGTAACTAATCCTCAGCAACCGCTAACGTCTATATAATTAAATGTTTCTGTCGTGACCTTACGGTATTGACCTTTCAACGCTGTACATGTTCAAACAATCACGTCAAAAACCTGTTTCTTTGAATATAATCTGGATTTTAATTAATTGCAATTATGTGCTCGTCAAGAAGATAAGATTTATATCTTTGGATTTTATAAAGAAATTTTAATAAATTTAACATAAGAAGCTAATCATAGATACATTATAAATAGCGCATTTTTTGATATTTCGCCTTAATAGAGCTAATGGTTAAATTGTAGCGTCTAATGCATTGGAAACAACATAATACGACTATCAATCACCAATTTTGCACGTTGATTTATAAAGTAACAGCTGACTGATTTGATGAAATCGCTACTTTTAATACAGAGTGCGCAGCAAGTTAAGCCTATATAGCCGAGATTGTTATAATGTTCTACTCCGTCATTATTATCGCAGCCACTAATTGCCTGACCACTTAGTCATAGTGATCACTTGCACCAGTTTCATGTCTGATATTTAGTTTTCTGAAACGTGTCCGCGAGCGATGGCATAATGAAGCAAGATTGTTAATATCATGAAATTTATTTCCCATTTGTTTCTCACCACATGATTAATAGCATCATTAGATATCCGTAATAGATTTCCTACCACTACTGATATGCGAACATAGTGAGCAAAATGTATTATAGTCCGATATTTAAAACATTGTAGATGTTGAATCCTTTATTATTTTATTGTATACTGGTACATTATTCTGGAAAATTTTTTGCGCTATTAATTACTTTTTGCAGAAGTTGTGAAATAATTTTAGTCGCGTGAATATTAAGCTCGAACGCACTCGAGCATTAAAAGTTTCTTGATTATTGAAATATTGGAAGCAAAATATATATACATATATATATATATATATTTTTTTTTTTAATAGAAAATTGAAAGAAATATGCGAATAAAGTTTACAGTAAATTATTAAAGATTTCCTTATGATATACATTATGATATAATTTTTTATAAATTTAAGATTAGATTTTTTTAGAATCACGCAAACTACAGCTTTAATCCTACATTTATTCCACTTTACGTGATGCAGTAAAACGTCATGCAGGAATTTCAATTACGCGGACAGGAGCATTCTGAGAGTAGATAGCATACGTCAGATATAAATTTACTCCGGATTACGTAATCCAAGAAGGACATAATATTCTATTTCTTTATCTGAATACTGTCTGGCGTTTTCCATTACGGCATTATTAATCGAGCTGACGTTTTTCCGGCGTATTACTTCATTGATCGGAAAATGCAAACACGTTGTTCGCTCGGTTACGCTTCCTTGGCTTGACTCCGTGTTCTTTCTCTTCTCATCTTCCTTTGCTCTCCTCCATGGGCCGCTTCTCTTCTTTTGCTTTTTATTATCCTTCCTCTATCAAGCTCGAGCCAGCATCTTTAGTCAGTCAATGAACTCGGCCTCGTTTTATCATTGTCATGACTTTAATTGCTGTCCTTTGCGCGAGCAATATCGTCGTTATTGCCTATATACCTTTTCCCGTTGACTACGTTTTAATGAGAACAGATCCTCAACAACTATCGTTAATTATGTAAGCGAGACTGTGCTTTTTTTTGCGAGATCGGATTTTGTCGTTATTAATAGAATAAAAATTAAAACAGAAATTAAAAATTATTACTCGCAATAAAAACATTCGTTTCGATAAAGTAATTACATTTGTATATCGAATATTGTTGTGCTTAAACATATTTCATGAATCTTAATTTTTGTAATTTTTATTACTATTTCATCAAAAAGTTTGTACGTTTATAAATAATTTTTTGTAATGCATCTTATTTTTTTTCCGCATGAGATTGCTACATAACCATGAATTTTTTTCTTTTTCTAGAAAATCTTCTTTAAGAATTAAATTTCTCAGAATTGTTATTTCTTTATCCTCTTTTTTTTTGCAATTCTTTATTGAAAGGCTACCTTCTACAGATAATGATCTACTACTATTTATATCCTGATAGCTTAAATGTACAGTCACGGTTTTTTAACCGCACGCTTTTGTGGCGCTCGTCGGGCCCGTTGCAAGGATGCTTTGTGAAAGGGAAAAAGTGTGATACCTGCACGAGGTCCGTTGATCCCCATGCAGTAGGTCGTTGCACTCGCCTCTGTACTATCATCCAGCTATGGTCCGTGACAGATCCGCGATTTTGAAATTGTTATTGGAAGATTGGATTTATATTGGAACACGCTATATTATTTCACATGCAGATTTTCTTTTTTTTTTTATCCGTACTTATCTACGTCCAATTTAATTAGATTAGTCGTGTCTCGTCTAATTTATTTAAAAACGCGCATCACTAACAATCGTCAACGCTCATTCATTCGCGCGCTTCTCCCGAATAAGATGAGTAGTTGAACTATATTATCGCTGACGAGCGTAGAATCTTTTTTATCACGTAGATGATTGCGAGTGCCAATTTCTGCTTTTCTTTCGCGAGGGCGAAACTATTCGAACGCATTCTATGGCTGTCCGTTAGTTTGGCGCATGGTGCGGCTATAGTTAGCTTGATGCACCGCCAGAAATTGCAAGCGGGCGCATAGCCATTACGATCATTGCAACCGTACATACATGTAGCAGTACTCGTCGCATCTCAAAGTTGCATCTGATAAAAGACGGAGTACGGAAGAGAAACGCTTTTATCGTAACTCCGGAGAATAAATGGCGAACGTTGGAATCACGGAGCTATTGTTACGAGCCGGAAGTACATATTCTGTTTCTTCTCCGCGTCGAGGATATTCCAACGAAAAAAAGAGCGGACTCTCGGGGAACGTTAACAGCCACTAAATTCTAAACTTTGTCATAGCCTGCGTGTGCACGATCGCGCTGTTGCTCGGTTAATGACCCAGGTCGCGAGTTATCCGTTAAATTATTCCCCGCCCTTCCTTGTTGTAGTCGGTTTGCGTGCGGGATCATTGTGACGTTCGCTTCGGCCTAGAACATGCCTCGAGCTCGGTATTTCGAGCCTTTTTTGTGCAAAGATGCGACTTTAAATGATGTAGCAGCAACGGAGAGGAAGATCCGTTAAATGCGACTATAAATAATTCACGCTGATATATCGTGGTGCGGCGTGTTTTTTTTTTTTTTAAACGTTCGGAACAAGTTCATGCGTTATAAATTGCCGCGGGAGTTGATAGCGCGGTTTCTCTCTCGGTGACGTCGTGGTCTGCGTTCTATGTTTAGCGACTCCTTTCACGTTCCCTAAAGGGCCCCGGAAGCCCTTAAAGTATCTCTGCCTAGACAGCAAGTAAAGTGAGTACACTTACGTGTAGTTACTGGGAACGGGTTTCTCAGTTTGAACTACCGGAAAAACCGCAGAGATCGTTAACATTTATGCTAAAATCTATCCGTGGAAAACCGCAACTTTAGACGTATCATTCGCGGTAAAAGAAAAAAAAAACAAAATATGTTTGTCAGTGTATTAAAAAAAAATTCTATTATTCAATGATTATATCGCCGACAAGAGCAAGAACATTAAAGTTGCCCCGAATTTTGAATCTTGTACTCTACGATCTTTTCATTATCTTTTAAATTTTATCATAATTATATAATAATTAAATAATTTCAAATGTTTCTTATATCATATTTGTAATTAATTGCACAGAAAAATTATACATAGATTTCAGTGAGTTAATTCACACATTTTAGACTTACAAATGAAAATAATATTACAAAATATAAAATAATATATACTATTTTATCATGTGTTCCAATTTATAAATTGCTATTGACAAATCAAAAAATCTGAAAAATTATATACTTTTATTTATACATACGTATACTTTTATTAAAACGGAATACAGCCTATATATTCTACGTGGTGATCTAAATCTTATTTTCGAGAACGCAGTTCCGTGATCATTACATTTGTTAAGTGATTAAACGTTCAAAGCCTTATTACTCCTGACATGACTACTATATATATCAATCTATAAAAAATCGCATTGTTGTGGCGTGTTGAGGTAAAAATATATATACCCACTATCTAATCGTAATAAATTATAATAAAGTTATAAGAGTTATGTCACATAATTGACGTACAATTGACCTTCTTAAAGTACTTTAGGCATGCAAGCAACAACTCTTTAAGTGGCATTTACGCGTTTTGAAGGAGCCTTCCGTAATAGCGAAGAAATATCTAAAATGCATTTGTCACGTGGGAAGTTTTGAGCCGTAAACTTCGCTAGACGTTTATGTACAGTTACTTGTTGACAGTTAATTGTAAGTATTTTATCCAAACTAATCGAGTAAAGAGACATACGAGACATTTTATTCGCGTACACTTTATCGACTACTTTCAATTTCTGAGAGTCGACGTGCGCTGTTTTTGTGCAAATGCAGGTTTCCACTTAATTTATACCTTTTAAGGGAAAGTATGTCGATTCACGTTACACGCAACTATAAATGGAAACTACCCTTTTCTTACGGTTACTTACTTAGAAAGTAAGCGCAGTTGAAAAATTTTTCAATTGACAGGCTAATCTTCTTGACTATGTTATGCGATTTATTTTTGAACAGTAATATTTTCATTGCGTGTAATATTATTTCACTGATATTTTGAGAAATAATAAGTGCCATAATTTATTACAAACATACATATATACAATAGCTATAGTTTTTTCCTCTATATAGTGCTTGCTTATTTTCCTACGTGGAAATTCTTGAAAGAAAGTGAGAGACTACTGAAAGGGAGTAGGAGAAGCGGACGCGGAAAGGGATATCTCAACATGAGGAAGTAACGGTCTACTGAATTATTTAAGACTTGCCGAAGTAGTCCGCGTGAAACACAGAAGATTCCCTGCATTCGCAATACATACCAGCACGTATCCGTGTGAACATGTTCGTCAGCCTCTGCGTACTAATGAATGAATTTAAATATAGTTGCATTTTTTTTCCTTATTGTATATGAGATTGTCGCAAGTTTGCGGTCTTGCCTAGTTCGCGAATTATTCAATTAATAATGTGTTTTATCTTAGATAAATAATACGAAATAATAAAGAATATAATAAGGTAGAGAATAATTAATATTGCTCTGATGAGATACATTCAATATCTAAATATCACGAATAATGGCCTTGGTACGAAAATAGATTTTAAAAAGTATATTTTATACTTTATTCCTTCTTTACTTTTCTCGGTTCGTATAAATAATTTTGATTCCAGAAAACTTTCCAATACGTTTAAACGGAGAGCACGTATTGTATATTTAATTCGAATATGTTTTCTCCCAGAGTGAAACGAGTATACATCGCAGTATGAGTACAGCGGAGATTTATTTATATAGTATCTGTTGACTATTCAGAAAAATGTTACACCGACAATCCGATGCGACACGTCAGTTTTCATATAGTTGATCCGCACTTGTATCTATGTCCAGTAAAAATCAAGTTGACACGAATGATTGTTGATTTTGTTGATTACTAGAGAATACAATCATAAAATAAGCTTTATGCAATATGATTGGACGCGACACAAATTCTATTCTTCTAATTTCTGCCTGAAAAATCAAAGATTCGCCAATAAATCGCCCTCGTAATAGATAAAAGGAAATCCTTTGGATTAAATCAACGCAACTCTACATCACTTCTTTCTGCGTTTTGTTTTCTCTAAAATCTTATATCAGTTGTATTCTCTTATACGAGTAACTGAATAATGTTAAATTACGCGCTCATGCGTATTTGCAAATTTTAGATAAATATAATATTGACATTATTATACTCAAAACTTTCCTAAGATTTTATTAAGGCAAAAAATGCATAATTTATAGCACAGAATATAGATTAATAAGAATGTTTCGAAGTTTAGTTTTTTAACAAATATAAAAGCACGTGCACACTTTTACTTTCCCGTTAAACGTTCTAACGTTTAAAACGTTAAAATATTACGTTACACAAACCTTAATATTTGATTGTGGAAATTGAAATAAATTTTCAAAACGAAGGTCTATTATAGATAATACGATATTTAAGGAAATAATCCCCTCGCTACTTTGAACAAGGTATTTACG
The DNA here is from genome assembly GCA_963971435.1 of Lasius platythorax. Lineage (NCBI taxonomy): Eukaryota > Metazoa > Arthropoda > Insecta > Hymenoptera > Formicidae > Lasius > Lasius platythorax. The sequence goes on from OZ020547.1 coordinate 10,444,094, forward strand.
TTAGAAAAATTATGATAATTGTTTTATTTCCGTATAAATTACCCTCGATATTAGCAAAAAACGATGGAAAATGTCGCATATAAGCGCAAGAGCAGCAAGGAACTGACTATCGATTTATCGTCAGGCTGTACTTTGAGCGCATGACGATAAAACGTTGCTTCTCGGCAAAACCACCCACAATTGAAGTACGCTATAGTAATTTCACCTTCCATCACGCTTAGCTGCACAATTTGCATCGTTTCTGCACGCAATATTTTATATAATGATCGCAAACCATCCAGCAACAAAATATTGTACGCATTTACACTTCATAAATTAATATTGTGAAATGCAAAGCGGTATAAGAGAGTCTATCTTCCTAAATTATTTAACAAACTTTATACTTTTAATGGGAAATATTTAAATTACTAAGGATTATCTGAGTAGTATTAATAGAATCGGATTTAAACTAGAAAGCGGCATTGTTTCTCAAAATTTTAGTTAGTGGATTATTCTCTTGTTTTGCATTTTATAACTTTAATTAATTTGAAACTTTACTAACTATATTTGTGTTTGTTATTGATGCACTTTCTGCCACTGAGTATGCTCCTGAAATATTTACCAAATGGCAGATTAATTGGCAATCTTGATATTTATTGTTTTCTGCATGAGGAGAGAGAACGTGCAATCGTTTTAATTAAATCCATTGATTCGGCTTGTACTCGAGTTTGACTTGGCTTTCATCCAGCGCAAATTAGCCAGATTAGTATCTTAACTTATACAGGATAATCTCCAAATCATTGGTTGTTTTTTTTCACTTAGATTTTTTGAGCAATTTGAAACTGAAACTCTTTATTGAAAATGTTTAGTCACTTATAATTCGAGCAATTAACAATTAAAAGCAAAGGATCTCTAATGTGAATTAATCTTCAAAAGCGAGAAAATATACAAAAATCATATTCTTCAATCAATTTCAAATGGACTACGATACTTTTGTAGAATTTTAATTTAAAATATAGTTACGAAAATATAGTATGTATAAATAATTTTGGAAGAGTGTGTGATAATGAAGACTATCAACATAGATCAAAGAAACTGCGGTTAAAAGGCACATCCGGTGGTTGAGTGACACCCTGTAGAATCAATTGCAACGACACAGGATATATACCAGCTCAGTGATCCCGAATAAAGGATCGAATGTGGAGTCGGAAGAGAGGGAAGGGGTCGAGCTATGAGAGGGAGATCGGGCAACTGACAGCGAGAGCTGAATTTCCGTCACCTCTTGTCGTTACAGACAGCACGGCGCCCCATGTTCTAGATTCTAGATCTACAGTTAATTACTAACCCACGATGTGATCTGAAATAAGCCGGTCGACACGACCTACTCTCCGAAATTAATGTCGATTTTATTGAACATGATTGATAAAACGATCGGGTCGAAGATAAACATAATCGGAAATATTTGACGTTTTATTTATATCGATTACAATAATTATTTGAGATTTCCTCTTTCTGCGAAAACACAAATACCTATATTTCTTCGCCAAATTAATTGGCTATTAAATCCTTTCGTGCACGTGTAATATATTGCGAAAAAATTTTGAATATGTTAATTTTTAGAGAGAGTGTGTGTGTGTGTCCATTTATATATATATTTATAGAAATAAATGTGACATTTTGTATGCATTATTCATGAATACACGAAATAACCTGATAGCAGATTATAATTAACTCTACACCTACGTGTCTTTACATTTCTGTAAAGGAACGATTGTCTTACTTGGCAGAAATGTGGCAAAATTTATCCAAAGTCGTTATCATGATTCCGCCTCTTATCATTCTTTAAGTTTGCGTTGTTTACGGCGCAATAAGTTTACAATTATACAATTGCGAAAAGAATGGAATTTCAAAACGGGTTTCTCGGGCTGGAATACTGTTCCACTTGGGATGTTAGTTATACAAAGGGAAACGAGATGGTCGATTAACAGTGGCATGTATCGAACATGACTTGAGGGGAAAAAAATCAAGCTAGTTGCACAAGAGTACCTTGAACGGATATTAATTCGACCGATATCTGCCTCGTACATGTGGTTCTGATATCAAGCGCGTTTAAATTTAGCCGATTTAGCACAGAAAAAAAAATACGAATATATAAAGAACACAGCTGCAAATCTGGAAGGAAAGAATGATGAAGGCATATTAAATTTCATCTGATGTTATCTTGTTCTCAAATATATAATGAAATATTTTACCGTTATTTTCAGAGCGATCCCAGTACTGCATTTTTGCGGGCAGCTCGCGCTGGGCAACTCGAAAAGGTCTTGGAATATTTGGAATCCGGAGTAGATATCAATGCTTCTAATGCTGTAAGCGCCATCAATCTTTCTAGATCTTTTGCATAACAATGTACTGCCTAAATCTCGAAAATAATGCGTTTTATATATTTATATTTATATTTATATATTACAGAATGGCTTGAACGCTTTGCATCTGGCAGCTAAGGACGGCCACTTGGATATCGTGAGAGAACTCCTAAATCGCGGCGCGGTTGTGGACGCCGCTACCAAAAAGGGAAACACGGCATTGCACATAGCTTCTCTCGGTGAGCGAACACATTATTCTCTCATCCTCTTCTCATTCTATCCCATCTCGCGCAGGCCTCGCCGTCTCGTTGCTCATTAAATGCATACAGGACAAGGACGCGAGTGATTTTAAATAAACATTTATTTCTCGAGCCTTGCAAGCTCTCGCGTCGCAAAATGATACTTCTCTTTGTGATATAAATATTATTCGCATGACATCGATACCCTCTTTCAGCTGGACAAGAGGAGGTGGTACAATTGTTGGTGCAACGAAATGCTTCGGTTAATGCACAATCGCAAAATGGGTTCACGCCGCTGTACATGGCTGCCCAGGAAAATCACGACTCTGTCGTCAAATATCTTCTCAGCAAGGGTGCGAATCAAACATTGGCCACCGAGGTACGTGTGAAACGTTACTCTATAATTTTTTTGGCGATTTTTTGCATTGTTAAATTTTTTAAATTTTCAATATTTTATCATTTATTTTTATTAAATCTAATGTGTATCTCTTTTATATTTTCAAAACTAAATTATTATTCAATAATCTGTTAATATCTATTTCTCTTTTATCGATACTTAAATATGTGCCTGTTTCCCCTCTTATAGGACGGTTTTACACCATTAGCGGTAGCTATGCAACAGGGTCACGACAAGGTAGTGGCTGTTCTATTAGAAAACGACACTCGTGGTAAAGTTCGACTGCCTGCTCTACACATCGCCGCTAAGAAAGACGACTGCAAGGCGGCTGCCCTACTTTTACAAGTGAGTTGTTGTTACGTTCTGTGTCAGTCGCGACTAGTATTTATTATAATAATAAGTAGAAATTATATATAGTTTTCACGGCATACAGTTTCATCCAAGTTTCCTCTTATTATAGAACGACCATAATCCCGATGTAACATCGAAAAGCGGTTTTACCCCGCTTCACATAGCCGCACATTATGGCAACGACCGAATCGCTTCCTTGCTTTACGATAGAGGCGCGGATGTTAATTTCGCAGCAAAGGTATGCAACTTTTGCAGGATAAGAGAATTTAGTTATTTGAAGATATTTTTTAAATATAATATATTCTCTCTTTCATTATAGCACAATATCACACCAATGCATGTGGCAGCGAAGTGGGGTAAGATTAAGATGGTTAATCTCCTCATGAGCAAGGGAGCAAACATCGAAGCAAAAACGAGAGATGGTCTAACTCCTCTGCACTGTGCGGCCAGATCCGGCCACCACGAGGTAGTTGACATTCTCATCGAGAAGGGGGCCCCTATAGGTTCAAAAACGAAGGTAACGATAACCGAATGCATGTGTCTCGCGAGTGAGAAGTCTCTCGACATTTGTCGAAATACTACTTGTTTTCTGTTGACAGAACGGTCTTGCCCCGTTACACATGGCTTCTCAAGGGGATCACGTCGACGCCGCGAGGATTTTATTGTATCACCGTGCACCCGTGGACGAAGTGACGGTGGACTATTTGACCGCGCTGCATGTAGCTGCACACTGCGGCCACGTACGCGTAGCTAAATTACTTCTCGATAGAAACGCCGATCCGAATGCGCGAGCGCTCAACGGATTTACTCCTCTTCATATCGCGTGTAAGAAGAATCGTATAAAAGTGGTCGAACTCCTCCTGAAGCACAAAGCGAGCATCGAAGCTACGACTGAGGTAGGAAATTGACAAGTTTTTCTTTCACTTTGTGCATTACATTCACAATATCATATACCTATACATTTTTTTACAGTCTGGATTAACCCCATTACATGTAGCGAGTTTTATGGGATGTATGAATATCGTGATTTACTTATTACAACATGAAGCTAGCCCCGATATACCGACAGTAAGAGGTGAAACGCCGTTACATTTAGCTGCCAGGGCGAACCAAACTGATATTATTAGGATACTTCTTAGGAATGGCGCTCAAGTGGACGCTAGAGCAAGAGTAAGTACCTTGATTACAATAATAATTAATACGAATAATTTTTAGTCATTGAAAATTTATTATTTAATAGTTTAATAGTATAGATATAAAGAAGTGTGATATTTATTTGTAGGAGGAACAGACACCGCTTCATGTCGCTTCTCGCTTGGGTAACGTCGATATTGTGATGTTACTGCTACAGCATGGCGCGGGTGTAGATGCCACAACGAAGGATTTATATACTCCGCTTCATATCGCTGCTAAAGAAGGCCAAGAGGAGGTAAAATTATAAATATTATATATATCTTCTAAATATTATATATATTTTATAAATATTATATATATTTTATAACATGTTTCTGTATTATCGCATAGGTTGCATCCGTTTTATTAGAAAATAGTGCATCGCTTACTGCAACGACCAAGAAAGGATTCACTCCTTTGCATTTAGCGGCCAAGTACGGCAATATGAATGTAGCTCGACTGTTATTACAAAAAAACGCACCTGTTGACGCTCAGGGAAAAGTATGTAATAAACTTTATAAATTTAGAATTTAAAATAAAATTTAATTAATGTAAAAATGTATCGCGTTTACACATGTTTAATATAGTAATTTATAATTCTTTAATAAATATATTTTTAATTGCAGAATGGAGTAACGCCTCTTCATGTAGCGTCTCATTACGATCATCAGAACGTAGCTTTACTTTTACTCGATAAAGGAGCTTCTCCCCATGCTATGGCTAAGAATGGCCATACACCTTTGCATATCGCTGCACGCAAAAATCAGGTACAATTATACATTTATAATTTTGATTATTAATTAGTAATTGTGAAATGGCATGTAAAATTGTTTGTTTATGATAGATGGACATTGCAACCACTTTGCTAGAATATGGAGCAAAGGCTAATGCAGAATCAAAGGCTGGTTTCACGCCGTTACATTTAAGTGCACAAGAAGGCCATACTGATATGTCAACCCTTCTTATCGAGCATAAAGCAGATACGAATCACAAAGCAAAGGTGGGTAAAAAAGGACCTGATATAATTTTTAACTAATGTTTATTTATAAAAAAACCTCATATTTTATTTATATATTTTACAGAATGGCCTTACACCTCTACATTTATGCGCACAAGAAGATAAAGTAAACGTCGCCTCTATTCTCGTGAAGAATGGCGCTCAGATCGACGCTAAAACTAAGGTAATATAATTGATAAGCTTTTCTCCAATCTATGCACGTTATTTGCGAATACGCATTATGATTGTAGTAAAATCAACGACTATTATTATGTCTTTAGTTACATTATTAGCACTTTATACATAATTAAATTATCACAGATGATATAATTTCTTCACTAGACTGTGTGTTCTATTGCTCTATATATTCATTGATAACACAACTTTGAAATACCACCTACCTACAATTTATAATGCAGTAGTATGACAGCTGTTGCTCTCAACGCATTGATGGAAATAAGATGTATTAAATTAGATAGTAAAAGAATTCATAAAGTTTTTTTAAATTAAACTTAATTACTCGATAAACTTTTTTTCATTGATTGTGATAGAACGAAATTTGATATATTTATCGATTAATCATATTTTTTCTAGGCTGGATATACGCCATTGCATGTAGCATCTCATTTTGGTCAGGCAGCCATGGTACGATTTCTTCTGAGATCTGGTGCTGCTGTTGACAGCAGCACCAATGCTGGCTATACACCTCTCCATCAAGCTGCGCAACAAGGACATACACTTGTCATTAATCTGCTGTTGGAGAGTAAAGCTAAACCGAACGCTGTAACTAACGTAAGTTTTATTCTATCGACTTTTAAAATTCTATATTGAATCAGAATATTATAATCACATATTCGATATAAAATATCTTTTACACAGAATGGACAGACTGCTCTGGATATTGCACAAAAGCTCGGCTACATAAGCGTCATTGAAACATTAAAGGTTGTCACAGAAACTATCATCACAACAACTCATACCGTTACTATTGAAGAGAAATACAGAGTTCAAGCACCCGAATCCATGCAGGAGACATTTATGAGTGACAGCGAAGATGAAGGGGGTGAGTACTCATATTTGATATCGTAGAAACATTTATTCTTTTATATATTACTGCTTATTATGTCTATTTGCTGCTAATTTATTGACAAAGAGATTTGCGATATTGGAATGAAATAAGCTATTATTAAAAATGCAACAAGTGATATTGATTATGTGTTTGCTACTGCTGTTTCGGATACAATCTATTTCTGATATCGCAATAATATTCGTAAACATATATTTTGACAGCTTTACATAATTATTTTGCCTTACTTATTAAGCGTTGTAATAACGCAGGAATAATACATATAAGAGAAACTGAAAGTTGAGTAGTACAACAATGCTTTCGCTTTAGCTAATAACGCGCATAGACAATAAATTTTTTTAGTTTTTATATAAGACGAAACTATCTTGCCTAAATGCTTCCTGCATATAGGTTGTACGTTATCGCAGCGAATTATCGCGACACATAGATAAAATAGGATAGATTTCAAAATGAAGACAAAGCTTTTTGTAGATATAACAATTGCACGTCAGGATTAAGCAGAATCGATAATGAATTATTGCATGGAGGAAAATTATGATAATATAATTTTAAAAAAGTAATAGTTACACAAATATTAATATATATTAATAGGTAGATAAACATACAATTTTCGTTCTCTAATCACACGTTGTACGCGAAAATTAGATAGAAATATTAAATTAGTAGTACAATAGAAACAATTTTTGGGAGCAATATATTTTCGCATGCTCTCGCGTTGCATGATACCAATATTATTAGCATGTGAAACACAACTTCTCGATAGGAACTCGTATCCTTTCCCGATCCATATTTCACAGTGATATTAAACTACATGAAATAACAGGAATAAATGAAGACAAACGCGAATCTTAAATTAGTGCTATCAAAGGTCTAGGTTCTTAGTTCTATCTCTGTTAAAGCTACAAAATGGATATCAAAATGCTAAATGGAACTATTATTTGCTTGATTGTTGCATTACCTTCATTTTGCAAAAGCATGCATTTAGCAAATACTCACTGGGTTGTTGTATATTAGATCTTTTCCAAAATTAAAGCAGATAATCGTAAAATATTAACAATACAAAATTTAAAGTTATTATTTCTAACAAGAGCAGAGAATTTGGCATTACTTAACATTTTATTAATATAATTTTATTAATATAAAATTTTATATCTTTAAATGTTAAATATAATTAAATTAAAAAATTTGTACTAATTTTTTTATAATACAAGTATATCTAAATAACTCGTAGATTTAGAAATTTCTTACTAAACTTTATTTATTTTAGCACAGCAGTTAATTTCCAACAATAGGGACATTTAAATGAACCCCCACTTTTATCTCAGAGTTATCTGTAGTTAAGTTGACGCATATAGAAAAGCGTACTTGTAATACGCTAGCTATCAACAGAAGAGTAGTTGATGCCGGTTTGTAATTTAGCGATATTCACGGTTTGCTTGTTTAAAAAATTAGAATCACACGCGCATCTCGTTTTCGATTCCGCGCGGTTTAGCATTAGCATATCGCAATTTAGCATTTTTTTTTTTTTAAACAGTAACAACCCAGTGATAGTCAGAGCGAAATTTAGAAAGACAGTGTATATGATGCGAAATTAGCGTTCTGATGAAACCATGACCTTATCTCGACGGCGTGTACGATGTATGTAGGTGGTGATGAAATCGGCACCGCAGCCATGAATGTGTACGGGCAGCCTCCGCACGCGCAACACGTGTACCTTCCCTCTTACTACCAGGGCCAAATGACCTATACCCGTAAGTTGTCTGTACTCTGTTTCTCACTTTCTCTCTCTCTCTCTTTCTCTTTCTTTCTCTCACCGCGTTTAACGCGGAAAGACCACTGCGGCAAATATACATACATGCATACATCATATACTGTAGCACTGTTGCGACGACGTAATACGTTGGATAATACATGCGATTGTCATTCTCTTCTGGAGAATGCAATAGCTGCTTCGTTATTTCTGACGATTAGAGCATCGTGACATAGCGGCGTCATATATAACGTCGAAAGTAGTGTCGTTATCGTTATTATTTCGCTGGCAAATTTTACATATCCGCATCTCGTAAAAGCGAGAATCATGCTCCATTCATTCATGTATGTTTCATGTAGATACATGATTCGATCTATTCGAATTTTCGTACATCAGATTTGCATACAGAGACACGCACAGACACAACCATCCCTCGCCCGCAATTTCTATCATATTTATTTTGTTTCATTCGTCTTCCTACTACCCTCTCCGAGAATTTTTTACTTTCGATCACAGCAGTACATCATAGTATACACACTGAATTATACCGATCTACGTAGTAAGTTGTATTCGAAATACAAATCATACTATGATTTTTAATTGTACATCTCTTCCATAAAATTGAAAACTTCTTATTAATAGGAAAAGGCGTCGTTTAAATTGATATAATAATCGCATTTCATTATTTTAAGTAAAGCTCTTAATTTTTTTTTTTTTTTTTTTTTAACTACACAACAATGTGCAACACCCCTATTACACTATATTTATTGCATATGTTTAGGATTTTCTTTTTTTTAAACAAATTTAGGCTTAAACATAGACGACTTCTTATCTCTGTAACAAGCAGGATATTTTAATCTGATATTATTATGCACATATTAGAATATTTCACGATTACATACATATTTATTATAGTCGCCTTCTCGGCGCAATCAACATGAGCTTATTTATGAAAAGCAACGTGCGTATTAATGATATCATCATTATCATTATCCTGCAACATTCTTTTGTTAGCTCTATGCAGCAAAAAGTGGGATCTAAGAAGAAAATGAAGCAAATACTTAAAAAAATAGAGATTAACGAAGCATTTGCTGTCATAAATAAGAAATTATAGAACGTGAGATGATCTAAATAATAAATATTTGAGAATTTTACACAGAGATGACATTTACAAGCAAACACTTCAAAGTACAAAGCAAATTTGTTTTAGTAAGAGTAAAGAGATTATTTGTCTTTTTACGCCACACTTCAACTTCAAGAAACAAATCTTTCTGTTTTCCTTTTTTTTTGCACACGATCTAATAAACTACATGGACATTTTTCACATGAGTCTTTACGCGAAAACACACAGCTGCAAAACATGAATGCACCGAATTGTTGCGTCGATGTAATCTTCGCTCGTGACGATCTCAAAAAATAGGAGGCGCACGAATTTAATGCCACGGGAGAGATTCGTTCCCGTTGCAACTTTATATACGCTTATAGCAGCGTTGAAATAGGGCGTGCTTCTACCGCTGTTAATGCAATTTACATAATAACGAGCTGCGCGATCATTATACCAACCGACCGGCGCGCTTCGTCGTCGTCATAGCTGTATCTATTACATACCGCCCTCCACTTCGGCTACCTGTTATGCAACAGCCAGCGTGTGCGTTTCGTGCCGCGTTATTAGTGCAGTTAGTTCAACCCTTGGCGCGCGGCCAAATACACGATGCCGGACCGAAATAATCTCAAATTTATATAACGCTACACGCGCGCAGCGGCTGTCGATTGAGAGAAACAAAAAGAAGATAAAGTGTGCAATTAGAAACGGAAACGCACTCACATTTTCGTATAAACAAGTTCGTGTAAACCGGCGCGATTTGTGTGTACATTAAAACAGAATCGATCGTAATTAGCGATACTCGCGAAATAATACTGTGGGATGAACTTGACAGATCATGAAGGATTCTTTTAATAAAACAAATTATTTTCTTAAATTCTTTGTCGAATCATTAATCGTTTAAGTTTAGAAATCTATTTTATTATCTGCAGTTATTATAATCGAGTTAAGAATTTATAGTATTATCGAATAAAAATATAATTATCGAAATAAAGGATAGCCGTGACGAATAACAAACAATTCGATCGATTTTGATTATTTCGCGCTCGCAGCAAATCTTTCGCAGGATAAACTTTGACCTAAGCAAAACACATCTTCGTGACATCTACATTACAAATTGACTTTATCTGCTACGATTGCTGCTACGATATTTCATCACGCAAATCGCCAATAAAAAATATCCTCGCGTGTTTTTCGTTGTTCTTTCGTCGGCGCGACGAAAAAGCGCCTGTGGATAGTCCGCGCGGTAAATAAAGTAGTAGGAAAAGCTCAAAAGCAGTTATACTATTATAAAATTGATGATTCACGGAATGAGGTCACGTTCCTAGCGAGCTAGTCCTCCTAGTGCCGGTCGAACTTGTATTAATCTTCTCGAGAGCAGTCGCTGTTCCTGACCCCACATCGATCGCCGTTGCCGAGCGTGCGAGCGAAAATAAAGGAAGTATTCAGCATATTCAGCGCGCGTGCTTAATGCAATTAAACGAATTGAATCTAATAGGGTGAATACTTAGTCGCCGCTCGCCCTATCAACCGGGAGCCAGTGTGATATTCGAAGTAAGGTACCACGGCCCATTCGATAAGCCGCTCGTACCGAAACGAAGGAACGAGTTGAAAGACACATCAACAGTTTCCTGAAAAACAAGACGTTATTGCTCTCTATAATCGATCGAAACTACGATTGCTAATACTTCCATTCGGTCCATACCACCTGCATATCGAGTGCACGCGTTGCATACGAAGTTCCGGACGAGCTATCGGACGCAGCATCGCGATCATCAGTGCGTTAACGACGCTCGAGGATACGGAACGTTTCCTCCAGAGGAGAGAGAGAATTTTGCGCTGCCGTACGTCGTTTCGCGCATTTTGTCGAGAGAGAAAAAAAACGTATCGTAAAAAAACATGGCCAAGGGAAAAGCGAAGAAAAAAGGATTCACGTGCAGTTGTTCATGCGGGTGTGGCAGCAGGAACAGCGACGTATTATGTAAATATCGTGCATCTGTTGCGCTATACACCGCATCGCTTATGCCACTGCAGCCGTTGGTTTTGCGCGCGGATGCGACCCTCTCGATCTAATCACTCGCACAAGCGAGCGGAAATCGCCGGGCGGAATTTTATTGCCCGCGAATTTTTTTTTATTTATTTATTTTTTTTTATTTATTTATTTTTTTTCCTCCAACCGTTTAGTGTAAAACGCCGCTATTTCCTTAGGTAATTAGACATCATAATTCCTTTTGTAGCGAATGAGTTCTGTGCAGGACAACATTTTTCTGTTACGAGAAAATATAAAAGAATTTACATATTTTTAATTTTTTTTCTCACTGATTTGTTATATGCACAGACCATAAAAATTAACTTGCCGTCATTCGCAAATATGAGTCTATCGAAAGAGCATTTTTAAGGGCGTTTACGTTGCTTTTATTTGACATAATAAATCATGAATTAACTGACCGACATTCATGTAAATTTAAAAGCGCGATCACGATGAGCAAGAGTGATATAAAGAACTTCTTTGTGATGTAATGGTTCTGGTGAAGCTTTTCCTGATAAGCAATATTTACAAAGCGATAACATGTATCATACTACGCGATTTTGTTTTCATAATGCGCTAAATATATTAACAAACACTAAATACTGATTTCTCACGAGTCTTTATTCATATATGATACAACACATTTTTCAGTTTAACATTATCAAGCTTATATTAACTTTAGAATGTTTTATGTTATCAACTTGAAGTATTACGATTAATCTTCTGATGCACTTTTTTATACAAATTTATCTTTTGTCGATATATGTATATTTTATCGATATTTTTTTGTATCTTATTTTTATGAAATATCTGGGATATATTTTTAACTGCCAAGTATATCAAGGATCATTTTGAAGATATAAATTATCAGTTTTGCAAAAAAAAATTTGTTCTTATACTATTATTATATTACTATTTACTACATAATCTCATATATGTATAGAAATTGTCAGTCTATTAGAGAAGACAAATAGATTTTCAAAGAGTTTTGCTTTAAATGATAAAACCTTTTTATTTTTATATAAACAATAATAAACAGTTATTTTTCTCACAATTTGTTTACACTTACATAACAATACAAAAATATACAAATAAATGTATATACAAATGTACAAATTGCATAATATTTATATAGATTTTATGTGATATGAACGGTGAATTTCGAATTGATAATCGAAAGAATGCTAAGAAGCACATTGATATATCCTGAAACATTCTCGCCTTATGTTAGAGAGGCAACATATGTTCAACGTGTGTAAACTGTCACGTGTTATTCTCCGTTGTGTATTTACCAACGCCTCCGGTACTACTACATGATAATCGGTACTTATGAAGAGATAACAGACGCGCCACGCGACCGTGTTTTCTTAAGCTCGTAAGTGTTAATGAAAGCTAAACGCTCGTGGCTCTGTGGCTCATTGTCTAGATCGAGGGCGCATCGTGGTCGTAGTAAATGACGGATATCCTTGGGCGTGGTGCGTACGCAAATATCGGAGCGAAATCGAGGTCGTGTCTTACGCGAGAATGAGATGCTTGGTCCGAAGAATTTGAAGACACGATCTCATCCATAGAATGCTGCGTCGTATTGAGAACTGAGGATTTTGATTCGAATTAATTCAGAAAAATTATTAAATTGTTTTCTCTGACCCCCTGTAATACGTACGTTCTCGTTATAAAGACCCGCAAAAATAAAAAAAGAACAAATATACCAGGAAATCTGAGAAAAATCTCTTAAGAATTTGTTAACTTATAACAATTCTTTGCAGCACATCAGATTTTTTTTTTTCTAAGCGCTGAAAAATTAAAATCATATTTAAATATCGGCCGCATTTTATGCAATTTTATACAATAATTTTAGATGTAGGGCACACCGCGCAAATCTTAGAATCAGTCCTGATTTCGAGAAACGCGCTCAGCGCTGATTTAGCACTGAATGGCACTGTTGTTTGGATTCCCGTGTATTTCTGTACGATACGAGATCTGCCTGTCCGAAACAACTTTACGTTTGCAAATGAAAAACAGAAGCTGTTCCGCCGCGACGTAAAAAATATTTGTGTGGCGCCAATTAAAACTCGACGCGCTTTATCACTTTAATTGCAGCATCATTTATGAATAACGTCTGTATTTTCTCGAAGTCATAGCACATTTGTATTTGTATGTGTGTGTGTGTGTGTGTGGATAACAACTTGATTTTTTATTTATACTCATTATCGTTATTACGATAATACGAATTAGAGACCTTCGATCATCTTCGGATATTGCTAGCGAATATTTCAAATGGAAGCATGATTCGCGTACGATTCGCGCCTTACGAGCAAACAACGAACGCGCCAAGGCAGCCACGAAGATTCGATTTTATATCGCGAGGTATCGCCAGCCGCGAGGAAGAGAGAGAGAGAGAAAGAAAGAGAGAGAGAGAGACTCTCGCGCATAAAAACATTATTACGCTTGTAGCACGCGTTTCGCCGCGCCGCGTTGCTCGCTCAGTGCAGCACGTTGCATCCGCGGAAAACGCATCGTCCGACAAGACGTCGTCCGTTCCGAGTCCGGCGAATCGCGCATTTTTCTCGTGCAACCGGGATCAGGTATACTCCAACTCTCATTGTCTTTCTGAGCGCGCGAATCCAGCGATGCCGAATAATACAATATACGGCTCCGGGGGATTACATATATTCCAGTCGCGAAAGACGCGCGCGATTAATCGAGCGGCCTGAGAAACATGACCTGGTGATATATTACTACAACTGCTACTACTACTACTACTACTACTATTATTATCATTGTAACGCGACACGAACGCGACGATGAAGCGGACGAAGTCGTTAATGACATAAGGGAGTGAACGATGATATCGCGTCGGCGTGCCGATCAAGGGCGCCGGATCTTACGTCGGAAGAGGAGCATCCGCGACTCGATAGGCGCCTGACTTTCGGCTCTCTTCCGGTGTATTTTTAGCGCCTACGCACGTAACGCGGAGTTATACGGCCGCGATAAAGTCGCCGAGCATCGTAGTCGGGTTAATTACTGTTGCTCTCGCGACGAGTAACTAGGTCGGCCGCCTGGTAAACGAACTTCGGCAATAATAAACATTACGCCATTGAGAGAGGAAATATATATTCCGTTAATCTGTTTTAATAGCCTTAAGGCGTTAGTAAACGCTCCGTTAATTCCAATAACGTGAAAACATGTTATGCTCGATGATTGCATAAGATTTTCCACTTCTGTATTTTTCTGTCGCTCTTTTTTTTCTCCTCAGATCAGATGGGTGACGTCATGCGAAACATTTAACTCGTAAAACGGGCGGTTTTGATCCAATCAAGATTAATTAAATTACATCTTGAATGAATGTAAAATGAATCTAGAGTATCATGCGGCTGATGCATGTAGCCTTATTTCGTAAGATTTCATAAGTTTATTTATTCTCGCTTGTCTGCGATATGAGCGGAACGCAGACGTAGTACACTGATAATTACTTAGTCCAAACGGGATATTGCGAACAAATTTGCGATATCTCCTATCGTCGTAAACAGGCTAATGACTGAAACGTACGATCGAGATGTCGCGTGCACGAAACAACGATTTAATTACACCGCGTGTATAAGAAGGTCGCGTTACGCGATCGAAGAAAAAGAATTTTCCGGCGCGCCTTGTCTTGTCTCCGAACGTGTCTTGTCTCCGAACGTGCATCGTTATTGATGAATCTCTCATTGACATTACGAACGGCGCGCCGATCCGATTCATCGTCACGTTTGAAAGAAACGCAGCATGTATATCTCTCTCTTTCTCACTGATTAGCATTATTCTGGTGTATGACGCCGCACGCGTCAACGTTTTAACTGCCTTTAAACGAGATTCGACATGATTATTGTACAGCTTGCCTTTTCGCTGATTGGTAGTTTGAAGCGGAAAATTTATAGAATGTAGATCACTGCCTATGAGGTCGCCTAGAAGAGCGGCGGCTTTTAGAGCGAGAGAAGAAGAAGAGATTCTCGCGCAGAGAGCGGAATCGCCATGACTCTCCGACTCACGGTGTCCTTGAACATCGTTAAAATTAGCACTTCTACATTACAATTTCCTGCAGAAGTATCGTAGCCAGTCCGCGTTCACAAATGTTTACATTAATTTTAGATATTAACGAGCAACACTGCGAGTTCCGCGGATAGCGCGTGACGTCACTATGGGCGAACCATAAGGGAATAGAGTAACGGTATCCGATCTTCCTAGAATTGCGCCGAAACCGTCGTGAAATGTAGATCAAGAGTATCCTCGAGAACGCAGACGTCGACGTGCCAAAGATATTCGCATTATACACACACACACACATACACACACCAATCTGTTACATTCCACTGCAAAACAATGATATCGAATGAAATTTGAATCGCTTGACAGTAATTTAAGAAGTTAAGTAGTTATTGATTGAAAAATTAATTGAGGAATTTTTGTACTTTGATATTAAGTACTAGTTACGGCTTATTTTATATTATTATGGTATTATTAGGGAGAATGTTTTTTTATATAATATATTATTATATATAACTTATTTATATATATATTTATAAAAAAATATTTACATATATTGTTTAAAATAAAAAATCTGATAGAGGTAATTTTTGTCAAGTTAATGTGCACGGTAGTTAATGCAAAATATTTTCTTATTTCAACTGAAAACAATCTCGATCAGTATTAAACTATATGGAGTTAATTTATGATTATGCTAACGGTACGATTAGAAAGACGTGGGAGGCAAATTTGTAGGCTGACCGTTCATTAGATAATTGTAGCCTACATTCTTGGAATATCTGATAACGCGGGATCGTAAAGCAAATTGCTCTCAGTCGTATGAAAAATGTGATACGGTTCGTACACGTCGGCATTCCACCAAATTGCGCTCGTTTATGTACATCTCTTAGGTGTAGGATGTATCTAACCGTGACCCCAATTGACATAAGGTATGACGCTTATCCTGTCGTTGATAAACGATATCGTAATATTTAAAATTTTTTCATTTTCTTAAATAAAATTGGCAAAAAGTGGCAGGTCTGTTGGGCATTTTATTAAATGTGTTACGTATTAAAAAATTTTTATCCATTACATAATATTACGTAGAATATTAAAAGAAATATTTGATATATTGAGCTAAAAAGTGAATTGAATCGATAAGACAAAAAAATTTGATCGACTTTAGATACGATTGCATATTTAAAGTTATGAATTATAGACTTGATGTACTGTAGTTGCGCATGCTTTATTAAAGAAAGAAAAGGATTATTATTAAATTTTACACAACAATAATTTTTATCGTATTTGAAGCTGAGTAAGGATAAATAGAGTTAGTTTCAAAGTTACATTGTACGTGCCTTAGAGAATCTCTCATAAGATTAGAAATAACTGTTACAATTGCGTAGCAACTCTGTTTTGCTCTCGGATCAATGAGTGATGTCTGCAATTTAAAACACTCGAAGATTATCGAAATAATTTAGAACATATGGCTCAGAATATATTTATAATTCGATCCGATAACGTGTTTCTATTTCGTCTATCTTTCTTCACTTTATCTTATTACTCGCGAGTATTGAAAGATCAAGGCAATACAGCCAAATCTTTTCAGCGATAATTATATACAATTTTATTTAGCAGAAACTTCAAATCGTTCATTATTAGTTAATGAACAAGTTACATGCTTTACAGAACATCAATACGACGAATTTCGCTTCTTCAGCTTGACTGCAATGGTGTTGACTTGGCAATGATTTCTTCTTTATTTGCAGGCTCACATACTCATTCTCACTTGTGTATTACGCATATTTCTAGAGAATATTTTGCGACGTTTACATATGTTGTATCGCGCATTCATCTGAACTCAACGATATTATAGAATAGAGAATACGACGGTTTCTTCCGTCAACTTCTCTCGCAAATCTACCCGTTCGTGTCTTCGCTTATTTTATTGTCTAATATTTACCACAGGTGAAGATCCAATGCTCAGCGACCAACAGCAGTACCGATACATGACTGTTGACGACATGAAATCCATGGGGGATGACTCGATGCGCGTGAACGTGACGGACGATGAAAGAGATAATCGACATTCCGGAGGTACGTAAATACATTGGAAGTGCACATTTTCATACATTTCAATATTTTTATTGAGAAAATAAGATTTTTACATCGTTGCTCTTTTGCTCGTAAGATTTTTACGTTAATAGGCAATTTTCTGTTAGAGAAATTCAACACAGACAAAATTTTTTCATATTTATGTATATGATAGAATTTTTTTATGTAAAACGTTTAATTTTTATTATCTATACAATTTTGATGATAATCACATAACAACTATTTTGTTAAACTACACAAAAAAGTCAAATAATAACTACGTATGCTCTATAGTTTAAGATGCGCTGTGATGCGATCTGAATATCGAACGTTTGATTATGCTGCACCGCGTTCATCGGATTAGATCGTACTCGGAAAATAAATTTAACATGATAATGTATGTGTTCTCTAGCGCCAACCATAACAGAAATGATTACGAAAGAGAATTATCATCGTACGAACGCGGCCAATCTTAAGCCAGACAATGTAGACATCAACAGGCATCCTGTGCATGTCGGGTATGTAGTATTTTATATCTATTTTTATCTATCATTGAAATTAAAATAAGGTCGCCTAAATAAAATTCCATTCTCAGTAGAATGTTAATGAAAGATTTCCTTGAAAATCTCACTTAAACGTCGCACAGTATAAATCTGAAAAATATATTAGATAAATTTTAGCATTGCATTAAAGAGTTATCTTGCTACGAGTTTCGCTGCAAATTTTACTTTAAATGTCAAATTTTAATATTTTTTACATAATTTATCAATTAAAATGTAATAATATAATGTAATATATACATCTAAGAGAATTTCAAATTTTTTTTTATTAATTGCAAACTTTATTTAATTTTAAAGAAAATATCTATTGGTAATTGAGAAAAAAGTATTAATTATACTGACAATGAGACCAAATTTAAATTGCATGGTTTGGCGTGATTATAGTTTATAAATGTATAATATTGATTTATAAAATTACGACATGCTCAAAATTCGATGCATGTTGTTAGCTATGAGTAAAGAATATATATATATAACTGAAAATTATTAATACAAGAAATTTTAAAGTTTTAAAAGATTATCACAGTTTTCCAAAAACTATGCAATTATCGATTTTGTTTTGATTATAAATTAAATTTTTATAATTTTGGGGAAAAAAACCACACGTTTTCTCTTCTTATCAATTTTAAATATTGTCAGGTTTCAATATTTTAAATAAGATAAATAATTATATTTTTTTCCAATTTTGAATATATCGTGATATATGATATAATATACTGTAGAAAATATAATTTCTCAAATATATTGATGTCAAAATTTTGGTTAAATTCTGCACGCAGCAACTTTTATCTATTGTAAACCTAGGAAAGTCTTAGATGGGGGGGCAATGTAAAAATAATGTTATTCAATATTATGAGAAATGTGATCTGTAATACTGCGCGACCTTGTACTCCGGTGTACATATCGCGATTGACAATGTATTGATACTACGAAACAATAATGATGTGTATTATAGTGTGATACAATATGTGTGTTGGTGAAAGTTTCCTGCTGTGATTAACCCAACAGATGATTGGCTGCTCGATAAATTACCCATTTAATTCTATTATCCTAATTTCGAATATTAATAATGTGATATAGACACAAACAATATATGTACATGTATACATAATAATCGGTACTTTTATTCAAATATTGTTTTCACAATCAAGATTATTTATCATTGCTCTGATAACATTACGATAAATAAATTCTTTTCTAATTGTCGTATTATCAAAATCAAATAGTATATCAATAATAACAAATATTAAATTAAAAAGAATTTAACAGTGCACTTGTGAATTTAGATGAAAATGTTGTATATGTATGATTGCATATTTCACGTTTATTTTTCATATGGGACATAAAAACTATAAAAGTATACATCATTGTTATGAGCGCACGATCGTTGATAGCTCATTTTAATATCTGCTTAATATCATTACATTAATAGTTATATTTTACTGAAATCACATGCAAAAAAATATACATAATTTTTCAAGTCTGCGCTGCAGATTTACAAGGCACGTGTTATAAATTAACACATTTAAATTATGCTAGTATTAGGCTTTTTCGATATAAATATGTTCAGTTATAGCACAAGAAAAGAAAATAGTATAGCACGTATATAAAATTCTAACTAAAATATTTGAATATACACACGGAATATATCTTATTTCAATCATTTTTTAAAAATAAATAATTATTGTAAAATACAATAATTATAAGATTACAACACGATATAGTACGTACAATTATATTGTCTGTTGTTTTACTTAACATTCACTACAAGACTCGAGATACTTTACAGTCATTCAGCCAGCTCGATAAGAACGCTTGATGTTCTCGTTACAGCCTGCTTATTCGTAGCAAAGTTCAATTACTTAGTGTTGAGCATGTTGTTTTTCACGTTTTATTTGGATGAACGATTCTTTGACATTGTGAATGATTATTATTGCGATTTATACTAACCACTTGGCTGGTTTGAAGAATGTCCGCAACAGATCGAGTCGAAAAAAGAGATTCGCGAACCTGTCTCCTTTCACGTAGAAAATAATTAACCATCGTAAATCAATCAATCTCTGTTATACTATCTAACATCGCGTATGAGGATCTAGCATCTCGTTACTTCTGCACGTATAGCACCACTTGAGGAAGCACAGATCACTTCTGTAGTGACTTAAAACGGATATAATGACTGTGCAATCAGAAAAGGATGCAATTTGTACAAATGAGATAGCATGAGCATGACACGAGATCATTATAGTCGGGTAATCTAAATCGGTTCTGTTCTCTGAGAATAGCGAGTCCCTAGAGTCTTTATGCACTTTCCTGGCAGCCCTCAGTCCCGCGCCGAAAGGACAAGGAATGTGGAGGGACAGGTACACACCAGCAAATCTTACTTTATATCACGATAACAAAATGCGAAACATAATTGTTAGGGATGATAAAGACATTAATGATATTTATATTAAAAAGAAAAAGAGTTCTATTTATATTATATAAACATAACGATGTAGTTGTAGCAATTTCCTTTCAAAAGAAGAACATGAAAGAAGATATTGAGCATGCTATAATATTTCTGAAAGAAAGAATCGTTCGTCCAAAAAGTTGTGTTGAATAGTAGAAAGTAGAGGAGATTTCAACGTTGCAACAGCTGCTGGATGTTTTTTTCTTTCTACATAAGTAATTTTTAAGTTATATTATTTTTCATAGGAATGTGACGGAATCTGTTGCATTAATCCTAGTTGCCTATTTAATAAAAAATACGTAGTAATTTATACAATTTTGTTTCTCTCAATCAGAAATAGATAAGAAATTGATTTACATTTATGTATACAAATTAAGAATTATTAATGTACACAATTGTCAAGATTACAACAGATTTCGATGCGTCATTATTTTAAGTTGTCTCCGCGAGATATGTCTTTTTTTT
This sequence comes from Lasius platythorax, assembly GCA_963971435.1. Classification (NCBI taxonomy): domain Eukaryota; kingdom Metazoa; phylum Arthropoda; class Insecta; order Hymenoptera; family Formicidae; genus Lasius; species Lasius platythorax. The sequence continues at coordinate 10,465,131 of OZ020547.1, forward strand.
CGCAAAGTGTGAATGGTGTGTTGCGTCTCTCTACTATAATACATAATTATTATTGTTGCTGCTCGTTTCGTAGTCGTGTACAATAGAAAAGTGGCTTGCGTGTGATGAGTGCGGGTTTTCCGAAAGTGTTCAGACCATCATCGTCGCAACCTAGGAGCACTTTTTACGAAAAACAAAAATGAAAGCAAAAGAATCTGGCATATCGTTCGATGTATCAAGAATCAGTGCACGCATCGTGCTAATTATTTTTTATAATTTATTATAAATCCGATTATTATTATAAATCCGATAATCGAATACGCTCGAAAATCTATGTAAAAATGTGCTAGTGTTAGCGATATATCACGATCTCTCATCTCTTTTTCTCTCTTTTTCTCATTCTCTATGTCATCTCATCATCATGTTTATGAACGAATGAATACTAACGCGTTTTTTATTTTGTTCCCGATCCTCTCTGTTATTTTATTTGCGCTACTCTCGCAGAATTCCACAGTGGAGAAAGTAAGTGATCTTCTCTTCAATCTTAGCTTCTGCAGTTTGCCGTATATATTACTCCCTCGATTTTTTTTTCAGTCATTCTTTTTGTCGTATACACAGCCTATCTGTCGCTGCACTACACAATCTCTTATAGCTGCTGATTTTTATTATTCTCAGAAGTGTCATCATATTGCTCAGTGAATAGCTTCGTTCGACGATTACTAAAAGATGATTCATGAGTCAAATACGATTGAATCTCCAGGAATCAGCAAAATTTATTGTGAAAAAAAAATGTATAATGAATAAAACAACAGGTACACACGCGCCTCTCTTAATTATCTCGAATTTTTCTGTGCCGCTCAAGCTCTTCACGACGATGATAGATCGTACGTGTAATCGTATGATTTATACAGATGCGTTACTGAATCTGAATTTAAAATTGAAAAAAACAAATTTACTACGGAGGTAATCGTTAATTGCTTCGTATTCGAACAGTCGTAATAATAACCGCGTTGTCAATACCGCGTCAACTCGGAAGACGTCCTTGTCAAACTACTGTATTCACTGTGCAATGCGCATTACACAATTTTCTTGTGAATAATTTATAGGTTCATCAGAGTGGAATTCTCTAGCGCTAGCATTGCTACACTAGTAGTAGTTGAAAGCGATTGAGAATGGACCCAATTCTCATTTGAATCGAATTAGATTAGACACTTTCAATGTCGTTAGTTTGACGCTTACGGCTATATTACACCCATCCAACACAGACGCATCGTATAAACACCCATATAGATTTGACGTAGGTAGCTGTTTTATTTATCACTTATTTTGCGACATGTACCTCATGCAGCTCATACTTGTCGTCTTATACAAATATTCACAGATTAGATTTGAATATATATAGATAGCTGTTTTATTTATCTCTTTTTATTTTGCCACACATACTTTGTGCAACTCATTATATCGTAATCTTACCTATTTTACCTAATTGCATAATGTCAGAATAATTACGCATAACAATTAAATGTCGACAATACAGCGGTAATACGAATTACTCTACTCACTTTTGAAAAGACAATATTACAACTAATGATATCACGATGTTTAACGCGACTGATGCGCATTGTCTTAAAATTTATACAAGAATTCATAAAATCTCGTCATTTAACTATCAATGTCACGCTTTATATATAGTACAATTTCTCGAGAATTATGCTTCTTGGCTTTGCACACTTTTGATACTAGTCAATTCGCGTTGGCGATTATACAATGCATTGTGACTGACATTAATATTAAAATTGTATTAAATATAAGATTTTGTATTTTTTCTAATATATTCACTTATTGCAATTTTCGTGAAATTTTGATAAAATGTCTTTATAGCAATTATAGATATCATATCTATTATATTGTTTCTTCTTTTACATCTTCTATTACGGGATTTGAAAAAAAAGCTACAATGTATAATATATTCTATTTTCTTCTATTGCATATGATACAATTAACGTAAATTGTTATAAAAGTTTTAAAGAAGCAAGGTTACACCTATGCGTTTTTGCCGAAGATACATATATTTCGGATATACAAAAGGATAGATTGTGTGACTGTTTGTATGCAACCTATATATACAAGTAAATACATAATAACGCAACTTTCTTTCCGCGATATACTTTTAACAGTCCTCGACAGCGTACTATTTAATCCAATATAACGCGTTCTCTAAATCTCTTTAGCTTCCTGGTTTCCTTCTTGGTGGACGCGAGAGGCGGTGCAATGCGCGGATGCAGGCACAGCGGCGTCCGCGTGATTGTTCCGCCACGAAAGGCCGCGATGCCTATGCGTGTCACATGCAGATATTTAAGGAGGGATAAACTGACCAATCCACCACCCCTGATGGAGGGAGAAGCGTTGGCCAGCCGCATCCTCGAGTTGGGTCCAGTGGGTGCAAAATTTTTAGGGTAGGTCGCATACATCATCTCTCGCGATTAATTTCTTAATGTTGTTCACATAGATCAGATACGCGAGATCTATGATAAATTTATGATGATACGGTTGTAATTCTTTTAGATAGAATATAAAATTAATAAGGGACTCTTTTGCGTACACGTACATTATGTGTAGCGGGAAATAACATACTTTATTACAGTTATTCTCAGTGACAGCTCCTTCTCAAACAATAAGAAATTTTTTATGTGTAGCCCTGTTATCATAGAGGTACCGCACTTCGCGTCGCTGCGCGGAAAGGAACGGGAGATAGTAATTCTACGATCGGACAACGGAGAGACCTGGCGCGAGCACACCTTGGAAGCCAGCGAGGAGGCTGTCCAAGATGTGCTTAACGAGAGCTTTGAGGGAGAAGGTATGATTTTTAAAGCAATTTATAATTTTCAAATGCAATATGTTTCATATTTTCAAATGTATAATAAGCTCTGAATTATATGCAATGGATTATATCTTTTTTTTTTAGAGCTAAGCCAACTAGAAGATCTCCAAACGTCTCGCATCGTGAGAATACTCACCGTAGACTTTCCGCACTATTTCGCGGTAGTATCTCGCATCAGGCAAGAGGTCCATGCGGTCGGTCCCGAAGGTGGTACCGTATCGTCGTCCGCTGTACCACAAGTACAAGCTGTCTTCCCGCAAGCAGCCCTCACTAAGAAGATCAGAGTCGGTTTGCAGGTATTTTTCCGTTTCCCTTTATTGATGTAATTAAATTTGTTACATCCGCTCTTATTAACTCTCACATCCTTGATATTTAAATATAATTAATTACTCCATAACCGAAGCTTTTTCTTAAATCTTTTAAATCGTTTGCATATCTGTATAAATAATTATATTACATATAAAACAATATATATATTTTTTAATATATAAAATTTTTTTAAAAAGCAAAATAATTTCCAATATATATTTACTAATATTTTCAATAAATGTATTTATTTTGTTCATAATTTATTTATCGCATTCAATATAAAAGCTGTTATTATCATTGTTTTATAGGCACATCCTATACCGGCAGATCTTGTAGCCAAGTTACTCGGAAATAGGGTGGCCGTGTCGCCGATCGTTACCGTGGAGCCGAGACGAAGAAAGTTCCACAAGCCGATAACTTTAACTATCCCAGTGCCACAGGCAGCCAATAAAGGCATGATCAACCAGTACTCTGGGGACGCGCCGACTTTGAGACTCCTGTGCAGCATAACTGGTAATATATGCTTGCACGTAACATTGTAGAGCAGCGTACCGTCTTACTGGAAAATCTCTTACCGATAAACGGCTGAAATTATAATATTATACGCCGCATACACCTTTGGTGTACATATACGCTCTTGCCGAACGTTATTGCGCATTCAAGTATCGATTTACTGTAGTTTAGTAGGCATGAACGCAGTCGGTAGGCTATCTCGTCTGTTCTCAGGTCATCGGGATTGCGAACCAAAATATCGTACGTTGCACGAGAAGGTTGCTTGAATGCTAGCAGCACTTTTATAACTTGTCTGTGTTCAGTATGATCAACAGTCTGTACAATTTGTGATTCGCACCAGCAAATGTAAAGATGTTCCGACGTCAAGTGTTCACTCAAAGAGGATTAATTTGTGTATGTCAGTGTTGCGGAGGGTTGTCATGACATGTTTTACGTGAATGTTTTAAACAATTTCTTGTCATTTACATCTGTATTGTCGGAAAATGTCCCGAGGACCTTCGGATAGAGATTTAAAAGGGAGATGGTAGCTGCATGTCTCATAGAAATATTTCGTTGAGTATCATTACTGTATACATATCTTGTTGTGATTCATTGTTAATGCTTGCATATTGTTAGGATTGAGTCATTTAGGTATGGATTATTAATTAAAGTAGATAACATTTTATTATATATACCTAGCCCATTGTAAGCGTTAACTTTAAAGTTTTTGTTTCAGCACATTCGTTTGACTGGTAATCGCTTTGATATTAGTAATTTCTAATTTACATGAAATTGTGCTCATAATATATATATGTACATATATATATGTATATATATATGTATATATATATATATATATGTATGTATGTATATTTTAAGTTGTTACAATATTCTTTATATAATATCCACTCTTATAAACCAAAAGGATTAATGTCGTTATTATAACAATATTACACACACCTAATATCAATATTTAAGCTTATCTTAAATCACAATCTGTTGAGAACCTATTTTAAGCATCAATATTTCTACGATATTCATAAAAAAAATTTTTTTGTTTTTAGAACGTATGTATCTAATTGCGTTTTTGTTTTATTTAATTTTGTAATTCAACCTTATTAAAAATCGTTTTTCATCAAAGATATGTTAATGACAAACACATATTGATTTATATATATACCTTATTTAATTATTATATTAAACCCATACATATCTATAATTGTTTTTTACACAATTCATATGGATAGCGCTTCTTCTTGAGTTTGCAAGCATTATCATTCGGCCAATCACATATCTACTTTTATATTCCTCACACATTGATAAAAAGCACCTAACTCTAACGCACTTGTAGCGACCGTTTTAAATACGAAGTTTTTTTCTCGGGTTGGTTATATATTCGACATTATTTTTACACACTGATTTGTATTTCTGATTATTAATCGTCCGTATTTAATCTCGGTCGCGCGAAAATATACTACACTATATTTCACCTATACCATTTGCGTATTTGCAACACGGACATATTTTAATAATGTTATTGGACTTGGCATGTATGTCGTTCAGGGGGTCAGACTCGGGCAGTCTGGGAGGACGTCACAGGCTCGACACCATTAACCTTTGTGAAAGACTGCGTCTCCTTCACTACTACAGTTTCCGCCCGCTTTTGGTTAATGGACTGCCGTAACATCTCCGAGGCTACGAAAATGGCCACGGAACTCTACACGCACGCGACACATGTACCCTTTATGGCTAAGTACGTTAATATAAATTTCGTAAAACGTAAATTTTAGATAACGACACAAGTGTGCGAATTATGTAGAAAACAATTATATTACTTATTTTTAATAGGTTCGTAGTGTTTGCAAAACGGATAGATCCATTGGAAGCGAGATTACGTGTATTCTGTATGACGGATGACAAAGAGGATAAAACTTTAGAGCATCAGGAACATTTTACGGAAGTCGCAAAAAGCAGGGACGTCGAGGTAAATGTCGGCGATAAAAATGCAAATTAATTATTAAAACGCATAACTATTCAAATACCTAAAGCATCATTAAATTTTATTTCGTGCTATAGGTTTTGGAGGGAAAAACACAGTACATGGAATTCTCGGGAAATCTCGTGCCTGTACTGAAAACTGGCGAACAGCTTCAGCTACCATTTAGAGCTTTCAAAGAGAATAGGGTTCCGTTCACCGCGAGGATAAAAGATCCAGATGCCGCAGATATGATGGGCCGAATTATGTTTATGAGTGAGCCCAAAGTTCCGAGAGGCGAATTGCCGCAAACGCCGATCTGCACGCTAAATATTTTGCTGCCAGAGAAGATTTCTCCGGATACTGCAGTCTCCGAGCTTGATTTATTGGAACTATCGAAGAACTATAGTTTTCTGCGTGATGGCGGAATAAGTACGTGAATAATGCAGTAAAAAAAGAGAATTAATTATATTTTTGATCAAAACTTATTATTTAACATTATATGTTATTCTTAGGTAGACCAGACGCCATACATAGAGCGACTATTCGTTTAACAGACATCGCCAATTTATTGGATAAAGATTGGGAACCGCTAGCGGAAGAGTTAAACATCCCGCCTAATGATGTAGCCTTAATAAAGCAGGAGTATCCCGATAAACCCGCACAACAGGCCGCTGCCATGTTCAAAATCTGGCAGAATAATGGAAACAAAGCTACAGGTGAGTCTCTCCACAGATATTATACTATATTATACAATTTATTTATCTTTATATCTTCAACACACGAGCGCGCGTTCGATGAATGAGAGCTGCTGCCTTGGTAACCTTTAAAAAAACCTGTTTCTCCTAGCAAGGTCAATTAATTGGACACGCGCGTTATAGTTGAGTCAGGCGCGAGGAATCTCTCCTAGGAACGTCGTAGATGATGATCTCATTGTGCATTATTATGCTTGACATAAGTCCACACACATGCTTCGTTCCCACTCTTCTTCCCGCTAATGGCATTGATTCACACGTAACTCTTGTGGCGTTTCTGCAATCGGCAGAAGTAACAAGCAGTCGTGATTCTGTAGTATGTGATTCTCGTCGCACAGCAAAAGTGATTAAAATCTGAGTGTCCCCTCAGCCGTTTCTTTTTTTATTTATATCCCGATTTTATAATTTACCGAAATTTTTGAATCTGAATTATCCGAGATATTTTTTGACATTTTTCGATGAAGTAATTTTTTTATGAGAGTGCTGCGTACATTTTTTTTTAAATCTTACGTCAATTTCAATAAAAAATTTTTAAAAAATTTTTAAAAAATAATGTTTATAACTTTATATCAAGAATATGAAAATCAAAATCATTATACGAGCGAACTTTTGTTAATATTTCGGAGGTGTCCTTGTTTTCGTCCACAATGTGCAATACATTCAGGTTTGTGCAAAATTGATGGAAAGCGAGCGAGAATATAATTGGCTAAATTTTGATTTTACATATATGTGTGTGTGTGTGTGTGTGTGTGTGTCTCGATAATATATATCCTTATATATAAAATCTATTACATACATAATATATAGTACTTCCAATACTATATATTTTGAACACATACAAAATGTTTTCGAATGTTGGATATATTATAAATTATAATAAATGTAAGATATATAAAATATTTTTTTTTTATTATCGTGATTGAAACATCACATTTTGTTCTTCATTCGCATACAGGAAATACGTTAGAAAAGGCTCTCAATAAGATTGGACGAGAGGACATAGTGAACAAATGTATCTTCAATGTTGAGCTAGTAACCGATGATGTTGAAAAAGCTGTGGCGAGGGTAAGATTGGATCAGCCAGGATTTGATTCGCTGAAAGAGGAATTGGGGCCGTCGAGAAACACGTCACTTCGCCGTGATGCAACTATGGACCCGAAGATGGATCCTGATTATGAAGAGCCGGATAGAATGAAGGTGCGCGTTTTATACAAATATATAAGAATTTACATGAGATCAAATCTATATGCCACGTTAAAACGTCATTGAAAAATAAAGCTATTTTATATCTTCCTCTTGTTAATGCTACTAAACACAATTAAGAAAGATACAATCCATCCACTTTACGTCTTATAATAGCTCGTTTATACTGTAACAGTTAGAACGCTTATACGTAACAGTAATTTACTCAAATAACTGCGTTCCCATAAGCGTGGGAGTCACAATTGCAGAGATAAAGCGCAATTCTCTTCTTCTTCTAGGACTCTGAATCAGTCGAGGATCTTAGTATCACTGGAAGCATGCACGACAAATGTAAGTACATTAATAAGATTTATAAAATTAATTTCATTATTTATTACTCGCTCTTGCATTGCGTTTTTATATTACATATACAATTCAGAATTCGTCAGAGATAATTGAATATTACACATTTCTTTTTCATTATACTATAATACATTACATAGCGCAATAAAAATATGATGTCACGGCTCACAATCCTTGAATGAATAATGCACGTCAAGTCGCAATGCGTGCTTATTAATTATGTCAGTACATGGAAATAGCAAGCAACACTTTTATTCGTGCTTACCTAGAAAATGTGTTAGTCAACGCTTGCCGGACAATTTTACTGTGGCCACGTTATGTTTCGTCATGCAACGTTTCACATCAGCTCATGTTACCTCCTCATGTCTCCTTTTTTACGCGTTTTCTGCACTTCACAGCTAAAGAGCACATCACAATCACAAACGGCACTGTATTCAACGGAACCTCGACCCCCATCAAAGACAAATATGCGAGCGACGAGAAAGAGCTCGGCGACATGATGGCTGATTACCTTGAGCAGAAATGTCACACGACCGACACGATGAGCAAAAAATCGCGCGACGAACTGGACGATCTGGATAAAAAACGCCAGAAAGTGATTGCCGACGCCAACAAGATAGTCTCTGGTAAGTGAGCAACTGAAAGCGCGATTGGAATGAATGGTGGGTTGAGGGGCCGTGCTTACTACTACTACTATTACTGCTCCTGACAGAACCGGTAGCCAATTAATTGATTTTAGCGGAACTACGTCGCGAAATGCAGGACTATGCATTTAATTCAAGCTCAGCAGCATGATTGAATTAATGCTGCAGGCGCACGCTTGATTCTAAGAGATCGACTTACTCGATTATTAACCATCTATCAAATAAATTGCGTTTTGCTATCGGACTTGCTACAAGAACTCGCTAGATCGAAGATACTTATACCCTTTCCCTGATGATATCGTGTTCATAGTTATGAAATGTATTTGCTTAAAAGATTTTCGAACGATGCACGAGATACATGTTGTATTCTTCTCGTATGGTTTTATATATTTGTGTTCAACATTATTGTCTTCTCTTAATAATTAATATCTCAGAATTTTTCGTTTTATTCTTGTAGGTAATAATTTTATTATTTAATAAATGATACAACTGCCATTGTTATATAATTATGTCACAATGCACGCGTAATTTGTTACATTTAATATGATTATATTAGTTTATATAGAGATTACGTATGTCAATAATGCAGTTTCATATGTCAGTTTCATATGTCAATAATGCAGTTTCTAAGTAGGGTATATTTTAATACTGATAATATTGTTTTTAATATTCAAATTTTATTTATAATTTATCGTCATTCACATAAAATAAATTTTAGTTTCTACGTAAGTATTAAATCAACACGATATGCACACGATTTTATTTCAGCGAAACGTTGCAAACGCTAATACAGAAATATTTTTACTATAGTAGCATAATGATTCTGGACACGATTCTCGTCAATACATAAAATGCAGTGCAAATAATGTACATGAGCACTAAACACTTATATCTCTATGCCGTCTTTTACTTCCACTCACAGGTTCTGGAAGCCAATGCGGATCTCTTCGGAATTTTATTAGAGAAAAAGCTTGCTTTTATTTTAATATATTATAACGAATTATTTTATTTCGCCTATATATCATACAAGCAGCTCTTATCTCTCTATTATATGTTATACAATATAATTTTTATATCTCATTTAATCATCCCCATTAATATCCTTCTATTCCGCGACACTTTTGGATTAATTTGTTTCAGCAAGGTTTCGCTGCAATTATTTGGCGTTGCATGAATGGCCAATATGTTGTGTGGCCCAATTGTGTGCGCGCACGGAGCAGCTGTCAGTTGAAAAAAAACATTAGACACATTGTCGTATAATCATTCATTAAAAAATATTCCATATTTGTGTCTATAGTTGATAGATTAAAAATTACTAAGTCATATTATACTAATAGCAATCGAATGTTGTATTAATTTAAAATAGTAATCAAGAGTTTTTGTGAAGCTGAATATACTTACTGCCGTTTATATTCTAACAGCTTCATTTTGGAATTTTCAGCATTTATTTTATAATTAATATAGTACTAATTAAGAGAGACGCACTCTCACATTTCGAAATTGCAAGGTACTGAAACATTTTGGAAATAATTTGTTGAAAAATATTCAAATGAAAAATTTATTATACATTGATTGTTGATAATAATTAATGTTACTTCTCCTTCTTGAATCGCACTTGTCTTGCGTTTATTTATAATGATATGTAGTGAAAAGATGGCTGCTCCACAGCACATATACTCCACGCACAAACCACACTACAATACTCTAACCGCAGTTCAATGAAAAAAGCAATCAAAGAGCGAGCCAGCTTACACTAATGATGACGAAATTGACAATAAAATTGTGTTCTTTTATTTTCTACCACATATACAGATGCCTAAAATATATGATACTTAATTAACAGGTGTAATAGCAGACGCAGAGAAAGAGAAGGGGAAGTTAGCGAAGGAAGGGTGGTCGGTGGTTTATGATGATGATGTGCGGGACAGTAAAGAGGCGCGGGGTGCGGTAGGGCAGACTTTAATTAACATACAGTTAGATAAAGCGGTCGCCGAGCCGAAAGGTATAGTTTCTAAACCAGTCGCTGAACAAATTCCTAGTGTCGAGCCACCGATGGTTAGACAATATCACGGTGAAAAACCGGATCCCAAAGTTAGCACTTTAAAAACAGTAGTTTCCGTTAGTGATGATCCGAAAGTAAGTCGAACGGTAGTTACTAAAACTACGATAATAAAACAGTTTGATACGCCGACTACAACTATGACCACTCAAGAAACAATAATTGTTTTACCGGATAAGAAAGATGTCGTTAGCGAAAAAGAGAAACTATCTAAGGAGGGCAAGGAAGTCGACGAAAAATTAATTCAAGGCGCAATTCCTACGGGCATTACACAAAAAACTTTAAAGATAGAAAGTCGGCCTGATCAGAAAAAGTCGGAAGTAAAGGCGGATAAGGGTAAGGAAAAAGATAAGGATAAAGCAAAGGATAAAGATAAAGAAAAGGATAAAGATACTGTTGCGAAGTCCACGAAAACATCAGCTTATGAAGATATTTACAATGTACAGCATCCGGCAGACAGTACGGACGAAAAATCAGACGAAGAGACGAAGAAAACGAAGGATAAAAGCAGCGGAATATTTTCGAACATTTTTAAAGGCTCTAAATTAAAGAGAGGTAAGAAAGGTTCGAAGGACACGTCCTTTGACAGTGGCGATGAAGAACTGCCGAAGGCTATCGTAACGAAAGTTTCGGAACAGCAGCCAGAACATCCTTCTAGCGAAATAACAGATTCGACTTTTGACAGTAGACTTCCAGAAATCACTGTCGCACCTGATGTAAAATTGGCTACCGTTGAATTTTTGAATGATTCAAAACGTATTGCCGCGGACATGCATGTGCCTTATGAAGGTCTCGCTAAATCAACAGAAAAAGAAGATAAGAAAGTGGAGCCCGCTGAGAGCGACGATGATGGTAAAGATAAGACGGGCTTCTTCTCGAGTTTATTTAAAAGCAAATCTAAAAAAGATGACGATGGAACAGTTATACCAGTTATTCATGTAGAAAAACCGAAGGAAAGTGCTGAGCAAATTGCGAAGAAAGAGAAAAAGAGACTGGCAGCGCTTGCAAAGGAAAAGGAGGAGCTGCTGGAATTACAAATGAAAGAAAAGGAAGCCGAAGCATCTAAAATTGTCGAAGTACCTAGTAGTATATTCGAAAAAGTTGGAGAAAAAGCTGTGACGAAAGACGTGAAAACCGAGGATGTCGAGAGCAAAGAAGTCGAGAAGACGATTACTATAGTAGATGAGCAGTCACACGATAAAGATGATAAAAAAGAAGAAGATCAGGCGAAAGAGAAGGGCGGTTTCTTTGGCATTTTTAAGAGTCCAAAGTCCAAGGAGAAGAAACCTGGCAAATTGAAGGAAACGTCCTTCGACAGCGGCGACGAGGAAATTAAGATCGTGACAGAGAAACTATTAGACGACACGCGAAAGATTGCTGATTCCAATGTGTTACCGGCTGCATATAAAGGCGACGATACGAAAGTCATTTCTAAAGAAGAGATACATACTTTTGTGTCGACTACTCATTACGATGTTGACATTCCCGCGGACAAAATCGGCAAATCTTACGATGTTGTCCAAACCACAACGAAGATTGAGAAAACTATTATTCATGAGGAAATAAACGGAAAAGCAGATGTTGATGAGGATAAAGGTCAGAAGGGAGAAAAAAGAGATGCCGATAAACCTGCTTTAGAGACTAAATCTGAAATATCTGAACCAAAGATTACCGAGGTGGAGAAAGAAGTAACTGACGACATCAAGGAAAAAAGCGGCGGCTTCTTCGGCATATTTAAAAGCCCAAAACTGAAGAGCAAGAAAAGAAGCAGATCTCGAGAACAGAGCTCTTCGAAGGATACCTCCTTCGATAGCGGAGACGAAGAAGTTCGATTGGCAACGGCAAAACTTCTGGAAGACACGAAACATATGGCAGAAAATCTACAGCATCCGGCAGGAGAAATATCAGAAACAGTTACAAAAACTCCACCCACTGATTATGTAGAAATTAAGAAATCTATTATCCACGAGGATGATGTCGTTGAAAAAGATAAGGGAAGTGGTATTTTCAGTATATTTAGAAGTCCCAGACAAGCGAGGAGTTCTAGAAGTAGATCTAAGGAAAAGACTCCGTCTCTCGAGTTGCCGGACAGTGGCCACGAGGATCTGCGAGAAGTAACAGCGAAATTCTTAGAAGATTCTCGAAATGTAGCGATTATCACAAGCGAATTGACGGAAACAGAACATTTAAAACATAAAACAACTGAAACGAAAGATAAAGATGATAAATTGATAACAGATGTGAAAAAAGTTGAACATCATATTGTGACTGTCGTAGAAGATGGTAAAACTGCCAAGAATGATAAAGATTCGGTTGGCAAGAAAGTAGAGGAGAAAATACATGATATCGTTGATAGCGCTGAAGCTACAAAGGATAAAACAATCAAAGAAGCTAAAAAAGCGAAAGAGAAAGGATCAGGATTCCTCTCAAGTATATTCAAAGGTGCGAAACACACTGTAGAAGAAGTATCCGACGATGTCAAGGAGTTCTTGGACGATACGAAGAAAGAAGCTGCCTTAGAGGAAGCACGAGCCAGAGAAGCGGCAACCGCTGGCTTAGAGGATTTGGAACAAAAGAAAGACAGTGTGGTAGTTAGCGCGAGAGATGCTACTGACAAAGTTGCGATTGACATGAAGGACGCAAAAGATGAAATAATATCTGCCGTGAAGGAGAAAAAGGAGAAAGTTGCAGAAAAAATTTCGAAAGATGTGGAAAAGACAGTGGATCTCGCAAAAGCTGCTACCGATAAGGCTGTAACAGATACAAAGAAGATCGGCGAAAAAATAGAGATTACTGCAAAAGATGTCGCGCACGCTGGTGAAGAAATTAAAGAAGTTACAACGGAAATAAAGGAAGATGTTAAAGCCACGAAAGAAAAGCTATCTTCCGATGCTGACCTGGTTGCAGATGCCGCAGTGTCTGCCAAGGACAAAGCCGCCAAGGAAGCGAAGAAAATTAAAGAAAAAGGAAGTGGTTTCTTCTCTGGAATATTTAAAGGCGCAAAACACGCTGTAGCAGATTCAACTGATGACGTCAAAGAATTTCTTGATGAAACGAAAAAGGAAGCTGTAATGGAAGAAGAGCGTGCTAAAGAAAAAGCAGCAAGGGATCTCAAAGATTTGAAAGATCAAAAGGATTTCGTCGTGACTGAAGTTCAAGAAGCCACAGACAAAGCTGTCGCTGATGCGAAAGGTGCAAAGGATAAAGCAGTTTCAGCTGTCAAAGATAAAGAAGATAAAATTGTAGAAGCTGTTTCCAAAGATGCACAGAAAGTTGCCGACACTACGAAAGCAGTTGGTGATAAAGTAACAACGGAAACGAAGAAGATAAGTGAGAAAATAAAAACAACTGCGGCAGATGTTACGCAGGATGTTAAAGATATTAAAGATGCAGCAGTAAAAGAAGCGAAGGAAGATACGAAATTAGTGAAAGAAAAATTAGCATCAACTGCTGATGCTGTTACAGAAACTGCAGAGAGTTCCAAGGATAGAGCGACTAAAGAAGCGAAGAAAGCCAAAGAGAAAGCAGGTGGCTTTTTCTCCGGTATATTTAAAGGTGCAAAACATGCTGTAGAGGACGCAACTGACGACGTCAAAGAATTTCTGGATGAAACGAAAGAGGAAGCTGTATTGGAAGAAGAGCGTGCTAAAGAAAAAGCCGCGACATCTCTAAACGATATAAAGGATAAAAAGGATGCTGTCGTCTCTGAAGTTCAAGATACCGCAGAGCAAGCTACTGCCGATGTGAAAGACGCAAAAGATAAAGCAGTTTCTGCTGTTAAAGACAAAAAAGATAAAATAGTAGAAGAAGTTTCCAAAGATGCTCAGAAAGTTGCCGATTCTACGAAAGCAGCTGGTGACAAAGTAACAACGGAAACGAAGAAAATAAGTGAGAAAATAAAAACAACTGCGGAAGATGTTACGCAGGATGTTAAAGATATTAAAGATGCAGCAGTAAAGGAAGCGAAGGAAGATACGAAATTAGTGAAAGAAAAATTAGCATCAGCCGCTGATGCTGTTACAGAAACTGCAGATAGTGCCAAGGATAAAGCGACTAAAGGAGCGAAGAAAGCCAAAGAGAAAACAGGTGGCTTTTTCTCCGGTATATTTAAAGGTGCAAAACATTCTGTAGACGACGCAACTGACGATGTCAAAGAATTCCTGGATGAAACGAAAAAGGAAGCTGTTTTGGAAGAAGAGCGTGCTAAAGAAAAAGTCGCGACATCTCTAAAAGATTTAAAGGATAAAAAGGATGCTGTCGTCTCTGAAGTTCAAGATACCGCAGAGCAAGCTGCTGCCGATGTGAAAGACGCAAAAGATAAAGCAGTTTTCGCTGTTAAAGATAAAAAAGATAAAATTGTAGAAGAAATTTCCAAGGATGCTCAGAAAGTTGCCGATATTACGAAAGCAGCTGGTGACAAAGTAACAACGGAAACGAAGAAAATAAGTGAGAAAATAAAAATTTCTGCGGGAGATGTTACGCAGGATGTAAAAGATATTAAAGATGCAGCAGTAAAGGAATCGAAGGAAGATACGAAATTAGTGAAAGAAAAATTAGCATCAGCCGCTGATGCTGTTACAGAAACTGCAGATAGTGCCAAGGATAGAGCGACTAAAGAAGCGAAGAAAGCCAAAGAGAAAACAGGTGGCTTTTTCTCCGGTATATTTAAAGGTGCAAAACATGCTGTAGAAGACGCAACTGACGACGTCAAGGAATTTCTTGATGAAACGAAAAAGGAAGCTGTATTGGAAGAAGACCGCGCCAAAGAAAAAGTCGCGACATCTCTAAAAGATTTAAAGGAGAAAAAGGATGCTGTCGTCTCTGAAATTCAAGATACCGCAGAGCAAGCTGCTGCCGATGCGAAAGACGCAAAAGATAAAGCAGTTACCGCTGTTAAAGATAAAGGAGATAAAGTTGTAAAGCAAGTTTCAAGAGATGCTCAGAAAGTTGCTGATACTACGAAAGCAGCAGGTGACATAGTAACAACGGAAACGAAGAAAATAAGTGAGAAAATAAAAACAACTGCGGAAGATGTTACGCAGGATGTTAAAGATATTAAAGATGCAGCAGTAATGGAAGCGAAAGAAGATACAAAATTGGTGAAAGACGAATTAGCATCCGCCGTTGATGCTGTTGGAGAAACTGCAAACAAAGCCAAGGATAAAACGTCTAAAGACGCGAAAAAAGCCAAGGAAAAAGCAGGTGGTTTCTTCTCCGGTATATTTAAAGGTGCAAAACATTCTGTAGAAGACGCAACTGACGACGTCAAAGAATTTCTGGATGAAACGAAAAAGGAAGCTTCATTGGAAAAAGAGCGTACTAAAGAAAAAGCCGCAACATCTTTAAAAGATTTGAAGGACAAAAAGGATACTATTGTTTCTGAAATTCAAGATGCCGCAGAGCAAGCTGCTGTTGATGCGAAAGACGCAAAGGATAAAGCTGTTTCCGCTGTTAAAGATGAAAAAGATAAAATTGTAGAAGAAGTTACCAAAGATGTTCAGAAAGTTGCCGATACTACGAAAGCAGCTGGTGAGAAAGTAACAACGGAAACGAAGAAAATAAGTGATAAAATAAAAACAACTGCGGCAGATGTTACGCAGGATGTTAAAGATATTAAAGATGCAGCAGTAAAGGAAGCGAAAGGAGATACAAAATTGGTGAAAGAAAAATTAGCATCAGCCGCTGATGCTGTTACAGAAACTACAGATAGTGCCAAGGATAAAGCGACTAAAGAAGGGAAGAAAATCAAGGAGAAAACAGGTGGCTTTTTCTCCGGTATATTTAAAGGTGCAAAACATTCTGTAGAAGACGCAACTGACGACGTCAAAGAATTTCTGGATGAAACGAAAAAGGAAGCTTCATTGGAAAAAGAGCGTACTAAAGAAAAAGTCGCAACATCTTTAAAAGATTTGAAGGACAAAAAGGATACTGTCGTCTCTGAAGTTCAAGATACCGCAGAGCAAGCTGCTGCCGATGCGAAAGACGCAAAAGATAAAGCAGTTAAAGCTGTTAAAGATAAAGGAGATAAAGTTGTAAAGCAAGTTTTAAGCGATGCTCAGAAAGTTGCTGATACTACGAAAGCAGCAGGTGACATAGTAACAACGGAAACGAAGAAGTTAAGTGAGAAAATGAAAACAACTGCGGAAGATGTTACGCAGGATGTTAAGGATATTAATGATGCAGCAGTAAAAGAAGCGAAGGAAGAAACGAAATTAGTAAAAGAAAAATTAGCATCAGCCGCTGATGCTGTTACAGAAACTGCAGATAGTGCCAAGGATAAAGCGACTAAAGAAGCGAAGAAAGCCAAAGAGAAAACAGGTGGCTTTTTCTCCGGTATATTTAAAGGTGCAAAACATGCTGTAGAAGACGCAACTGACGACGTCAAAGAATTTCTGGATGAAACGAAAAAGGATGCTGTATTGGAAGAAGAGCGTGCTAAAGAAAAAGTCGCGACATCTTTAAACGATATAAAGGATAAAAAGGATGCTGTCGTCTCAGAAGTTCAAGATACCGCAGAGCAAGTTGCTGCCGATGTGAAAGACGCAAAAGATAAAGCAGTTTCTGCTGTTAAAGATAAAAAAGATAAAATAGTAGAAGAAATTTCCAAAGATGCTCAGAAAGTTTCCGATACTACGAAAGCAGCTGGTGACAAAGTAACAACGGAAACGAAGAAGATAAGTGAGAAAATAAAAACAACTGCGGAAGATGTTACGCAAGATGTTAAAGATATTAAAGATGCAGCAGTAAAGGAAGCGAAGGAAGATACGAAATTAGTGAAAGAGAAATTAGCATCAGCCGCTGATGCTGTTACAGAAACTGCAGATAGAACCAAGGATAGAGCGACTAAAGAAGCGAAGAAAGCCAAAGAGAAAACAGGTGGCTTTTTCTCCGGTATATTTAAAGGTGCAAAACACGCTGTAGAAGACGCAACTGACGACGTCAAAGAATTTCTGGATGAAACGAAAAAGGAAGCTGTATTGGAAGAAGAGCGTGCTAAAGAAAAAGTCGCGACATCTTTAAAAGATTTAAAGTATAAAAAGGATGCTGTCGTCTCTGAAGTTCAAGATACCGCAGAGCAAGCTGCTACCGATGTGAAAGACGCAAAAGATAAAGCAGTTTCCGCTATTAAAGATAAAAAAGTTAAAATAGTAGAAGAAGTTTCCGAAGATGCTCAGAAAGTTGCCGATACTACGAAAGCAGCTGGTGACAAAGTAACAACGGAAACGAAGAAGATAAGTGAGAAAGTAAAAACATCTGCGGAAGATTTTACGCAGGATGTTAAAGATATTAAAGATGCAGCAGTAAAGGAAGCGAAGAAAGATACTAAATTAGTGCAAGAAAAATTAGCATCAGCCGCTGATACTGTTACAGAAACCGCAGATAGTGCCAACGATAGAGCGACTAAAGAAGCGAAGAAAGGTAAAGAGAAAGCGGGTGGCTTTTTCTCCGGTATTTTTAAAGGTGCTAAACATGCTGCAGAGGACGCAACTGACGACGTCAAAGAATTTCTGGATGAAACGAAAAAAGAAGCTGTATTGGAAGAAGAGCGTGCTAAAGAAAAAGTCACGACATTTCTAAAAGTTTCAAAGGAGAAAAGGGATGCTGTCGTCTCTGAAGTTCAAGATTCCGCAGAGCATGCTGCTGCCGATGTGAAAGACGCAAAAGATAAAGCAGTTTCCGCTGTTAAAGATAAGAAAGATAAAATTGTAGAAGAAGTTTCCAAAGATGCTCAGAAAGTTGCCGATACTACGAAAGCAGCTGGTGAGAAAGTAACAACGGAAACGAAGAAGATAAGTGAGAAAGTAAAAACATTTGCGGAAGATGTTACGCAGGATGTTAAAGATATTAAAGATGCAGCAGTAAAGGAAGCGAATAAAGATACAAAATTAGTGCAAGAAAAATTAGCATTAGCCGCTGATACTGTTACAGAAACCGCAGATAGTTCCAAGGATAGAACGACTAAAGAAGCGAAGAAAGCCAAAGAGAAAGCAGGTGGCTTTTTCTCCGGTATATTTAAAGGTGCAAAACATGCTGCAGAGGACGCAACTGACGACGTCAAAGAATTTCTGGATGAAACGAAAAAGGAAGCTGTATTGGAAGAGGAACGTGCTAAAGAAAAAGTCACGACATTTCTAAAAGTTTCAAAGGAGAAAAAGGATGCTGTCGTTTCTGAAGTTCAAGATACCGCAGAGCATGCTGCTGCGGATGTGAAAGACGCAATAGATAAAGCAGTTTCCGCTGTTAAGGATAAGAAAGATAAAATTGTAGAAGAAGTTTCCAAAGATGCTCAGAAAGTTGCCGATACTACGAAAGCAGCAGGTGACAAAGTAACAACGGAAACGAAGAAGATAAGTGAAAAAATAAAAACAACTGCAGAAGATGTTACGCAGGATGCTAAAGATATTAAAGATGCAGCAGTAAGGGAAGCGAAAGAAGATACGAAATTAATGAAAGATAAATTAGCATCAGCCGCTGATGCTGTTACAGAATCTGCAGATAATGCCAAGGATAAAGCGACTAAAGAAGCGAAGAAAACCAAAGAGAAAGCAGGTGGCTTTTTCTCCGGTATCTTTAAAGGTGCAAAACATGCTGCAGAGGACGCAACTGACGACGTCAAAGAATTTCTGGATGAAACGAAAAAGGAAGCTGTATTGGAAGAAGAGCGTGCTAAAGAAAAAGTCACGACATTTCTAAAAGTTTCAAAGGAGAAAAAGGATGCTGTCGTTTCTGAAGTTCAAGATACTGCAGAGCATGCTGCTGCGGATGTGAAAGACGCAAAAGATAAAGCAGTTTCCGCTGTTAAGGATAAGAAAGATAAAATTGTAGAAGAAGTTTCCAAAGATGCTCAGAAAGTTGCCGATACTACGAAAGCAGCTGGTGACAATGTAACAACGGAAACGAAGAAGATAAGTGAGAAAATAAAAACAACTGCAGAAGATGTTACGCAGGATGCTAAAGATATTAAAGATGCAGCAGTAAGGGAAGCGAAGGAAGATATGAAATTAGTGAAAGATAAATTAGCATCAGCCGCTGATGCTGTTACAGAAACTGCAGATAATGCCAAGGATAAAGCGACTAAAGAAGCGAAGAAAACCAAAGAGAAAGCAGGTGGCTTTTTCTCCGGTATATTTAAAGGTGCAAAACATGCTGCAGAGGACGCAACTGACGACGTCAAAGAATTTTTGGATGAAACGAAAAAGGAAGCTGTATTGGAAGAAGAGCGTGCTAAAGAAAAAGTCGTGACATTTTTAAAAGTTTCAAAGGAGAAAAAGGATGCTGTCATCTCTGAAGTTCATGATACCGCAGAGCATGCTGCTGCCGATGTGAAAGACGCAAAAGATAAAGCAGTTTCCGATGTTAAAGATAAAAAAGATAAAATTGTAGAAGAAGTTTCTAAAGATGCTCAGAAAGTTGCCGATACTACGAAAGCAGCTGGTGACAAAGTAACAACGGAAACGAAGAAGATAAGTGAGAAAGTAAAAACATCTGCGGAAGATTTTACGCAGGATGTTAAAGATATTAAAGATGCAGCAGTAAAGGAAGCGAAGGAAGATACGAAATTAGTGAAAGAAAAATTAGCATCAGCCGCTGATGCTGTTACAGAAACTGCAGAGAGTTCCAAGGATAGAGCGACTAAAGAAGCGAAGAAAGCCAAAGAGAAAGCAGGTGGCTTTTTCTCCGGTATATTTAAAGGTGCAAAACATGCTGTAGAGGACGCAACTGATGACGTCAAAGAGTTTCTGGATGAAACGAAAAAGGAAACTGTATTGGAAGAAGAGCGTGCTAAAGAAAAAGCCGCGTCATCTCTAAACGATGTAAAGGATAAAAAGGATACTGTCGTCTCTGAAGTTCAAGATACCGCAGAGCAAGCTGCTGCCGATGTGAAAGACGCAAAAGATAAAGCAGTTTCTGCTGTTAAAGACAAAAAAGATAAAATAGTAGAAGAAGTTTTTAAAGATGCTCAGAAAGTTACCGATACTACGAAAGCAGCTGGTGAGAAAGTAACAACGGAAACGAAGAAAATAAGTGAGAAAATAAAAACAACGGCGGAAGATTTTACGCAGGATGTTAAAGATATTAAAGATGCAGCAGTAAAGGAAGCGAAGGAAGATACGAAATTAGTGAAAGAAAAATTAGCATCAGCCGCTGATGCTGTTACAGAAACTGCAGACAATGCCAAGGATAAAGCGACTAAGGGAGCGAAGAAAGCTAAAGAGAAAACAGGTGGCTTTTTCTCCGGTATATTTAAAGGTGCTAAACATGCTGCAGAGGACGCAACTGACGACGTCAAAGAATTTCTGGATGAAACGAAAAAGGAAGCTGTTTTGGAAGAAGAACGTGCTAAAGAAAAAGTCGCGACATCTCTAAAAGATTTCAAGGATAAAAAGGATTTTGTCGTCTCTGAAGTTCAAGAGACCGCAGAGCAAGCCGCTGCCGATGCGAAAGACGCAAAAGATAAAGCAGTTTCCGCTGTTAAAGATAGTAAAGATAAAATTTTGGAAAAAGTTTCCAACGATGCTCAGAAAGTTGCCGATATTACGAAAGGAGCTGGTGAGAAATTAACAACGGAAACGAAAAAGATAGGTGAGAAAGTAGAAGCAACTGTGTCTGATGTTGTTCAGGATGTTAAAGACACAGCGATTAAAGAAGTGAAAGAAGATACAAAATTGGTGAAGGACAAATTAGCGGCAACCGGTGATGCTGTTGCAGATACTACAGACAAAGCGAAGGATAAAACGTCAAAAGAAGCGAAAAAGGCCAAAGAAAAAGCAGGTGGCTTTCTCTCCGGTATATTTAAAGGTGCAAAACACGCTGTAGAAGACGCAACTGATGACGTCAAAGAATTTCTGGATGAAACGAAGAAGGAAGCTGTATTGGAAGGAAAACTTGCTAAAGAAAAAGTCGCGTCATCTGTAAGAGATTTGAAAGATGAAGAGGATGCTGTCGTCGCTGAAGTTCAAGAGACCGCAGAGCAAGCTGTTACCGATGCGAAAGACGCAAAGGATAAAGTAATTTCAGTTATTGAAGGTAAAAAAGATAAATTTATAGAAGAAGTTAAAGAAGATGCTGAAATCACAAAAGAGAAATTAATTTTCGAAACGGAAGCTGTTGCTGATAAGATGGATGCTGTGAAAGATAGAGTCGGTAAAGAAACGAAGAAGACGAAAGACAAGAGTGCTGGTTTTCTTTCGGGTATATTTAAAGGTGCAAAGCAAAGTTCAGAAAGCGCTACCGACGATATGAACAAATTTCTGGATGAAATGAGAAAAGATGTATCGTTAGAACAGGATCGAGCGAGAAAGACTTCAACCACACAATTGAGAGATTTAGAACATAAAGAGGATACTGCTGTTAGTGACTTGAAGGATTCAACTGATCGAGCTCTTTCTGAAATAAAAGATGCCAAAGATAGAGCTATCGAAACTGCGATTGATGTAAAAGATAAGATCACGGAGAAAGTATCCAATGATATTGAAAAAACTGCTGAGGTAGGCAAAGCTGCCAAGCACAAAGTAATATCAGGAATGAAAGAAGTTGGTGAAAGATTAGATTCGACAGCACGAGATATTACACAAGGAGTTTCAGTTACGAAGGACACAGTTGTCAAAGAAGTTAAGGATGATGTAAAAGTAGTGAAAGAGAAATTGTCAACTGGAGTTGAAGTTGTGACGGACAGTGCTGAGGCTGCTAAAGATAAAGCAGCCAAAGAAGCGAAGAAGGCTAAGGAGAAAGGTTCCGGTTTTCTATCAGGAATATTCAAGGGTGCCAAACATTCCGTCGAAAGCGCAGCAGACGACGTCAAAGAATTTCTCGATGAAACGAAACATGAGGCAGAATTGGAAGAAGTCCGTGCTAAAGAAGCAGCAGCGGCCGGATTGAAAAAACTGGAACATAAAAAAGATACTATTAGCGATATAAAAGATACAGTTGTCGGTGGAGCAAAAGATGCCAAGGACAAAACTATAGCAACCGCAAAAGATACGAAAGACAAAATCACGGAGAAAATATCCGAAGATTTTGATAAAGCTGCCGATGCAGCTCTGGATGCTAAGAATAAAGTAACATTAGAAGCGAAAAAAGTTGGCGAAAAAGTGGATTCAACAACACGAGACATCGCGCAGGGTATTTCAGATATAAAAGATGCAACTATTACAGAAGTTAAGGATGATACAAAAATAGTCAAAGAAAAACTAGCAACTGAAGTTGAAACTGTAGTCGACGGTGTTGAAGCTGCTAAAGACAAGGCAACCAAGGAAGCGAAAAAAGCTAAGGAAAAAGGATCTGGTTTTCTATCAGGCATATTTAAAGGTGCAAAACATGCCGTAGATGATGCAACTGACGATGTTAAAGAATTTTTAGACGAGACAAAGAAAGAAGCTGCATTGGAACAAGAGCGTATTAAGGAAAAAGCTGCTGCGGATCTCAAAGATTTGAAAGATAAAAAGGAGGTCGTCATTACGGCGGTTCAAGATGCTGGAGACAAGGCTGTCGCTGATGCAAAAGATACAAAAGACAAAATAGTCTCCACAGCAAAAGAGAAAAAAGATAAAATTGTCGAGAAAGTTTCTAAAGATGCACAACAAGCTGCCGATACCATGAAAGCAGCCGATAA
Organism: Lasius platythorax; assembly: GCA_963971435.1. Lineage (NCBI taxonomy): Eukaryota > Metazoa > Arthropoda > Insecta > Hymenoptera > Formicidae > Lasius > Lasius platythorax. The sequence continues at coordinate 10,488,383 of OZ020547.1, forward strand.
GAAAATAACAGTGGGAACGAAGAAAATTGGCGAGAAAATAGAAACTACGGCAGCAGATGTTGCACAAAGCGTTATAGACATTAAAGATGCAGCAGTTGAAGAAGTGAAAGATGATACAAGATTAATGAAAGAAAAGTTGGCAACGAGTGTTGGAACTGTAGCCGACAATGCTGAAACTGCAAAAGACAAAGTAACTAACGAAACGAAAAAAATTAAGGAAAAGGGATCTGGTTTTCTGTCCGGAATAGTTAAAGGTGCGAAACACGCAGTGGAAAATGCGAGAGATGACGTTAAAGAATTTTTGGACGAAACGAAGCACGAAGCGGAATTGGAGGAAGCTCGTGCTAAAGAAGCGGCAACAGCTGGATTGAAGGAATTAGAATATAAGAAAGACACTATAGTCGACGGTGCTAAGAGTGTTACAAGAGACGTAACGACTGACGTCAAAGATGTTAAAGATAAAATTTCCGAGGAGGCAAGTCAAGTAGTAAAGACGACGAAGACTGCTGTTGATAAAGTAGCAACTGAAACGAAAAAAATTGGTGATAAAATAGAATCCAAGGCTACAAATGTTGCACATGATATAAGAGATGTCAAGAGGAGTGTCAGTAAGGAAGCGAAGAAAGATATTAAGGCCGTGAAGAGTAAGTTAGTAACAAGTGCCGATGCTGTCGCGGAAAATAGCAAATCGACTAAGGAGAAGCTAGTAAAAGATACCAAGAAAGCGAAAGACAAAGGTTCAGGCTTTCTGTCTGGAGTTATTCAGGGTACAAAACATACAGGAAAAGAGGTTTCCGATGACGTGAAGGATTTTCTGGAATCAACCAAGCAAGAGGCAGCCGCCGATGAAGCGCTTGTTAAAGAGGCAGCGACAGCGAGATTGAAAAAGCTCGAACAGGAGAAGGATAAAGCTGCCGGCGAGGTTAAGATTGTCACAGGAAAAACTGTGAAAGGCGCGAAAGATGCCAAGGAGAAGAGCCTTTCCGGCATGAAAGGTGTGAAAGACAAAACGATTTCTACTGTAAGAATGGCAGGAGATAAGGTAAAACAAGGTGTATCGCAAGCTGGCGAGAGAATTAAATCTACTAGCCACGACACGACGCAGAAAGCTAAACGTGCCAAAGACGCAGTCGTGAAAGAAGCGGAAGAAGATACACAAGCGGTCAAAAGGAAGCTGACGACTAGCGCGGGCGTCATCGCTGACTCCGCGGAAATCGCCAAGGACAAGACCACGAAAGAAGCTAAAAAAACTAAGCAGAAGGCTGGCGGTTTTCTATCCGGCATGGTAAAGAGTGCCAAACACGCAGTAGAAGACGTAACGGATGACATGAAGGAATTCTTGGAAGAAACCAAACAGGAAACAGTCGCTGAAGAAGCGCGTGCTAAGAGCGACGCTCAAGCGAAAGATAAATCCGCCAAATTGTCAATTGACGCAAAGGACAAATCTGTCGGTGCCATCAAAGATGCATCAAAGAAGAGGAGTGTTCAAAAGGTGTCTAAATCTCCACGTGATGCGAGAGGCGCGTCAGCGGATGTAGTCTCGTCTATTTCTAAAGAGAGCAAAGTAACGAGAACGCTAGCGACTGAAGCAAGAAAAGCCGGTGATAAAGTAGGATCTAAGCCCATAAATGAGCGTGTTCAGGAGGTAGTTGTACGAGATAGTTCTGAGGTAATTGACAGATCGGAGATGTTAGGCGATGTTGAGCATTTAACTGAGACAGTTAGGGATAAAAAAATATCTCGCATTCCACAAAAGATTAGTCCAAGCAAGGAAACGATAGCTGACGACGTCGTCGTGACGTCGGACGATTCAGGTTTACGTAGAGTAGTAGAGACAGTAACTACGATAGGGCACCCTGAGCCTCGCACACGGCACTCCGTCACCACAGTCGTGACAAAGTCTGTGCGAACGACCGCACCACCACCCGGTTCACTCGCCGAGTTCACTGACAGTAGAACCGAAGGTATCTTGCAATAATCTTGCGTTATATATCCATATATATATATAAATATATATCTATATATTATATATATTACATATACCAGCTGTGTGTAACATGATTAATGATTAAGTTGACGCTTCTCTATAACTTCAGTTTTACTAGTTATTCTCGTGACATCAGAGAGAAAAAAAAAGAAAGAGATATATATTCATGCACCTTCGTCACTCATTAATGAAATCTAACACTCTAATCTCAGTCATTTTCAGTCTACTAATTCCGTTGTTTTACGACTTGTAGAGCCGATCGACAGTATTCGAAACATTCATACTATCGCTTGTTCCTGTTATAATTTTCTGCGTATTGTTTTGGATTTGTTTATGTTCCCATGTATATCGAATGGGTATATTGTTAATCGGAATCAATTTTACACAAATGAGATATACATATATTTAATTATGGTTATATATTTGTGAAATGTGTGAAATTTTTAAATCAGGAACAACGCTTGTTATAATATGAAGATTCAAAGAGACATCCGGTCGATATCGAGAGGAATAAACGATATACCTATATATTGCGTTTAATTATTTGCTGTACTTATTTTCAGTTATATCTGACATTTTAACATTAATTTTAACACCCGTTGAAATGCATGCTTCCAGGTTTTTATGCTACATTTTATAACGTCTCTTATCATGATAATGGATAATTTTCTAAGTACTACTTATATCGAACACCGGAATCTTATTTTGTCACCAATTATGTCTCTTTTTTTTCGTTTATAGCATATAACATATAGAAATCACGGTATTTACGATTATAGAGTAATATGTCTCATTGAAATTAACAGGAGTACTACAACTAGCGAAGCATGAACCGAGGTATGCCATACAGGGAAAACATCATTCATCATCTAATCTTTGTTGAATCACTGCTTTCAATGTCATATTTGTCGATTCCTGATGTAAACTCAATTTGCGCTCTGTGTGACCTTTTCAGATGTAACCGAAGAGGCTGCGAGACAGGCTCAACATTTGGCAGAACAGGCTTCGTACACCTCGACAAAAGCAGGTAACGTAAAATGACTTGAGTAAAATGTAAAAGACTTCACACGTACACGGATCATCATCTTCGGTCGAAGATATCAATAACGGTAGCAGACTTTGTTTTTTGGTACCCTCATTTATATTTAGCTTTATCTTCCATAGTTAGCACCTGCCGACGCTTTCACACTAACCGATACTGTGCGCATGTCTCTTACTAAATAGTTACCGCGATCTCTTTACACGTAAAGAAGAAAGATAGCTCTCGTCTGCGGGATTGCAATATATTCTCGTCGATTATTATCGAAACTAATTTGTATATACTATACTCGTCGAGTAGTCTAGATATTTTGTAGTCTAGAATATTTAACAAATCATGATATAGAACTCCCACAGGGAAGTAATCCTTGAAAAGAATTGATAAAATATATAGATTAGATATATCTTCTTTTTTATTAATTGTATAGTTTCAAGGGAATTTATTGTGGATATCAAAGCAATATTAGTCTATTTTACTATGTATTGCGAAACGCTCAAAAACGTGTTGTTCCTGCTTCCACGGTGGTACGTTTTAGTAAGACTCAAGCGCTATGACTAGACATCGTTTTTAATGAGTGTACTCTTTTTTTGTTTCCGATAAACAGACTAATCCTTGTTGCAGTATTGATACTAACTAAAACTAAATATACGCGAATAGAATCGCTGTGCACGTGCACACGCAACACACACGCGAAGCGCATTTTTACGATTTATTCTTTTCCTCTTCACCCGACGCACGTGCGTGCGTGCGTGTGTGTGCACCAGCGCGAATCTCTCCTTTATTAATGTGTATGCGCGTATACATACGTACTGCGAAGCAGACACGCTCCGAATCTCTTTCCGGGTCCAACTTTGGCAGCTGGGCTAGAGTTGAAATTCTTAGTGTGTATCAATGTGCTTTATGTCCTTGTTCCTGTTCTTGTCCATGTCCTTTTGGATGGGTCAGGGCATGATTCGGCTGAGATTGATGGGACTGTAGAGAGGCATGCTACTTCTGCTCCATCAAAGCAACCTGTTCCCGCCCCGCGTCACTCCACCACCAAGCCGTCTACCAAACCCGAGTTCCATCTGGAACTTAGTGACGCCTCACGAATACGTAAAACGGTCGAGCAGCCACACAAACCGCAGGAAGCGCAATCGCCGAACAAGAACAGTAATCTAAAGAGCAAGATACCCCTTAAAATCGATTCTCGTACACCCCAGACAAGCGACAATCTCGAATCCGTTCCATTAGAATCCTTGAAAGATCGTATCACAGGTCCACAAGCGGTTTCGCGAACCGTTAAATACGTTACCAGGGAATACACGGACGAAGATCTGATCGAGGAAACAGCGAAAGAAAACAGCGTATCGCTCAAGGATACAATTCCGACGATCAAACCGGACGACGTGATCGAAATTATGATAAACAGTAGAGTGGAAATGACTCTTCCAAGAGAAGAAATACGACGAACAACAACTACAATAGTGACTAGCGATCCATCGGTCGATCCTGAGAAACTGGAGGAGCTTTTGAAGACAGGTGGAATCGTTGAAACGGTGAGGACCGTGACTTTGACCTCGGAAGATGATCCTTTGCAGCCCATGACACGCGAGGAGGTTGTCAAGAGGATAAATCAAGTCGCTAGCGCCCTACCGAGCGAGATTTTCGACTTTGGCGACAAGTTCCCAGATTCCTCCACCACTACGATAAAGACCGACAAGTCTGAATCCGATGGTGTCGTGCAAACGATCACGACCGTGCAACGGGTAACTATGGAAGAAATGCCGGAGACGGAAAGAATCGAGAAGGTGGTGAGAACAGTGATCTCCGGCAGTAGTGATGATGGCGGTGACTTCGGCGACGCGGAAGCTTATGCTCTAAAGAATCTCCAGGAGCGATTAACGAAATCTGAGATTGGGGAGACAACTTCCTGGATTTCGACGACGGGTGAGCAATGGGAAACGGTAACGCAATACTCCCAAGACACGTCGCCTGGCTCTGGCAACGGCGGTGCCGTTGATGAGTTCGCCGCCAGCAACAACAACAAGAATGGTGGTAGCTCGAGGCACGATATGCACAGCGACACCGATAGTGACGGTTCGCCACAACCTAGAAGACGATCCCCGAGCAAGAGACGTACGTTGGGCAGTTCCAGCGGGTCGGATGTAGCACTGCACGAAGGTGCGGAGCTGTCCCCGTTGGAGGACGACCAAGGTACCGCACTCTCACAGCTAAACTTCTAAGTAAGCAATGTACATATTACCCCGAATCCCCTCGCTAACCGGTTACCTCTCGGATACGTGTGAACGAGCCCGAATAGAAGAGAGAAAAAAAATATATATGTGTATATATATATAAATATACATATAAATATATATATATATACATATATATATATATATATATATATATCTGTATGTAGATTATATTGACATGCTGAGCTTTAGTTGTTTGCACGCATCCTCCATGCACATCTTCCTGTACTTTCCGCTAATTGTACGGTGATTTGTAAGCACATGTTGATGTTCGCGATTGTTTGATGGAGAGAATTAATTACATGAATTAATTACAAGGGTGATGGAGCTTGAGCGATTAGAATGATCATCCTTGAAACAGAATTCATTTCATTTCAAGTATACAGCTGTTCCAGGGATGAAAATTTGAAATTGAAACAGGAGACAGTCAAAAATCCTCTGTTGATTCATTTATATTTCGAAATTTTCTTTTTATTTAAAATGTATCTCCTCAGTTCACTATATTTCTCACATGCAAAAAATGCAAAAATAATAATTATTAAATATTTCAAAAAGTTAGAGAAATTTCTTTCTAGATGTAGGTAAAATAATCAACATTCTTAGACATAGAAATATAATTAGACCATAATTTTTTTCAATTAGACGGACTTTTGACTGTCCGATTGTTACTTGAAAATGTCTTCAAGGAGTAAAACAGAAACTATTTGCTTGGGAAATGCATGATCTGTGATTTGTTTGCTGTCTTATACCTTCTATCTCGGCGGCGTCATGCGTATAGAAGGGTAAACGATCCGCGCAAGGAAAAATAAAGCTTGTGAAATGCAGTCATATAAGTCTGCATAAAGTGCGCAAATACTCCTCTTCGTAGGTGCACTTCGTGAGGAATTATGACATGTGCGATTAATGGTGAACGATTAAATGTTGCTTCGTTCGGGAAACATTTGACAACAACGTCGTTTTCTTCTTTTTTTTCCATTGGTATTGGCTACAGGATGGATGGAATCTTATGATCATGGGCTTTCTGGGACTAGCATACTTTCATTTGAGGCTCATTTACGATCAGCTAGGTACGATTAAATGCGTTATCTATCACACGCCGAAGTGTTGAAGTGATATGCAAAGAGAAGAATCTAACATATATTTATTGCGAAACTTCCTCGTGTAATTTGGCCAAAGTAGCACTAATTAAACCGAGAGTTTGCAGTTGATCGAGGAATAGAATGATATAACACACGTCACAATAAACAGTTAGGAAATTTTCATAAAGTATGAATTCAGCGCATATACTTAATATCATTTAATGCTAAACAATATGAACCAATTCGCAGAGAAGCTTTTCAAAAAATTGCATGAGATTATTTTCATTATTCGTAAAATTTAAGTAGAATTAAATTTTTACATATCTTTTGGAAACTTCCAATTTAGCAATAAATTAGAATTGATAATACTTTACAAATTGATAAATTTAATTATATATATTTTTTTAAAAAAAGATGATAAAATTAATTCTTCAATAAGATCATTACGGTAAACTTGGTTCAAATCAACAGACAGAATATATGGCTGTTTCGGTATTACTTTTGGCTTACTCATTACTAATCACGGCGGTGGAGCGTCTCTCATTCAGATCAATCAATCAATTCATCAAAATTCCGACGATAATTCATGGCAATTGATAATCTTTAAGTGGCAGAAGCACACGGTACGGTATCGTCGGTTTGTTCGAGCAATGCGATAGAAGCGAAGACTAGGACGAAGACACCTGGTAGAGCCAGCTGCGCGTGTTGGATGAGCATAGCTGTCGCTGCGCTGGTGCTTCTAATAGCGCTTATACTTGCTCTGGAGCCACAAATGTTACGACGTGTCATCTACACCTTGTCTAACAATATCCCGAGGCAAGCCGGGTACGACCACCCTTCACATTATTTATTAAAGTATCTATACCACTTTGAGTAACGTTAAAGCTTTTTTAAAGGCCAAGTTTTTACGATATCGGGAAAGAGATTTAAGCTGTCGATTTATATTGTGTTACTTGATGGTGTATCTTGTTTTCAAATTCATGACACAATTCTTGAAAACTGAAATTTTTCTGAATTAAGTATATCAATACTTCAATTTTCATTAAATGATGTAACTAAGATTGTAATAATTATTCTTGCAAATTTATATGTAGCACTTTTGTAAAGATTCTTAAAGTTATAATAATTAATCAGAAAAACTAATTATTTGAAACATATCTACTTTTAAAAAGAGATACATGATTGATAGATGTTTTCGATCGTAATAAAGGTGGTATATATTAGAGGAAGACGGGGATTTATATACATATTATACAATATTAATAAAAAATATTAATATTTATAAAGTATGCAATGTCCCAGAAATATGCAATATTATTGATAGAAAATTTTATTAGATGTGATGCTTGCATACTTGTAATACTGGAGTCTATCTCCACGTTAAATGCAATCGCAATAGTTTCGAAACCATTTGTATGATAACTTACGTGGAAAGTGAAACTTCAACCGAATGATATACATACATATGTAATAGGATTTCAATAATCCTGGCGATGATTGTAACGTGCAACGAATGATATTTTATAAAACTAAACTGCCTTCTGTCATATAGGACTAATATCCTGTACGATACCGAATACATCTCGTATGTGTGATAAATTGATTTACCACTCGAAGACAGGTAAATTCGTATAAGCAAGAAGAAGCAAGCTTTCTTTTTTCTGTAGTACAGTCTATGCATGAATTTTGATATTGATATCCCGCATGATTGCATCTTATCGACTTTAGTTTGCATTCGTCGCAGCGGTGCCCTGTTATCGGGACAACAACTTTTTCACCGATATGGAAAGATATGTTATACCTAGTGTTGTGCACGAAACTGAGCTCTTACTCTTCTCTTTTTTTAGTTTTCTCCCTTTTTTGTTTCCTCTTCTTTTTTTTTAATTTCGAGCATCCTATAGTTTACTTTTACCCTTCTAGCTCTCTTCTGACAATAAGCAACTCAAGATAAAGCTAAAGTGTAGAGGGACCAACAGTCGTGTTTTTATTCACGTTAGGATTGTTAGGCGAATCGTCATGTAAGTAATTTAAGTGTATGTACATAGATATATCGTATTTTACACATATAAGCACAAGTGTGCGCGAGAATGGCTTTCTCTGAATCTTGTCGATATACAGATGAATATACGACAAACTTCTCAAATGGTACTAAGATAAACTCTCTCGTGCTCTTTCCGAAACTAGAGCAAGTTGCGTTGCACCGACTGATGTACTACAGCTTCTTAATATCCTATCGAATTTTCCCTCTCGATCCCGCAAAAATGTAACGTATGTCGCAGTATGAAAGGGATTAAAATCGATATATTTCCGGAGCGAATTTAGATCAATTGTATCCGTATCGAAAATTAGATTTACCGAAATTATATCAATTTCAATCCCTGATAATGAGAAGAATCGGAAGAAAAGATGCTTTTATTTCATCTTTTCATTCCTTGAGTCTATAATCTCTTCTTATTAGCGATACGCTAATTAAAAGATAGACACGAGCATTTCGATGGCTAAGACACGTCTATGCGTTGATTATCGCGTGACACATGCTTTACTAATTGAACATCCCTGAACACACGAGTTTCCCTGTGTATAATCCGTACAATTTATTTCCTGTCAATGTGTCAGACATGAGGATCGACTCAAGTAGAATGATTTTGTGTCGTCGCCCTGAAGAACTTTAAATCCGCAAGGAAGTCGTCCTATCCGCACCAAGAATTAATATTGCCAAATTCGCAGTAATATTCTAGCACTCTATCTGACCGTTCGTCTAACAATACTAACTAATGTAGTTAGTACGGGCTCCTATATATAAAATAGTTGCCAAAAATTTCATGGAACGTTTTATTTACGATTGCAAAACTACGGTCAAAACCAGCGGACGATAGACTAAAAATCATATCTAATAATCGTGACAATTTTTTTCTTCAAGTTTAGACTCTGACAATGCACTTTACTCAAGAAAATTAAATTTCGTTATGCGCAATATAGTGTGTACTAAAATATTTTTCAAATTGAAAATCTTTTAATTTATTCCTATGAAAAAAATCGTCATTGCTTCACTTTGAAACAATGCTGTTAAAATACCGTATATCGACAATTTGTCTCGGTTACAGAGTACCACATTTCCAAATTTTATGTACGTATCAAACGTATCGGAATGTATTTTTTTAATTTTTATATATCGAAAGGAGTCCACTTTCAGTTTTTACCGTAGTAATATACTCTTTTGTTGTATCGAGAACGTTGAATACCTACATTTCTTACGACTAACTGCTAAATGCTTTGTTCAGCGGCTTTTATCAGCGCTTCACACGAGCTCGCTGCGCTCAAGCACAATCGTACTGAGAAGTATTCAGAATATTGCTCAGTAATATAATGTCGTCGTGTATTTAATTAACAGATCAACGAGCGTTTATTTCTAAGCGATGCTGTCTTCCTATGAAACGCAGTTAATTCTTCGATCCTAAATGGCAGAATAATTACATATTTGTAAGAATTATATATTTACCAGAAATTATATAAGAAACCTTAAATTCACGCGAGAGGGATATAAAATTGAATTTAATAAAATTCAGTTTAATTAATTTTAGTAAAGGATATGCGTATAATAGTCCTGTTATTATTGGAATTGAAAAGAATCCGACAGACTGCTATTTAGGATTCAGAGTCTCTGAGTACATATAACTATATTTTTTATCTTTTATCGCATATATGAGAATATACAGGGTAGATTCAAGAAATCATAGTATAATCGACGACACACTTTCCTGTAGAAAAGTATGCAAAAATATAGCGAAGAATTATCTCCTCGTCGATTGTAACATGATTTACTAAAGATCCTGTATATATGGAGTGTTGTTATTATATATGATACATTTAAATTACAATTAAGACATAGGAATTCGGCCGAGTTTGATGACATACAGCTTGTAGCATACACATATAAAAGTAATTAGCATCACAGTACAAGAAAATGAATAGTAGATGCAGTAAAAGTTGTACAAGGATGTATATAAATTATTACGCGAGAGGTATACATCTGCTGTGAGATACATCCACGTGCAGAAAAAGATATCACGTGAGAAAAACGGTTGCATATAGTTTGGCTGGTTGAGTGAAAATGCGTATTATATCTATATATTATGTATCGTCAAATGTTTAGCGATGTTGTAACTTTTTTTATATGTGTCTAGTCTTATCCCTTGTTTTGGGCATGATGTAAAATTTGAGAGATATATACGATTCGTATTCTTGTTCTCTATGTAAAACATGCAGCAACAAAATAGCGAAATCCGCCGCGAAGGTTCACACTAGATGTTTGATTTGTTCTCATTTGTTGTCGCAGAATCTGACTTTTTGCAACATAGCGAGCCATCCTTCATGGAAACGACAACGATCGAGGTGGATCCTGTCACACAGGAAAGGTATATATACAAATTCAAAAAAAATTTTTTTTTTTTTTTAAAGCAAGTATATCTTCCCTAATAGCAATAAAATTTGTTTTTATTTTCTTTTATATATATATATATATTTTTCACTTGCATAAAATATTAGTTAAAAATATGTATTTATTTGTTTTTTTTTTTACATGCATGTAGATAAACATAGTCTTAAGAGAATCATCTTTTGCAGCATAACAACGACCATACGAACGGAATCGAGAACAGTATCATCTGCCGGTGGCACGGATGATTTACGAGAATCTATGCAGAAGATCATGGACACATTCATGACAGAAGAAAGAAAGGACCATTAGGAATAGAACGCGCTGCTGCCCTTCGAACCTTCATGATGAATAAAAAAAGAGAGGATTCGTCGAGGTGTTCTCGACGTCGATTCTCTCCCTCGATTAATTTTTAACGAAGCATCTTGACTCCTTCAACTTGACGCGTCCTCGGGCGTCGAGCGATGAGTTTTTTATTATGTAGGATCAGAGGCACACGAAGACGTGTCCATCGCGCGCTCCTTCGAGATGCTGCCTCTTTCTGAAGCCACATAAAAGCATGCACGATGATTTACTACCACGCTGCTCATGGCCTATGCTTCGGATTTGCTTGCCTTTCCGTTTCGCTCGGTTGCCTTACTTGTTTGCGTTCGTAATCTCGCGATCGATGATGATGTGTCTATGTATGTCGTTGCTAGTTCGACTAGCCGATCCGCGCTAGTCTTCACTATGCCAACCCGTCCATGTACAACGCCTTTCTCGTGTTGTTCAAAGCTATAATGCGAAATGGAAGGGAGGAAAAGATAGACAAAAATGATGGCAAAAGAAAAGATGTGAATGGTGGGAGTGCAGCAGCAGAGGATAGTTTGATGGATCGATCGTCTAAATTATTCTCGCGAGAATAGTCCATTTAAACTGTAGGATGGTTGTATATCTATCCGTCGCTTAATAGATCGGCAATAAATGAACGAATATATATATATTCTTCATTAATACTTTCGACAATGGACATAACTGATAAATTCTGAAACGGGAATAAGGAAATTTCTTGTTGTTACTCGACTCAAGTCGCGAATTCAGGCATAATTAAAAAAAAATGAACTAGGAGAGAGGTGCCGACTATTTCGCGCACCGTGTTGATTTGATTAACAGTGAGAAATATAAGTAAATGTTTTTATCGGAACATAATGTATAAATTTAACTTGTTTAAAGGATATTTCCTAACAGTTTTTAATTGTATATATGATAATTTCTTAGCATAACTTATATATATATATATATATATATATAAATGTACTATGGATACGATTGTAATAATTATAAGATGCTAACAGGAAGATTTTATTTATATAGCGAGCCCTTGGACACAAATATTATGTGTTAATTTGTAAACTCGGAAGGGTTACACTATCAGCGTTCTGTCATGCCACGTGAAACAGCGTAAAACTAAATAGCGAAAGTTAACGACATGACGATGTGTAGAGATTACATTGTTTGAGACTTTGCGGATCTGGATTCATTTTAATATTCTAAGCCAGTGTTAGCTTTCGGTGTATGACACAGTTTTAAGGAGCCCAGATAAGAGAAGAGGAAAAGAAAAAATCATATAATATATAAATATATTAAAACGAAATTTAAATAAGCTATTCTATTAATGTATGATATATGATATATTGAAAGATATAATATGATTATGCTATCTAAAGTTTATAAATTATTGTCTATAATGACTGTTATACTACGTTTAATAGAACTTGCCTAGAGCCCATCTGACCTAAGGACCAAAGGCACAATCACACGCGCATCAAAATAAAATATAATATGCTCCTATATATTGTCGTATAACATTTAGTATATATAATTCATTACGAATGCCATGACGACGCTGGTACTTTAATGTTGTCGATGATTTTTATCTCGCGACGAAAGAAATACTTTTATACATGCAATTTATTATATATTACTGCAAAATACAAGAGTACTATTATGCAACTAATAGATGATATATTCTATGTGCAATAGCAATACATTTTGAATTTTCTTATGCTGTCAATCTATATATATTGCAAACATTGCATCTGATATCAATGTCATTTATCGTCATCAGAACATTGATGTACCAATGTTGAATTAATGCTTTATATTTCGCACACACTTTTGTACAAGTTAATTTTCAACGTAATACATCAAGCAACCATGCATACTTCCCCCTATATTAAATACATGTCCCTCTTTAATATTATAATGGCATTATCATTACAATGGCATTGCATGGCGTCAAGATATCAAAGAAGAAAGAACTATAATTTATTATATAATATTGTGTGATAGAACTATCAGCGGCATAATAAATAAAATGTTGCATCAGAATTACAACGTCCTCTATAGTAGAAACATAAAGAAAGAAAAAGAGCGAAAGACACTCTCATCCCTTCATTCATATTTGGACACATTAAATAACCAATCATCATCTAATACACTTTCCTTTCAAGCATTTCTAAGCATTGCATTAGCATTATTTTAGAAAAAGGTGCATTTCAAACGTGAAGAACGAAAATTAATTTTACGTAAGTATATATATTCTTCATATTATAAATTTCATGTAATTACGATAGATCTTATTTACTTTATTTTTAATTGATAAGTTAAAAAGGAAAAGATGGGTTTTGAAAAAAAAGGAGAAAATAAGTATTTCTCCACTTTTGAGAATTTGTTAAACATACGCAATTTTATTTAACATATAAAAAAAATTTGAGTTTACAATTGTATTTTATTGTTCCGCTTAATTGTACATAACTAAATAATAATATTACTTCCCAGATTCTTTCATTAAGACAAAAATGATCAATTGTACATTTTCATCGTTAATAGCCGATGTTAATTGTCGAAATGTAGCGCACACTATAGTCCCCTTTCGATGCAACGAAGAATAACGTACTGAACAATTGCACTGAAATACAAAACAAAACGTATGTCCCAAGAATCACATCTGGCACACGTTATTTGTCGTAACAAAAGACTGTATCATTATTAACAACATATGTAATCAAACTATAATAATCACACTAAGACCAAAAAGTTTTTCTGTCGCTAGGAGCTCAACCTAAGTTGTCTCTTAATTTAACAATTTAGCAATTTACTAATTGCACTGGCTCTAAAATCTCGTCAAAGTCTGACAGAAATCTCTTATTGTATGTAACTTCGTTTCTCGATGGATATTTTAGAGCGAGACATTTCAACATATAAAAGAGTACTCACTGTGATGTACATTTCTATTTCCTGTTTAAATGACGGTGTACATTGTATGACAGCGTGTATTATTGGCAGATAATATATACGAAATATAGAGAAATACAGAGAAACGGTCACGAAACTGGTCACACGTATCGATTCTGTACACAAATATAAATCTAGCTAATCTGACATGTAGTGTACTTGAAATAACGCAAGATTTAAATTTAGTATATGTTAAATATCATCTATAGTTTTCCTATTAGAAAAAAATTCATGTTCCTATAAAACTTACAAATATCAAATATGACTACCCAAACTGGAACACGTTACCCATAAACTGACAATTTATTTATAGATACATACAGGGAAATGAGCTATTCATAGAAGAAAACTTTGACATATAATTGTATTTTGTGAAATGAATAGATGTCCCCATGCATTTTCATGACATACCTTTTTTATTATTACACTGCGGGTCATCAGATCTGTAAGTGCAATAGCATATATTTTATTATTAAACATAATAGCACATAAATAAAGAGAATCAAACTTTTTAATTAAATATTGTGGGGAAAAAAAGGCTAAAATAGATGCTGCGAATAAATCTAGAGAGAAATCAAGGAATAAAAACAAGTTATAGCAATAATGTAACTTGTAAAGATAAAACAGTTTCATGTATGAAAGAGCTTACATTGTCAACATCATCTTCATCATTGTCACTAATTTCATCGCCAAACTCAATGTCTTCATCAAATCCATCTTCCACGAAGGTAACTGTATCATTGATACGCACTAAAAACGATACCACATTAGTAAGAAAACACTATATATATATAATATAGATGAACATCATAAATGTCATACATTAAATATAATACAATGCCACTTACCAGTTTCTGGGAATTCACCATAAGTTTTCAAGTTACGTGCTTCATCGGACGTATATTTCAATATGACATCCGCTTTAGCATCCTGATAATCTCGTAAACCAATTAATATAATATCTCCCTGATTTATCCACACTTTCTTCCGAAGCTTTCCTCGAATGTGGCACAACCGCTTGACCCCGTCGAAGCACATGGCTTCTAGTCTACCGTTGCCTAGCATTTTTGTCACTTGGGCGTATTCTGCGCAAAATAAACACTGTGAGTCCACCAAAAATAAAACGCAAGTCATTTTCAATCGCAACATCATTTATATTCCCCGCACTGCACACTCTCACCTTGTCCATCCTCCTTGAACACCAATTCTCTCTTTTCGGTCTCGTTCTCATTCTTTCCTCTTCTCCTGTTCTTACCTCCCTTTCCTGCGGACAAAACGTCATTCTCAACATGATAACGCTCGATGAAATTCGCGCGAGAAGATATAACATTCGTCGTTGAAGTCTAATCTTGACGTTAAATAGGTTAAGTCAAACTTAACCACATTGTAGGATAGAAAGTGCGATGATCAAAGATAGCGAAATTTAGGCGAAACAGACGAATATGAAACGCAACGCGCAATCTTACTGACCTTTATTCTTTGGCATGATGTTCTAATACAGTTGGCGTCAGAATTGTAACAATTATAAATTACTCGTTGTCGACACCTTTAATCTTTGGCGAGGAGGAGTTTGAACGGCCTTGAACACTGGCAGTCTATACTTCTGTGGCCAAAGGAAATGCCAGTCTAGAAGAAATATTTATCTATTTCCTCCGAGTCCGGCTTCTAAGTGATAAATATTCTCGCTATTTATAATTGTTGAATCAATATGCGTGCGATAGAACAACTTGCAGAAAATTTCGATTTAATGATCAAGTCGACTCGAAAGTCGCAGACTTCCGTTGGTTGTGACACATATCAGAGAACATTGGAGTAATAAATACGTGACGGGATTGGCTACTGGTCAACCTTATTAGGGGTGCGTTTGGACAAAGAAATCTTCGCTCCTATTGGTTAATTAAATACTACCCTACGAGTAGGATTTTCGAACGCACCCTATGTCTGATTGGTCTTACAAAACAAAGATTTTGCATAGAAAAATATAATTGATATTAGTTTTATTTTCATATTAAATAAAGAGCTTTTTCAAAAATGAAAGCCTTATATTAATTTTATATTATTTTTAAAACAAGTTTTAATATGATTATTTTTTTATGATTGTTAAAATAATATATGTGAAGATATAGGCCCTAATAAATTTATAACTCTTTTAATAGAATTAAATTTTCTTTTATTAAAAAAATCTAAAAATTAGAAAAGACTACAAAAGTTATAATTTAAACATTTTTTATTATCTCTGCTTTCAATATATCCCGAATAAAATTTATTTAAATGATATAATAAAATTGTTGGATTTTGGCAAAGAAATTTTTTTATCATTAATTATATAAGCCACATTTAAAAAATCATTTATATTGCGCATTTGTGTACATATATTTCAGTTACGTGTATAGAGACCATTTTTCAATACAGATATGATGATACATCTTGTGATTAATATTGAGAATTGAGTGCAATTAAAGAATTTGTTAACTTTCTGTAGCTAAAATCATTCATATATTCTCTGAAATTGTACAATAAATACAAGACTAAAAAAGTTCAATATATCAGATATATATAATACATTTATATAATTTGCATTTCTGTGAGAGGTTATTTAATCAATGTAGAAAATTTGGATTGTTAAAGAATCCTAAATTATATATTATGTTGTCCAGAGCAACAATTAATATTATTAGGAAATTGATATGCAGCAATGCACGTACCTTTTACTACGCACAAAACTCTTTACAATCAAATCTCTTGACACACGATAGCAGTACAAAGGAATACAATATACAAAATCACTATAACTTGTATATAGCAAAGAGATTCAAATATAATAAAAGAAAAACTGCTGACAATGTAATTAATAACAATTTATTCACATGCATTTATTAATATTTTTTGTTCTTTATATATATAACTAAAGACTTTTTTAACAAATAAAAATACTTTTGAAATGTTATAGAAAAAAAGCAGGGATGAGGATTCTGATGAAGAAGAAGAGGAAAACGAAGAAGCAGCTGCTGGTTCAAAGACAATCACAATAAATATTCCATCTCTTCGATTAGATACCATTTCCAAAGCCGGATTTGGAATAACGCGCAAGTATGTTTGATTTTATGTTAACAAGATATCATTATATATATATATATATAATAATATATATATATATAAAAATAGTAATATATATATAATATACTTGCATTTAAAGTATTTTGTATCACCATATTCTTTTTCTTGTTCGTAGTAAAGTAGAGGAAGCATTTTATGCAAGTAAATTTCGTGTAAATGGAAACAAAGTGTTTAAAAAATCCATGGAGGTGAGTTTATTTATGTTATATTTACGTTTGACAATTAATTCTTCAAAAAATCTTAATGAAATATTATTTTTATATTTTATAACTAACATATAATAAATGCAAACACAGGTGGAAGTAGGAGATGAAATTGATCTAGTTTCACATCGAAGTTTGGATAATCCTGGGTTTTTAATTGTAAATAAAATTGTGATACTGTCAATGAATTCTGCATCTGAATCTGTACGAGTTAAATTGTCCAGAGATAAAAACTTACTAATTGAAGATTATGAGGAACCATGGTCAGGTGTGTAATTTTGTAGCATATTATCAAAACTGTACTTATTATGCAACTATAATAAAAAGATAGATAAAATATATTTTCATAATTACAATGCTTAATAATTTAATTAATTATCTATATATATATTTTTTTAAACACTTTTATATACCTTATGTATATATTTTTAATACTTTTCTCTATGGATTTATAAACGAAAAGGATTTATTCAATAATGCGAGAAATATAAGAATTAAGGAATAATTCACACAAAAGTTTATATTATATTTTATTCTTTAATCTCTTTTGCTTTATCAGAAAATGGTTCTTGAATTGCTCCTAGCTCTTGCAATACGTCTTGTTTTGATTCAAAGAAATCTTTATACCACATAATGTGGTTGATTTTCTCTTGAACTGTTAAATATGGATTTTTGGAAAGTCCAGTGCATACTAATTCCATAAAATGACGTACTGGTCCTGATTTAGGGCACCATTCTTTCAAGTGACGTTCCATAAAGACATGCTCTGTGAAATGAACATTCTGCTCTTCTTCCATTCCTGAAATAATATGATATAAATTTTGATATTTATGAATGTATTAAATTGAGTTTTATGTTAGAAAAAAAACATCTAACGTATAGAAACCTTGTTCATTATTGATAGGAAATTTCCATAATTTTCCTTGCTCTGTCCAAAGAATCAGTTCTTGAAAGATGTTAGCAGGTGAATAAGTCGTCAATGCTTTCAGCTCCCTTTGCTCTAATGTCGCCCAAGTTTTCAATTCTGGTACATTTTGCGAAGCGACGCCCATATTTTCAAAGATGCGACTAGGTTCCCCATTCCATAAATCGATGTCTTGTCTTATATAACAACCAATTGAAAATAGAATGCTTAGTATATTGTGAGAATATAGATAATTTGAATGTTATATAATCTATTGTGTAAAATAATACTTAATATCATTTTGCGTAATATACCTGATACGAGGCCTTCTTAGATCATTATTTTGTAACTGTTCAGCAGATGTTTTAACTTTATTTAATAATTGTTTTGCTATACTATTTTCAACCACTGATTGCTTATTATATTCTTTCAGTAGGGTGTGTATTATAGATTTCTTTTCTGAATATCTATTGTTTGTTTCTTGTTCTTCGCGTATTGGCGATCTAACGTCTTTCTTTAAGTTCCTATTAAATATTTAAAAAATTTCAAAGTTTTCTCAAAGAAGTTTAACAAGTTATACATAGAAATATATTATTATGTATAGTATATATGATTTATTGTACTCTGTAACAATTTACTTACGTATTTGTCAATTGTTCTTCCTTTAGTGTTTCTATCCTAGATGCGAGAACTTTCTGAAGCAAATCCGATGTAGTCTTTGTTTTATCTCCACCAAGCATGCTGGCTACATTTTCTGCTGCACTTGTTAATTTCTTTTCTATAAAAAATAATATGATTTATTTAATACAATTCAGCAAAGTCTGAGTTTCCACAATTCTTAAATTATTATTACATAAATTTACCATACGACATATGTTTGGCTTTATTCAGATTCTTAGATTTTGTTTTAGGTGGTATAGCAACATCAATGGTTTTCTGCAATTTTCTCGCCTAAATATAATATCAAAAATTGCATTAAAATTTACTAATTTATAGTTTCTTTCAGAAACATATGTTGTTATTACACCATTTTTAAATACATTAATATTTTACTCCAAAATGATATAACTTACCTTCATCATGTTATTTATATACTCAGTTAAATCAGTGGTTGCATTTGCAGTTTTTGTAATTTCTTGTTTCTAAACACAATAAGATTTTAGAAAGTTTATTTAAAAAAATAAAATTTTTATAATTTTGAAAAATTAAAATACTTTTACACACCGTATCTTTGGGGCGAATATCTTTAACCACCCCAGTATCTCTGGTCATCTTTGCAGATACAGTTTGCTAAAAATACAATAAAATCATAGCATTCATGGCTATTCTAATCAAAATAATAAACTAAATAAATGTTAAAATAATTGAAAATAATTTACTTGTATCATATTGTTTAAGAAACTTTCCAAATTATCCTTATTATCTGATGCTGCAAAATTTTCTTTTTTAACATACTTCTTTGATTTTGCTTTTTCAGTGTCAGAATCAGAATCAGACGAGTCTGATGATGATGATGATGAACATAATCTTACAGTAACATTTTGCCACTGAAATAACACTCCATTTAAGGGCCTTATATTGTATCTACAAAAAATATATTTTACAATACAAGAATAAAATTATATAGCATAATAAAAACTACTTTACATATTATTTCATATGCAGCATAAATTACTTTACATAATTAACACATGAAAAACATTTTAAATATATAATATACAGATGAAATTATATTAATGTATAATATTTCCATTATTTTCGTATAAGTGTACTTACTTTGATAATATGTACACAGGTAACATATTTGCAAAATATCAATAATATCAATCATATATTAATGTAACCGCAATAATAAACGTTCTGCGTTCTGCTAAGGAGCAGAATTTTTCACAGACTGCTTTTCTACAACAACGTCATCTTAGTAGAAATCTGTAAGCTCTTTAACATATTTTATATATCGACAGAGAGAAGCCTGAGAGCGGCCATGCCGGCGATTTTCGTGAGACGCTTTTACTAGGCCGTAGAGCAGCGCCATACATCCACTTTTAGGAATTGGAATCACTGATCCACAATTATAACTTTCATAACTATCGGTCATTTGGTTCATGTCCGTGCTAATATACATCAACTTTTCGATACTGTCGATCATTTAGTGGTTCATGTCCGTGCTACATCCACATAATTGTGGATCAAAAATATATATATCGAAACTTCATATGTTTTATTAAATGCGTGTAATGTTTTGGCATTCTAATATACGATATAAATACAGCGATATAAATTATTACTAAAATATTTTTACGTATATCCGCATGTGCAATTAAATAAATTTTTTCTTAAATCAATTTTTCTTAATAAGTCTTAATTGAATATAATGTAGAAAATATCTGCAATAAATTACTTTTACTTTTTTCTTATTCTTAGAACAAAGGTATCAAGCATTTAAGCAATCATGCATTTTAATCAAATTATAATTTAAATTTATAGATTTTTATATTAATTTTTTTATATTAATTTATTTTTTACTTATTATTGATTTAATTAATTTTTTATTTATAAATTCGATTGGATGCGAAGTCTTTTGAAAATAAACATATAATAGGTGCGCTCCGCTTGACGTTATATTTTCGCTTCGAAGACTAATTGTAAGATTCTTCACCCTATTTAGTTAAAAATTATCCGATTTATGTCGTGTTTGATGTCGTTTTAATCGCCAAAATCTCATTAATCCATTAAGATTATTTTCAAACTGTTTAAATGTAAAATAGAAGTTTTAGTTTTCATTTCAAAAAATGTTTACATTCGTGAATTGCTATGGATGGGGAGAGCCATTATAAGAGACTTCGGAACTCTTTGATGATAGGTCATCTCTCTCGCTCTCTATTCGCACTCTCGCTCTCGCTCTCGCTCTCGCACTCGATGCACTAGAACAACTCGGAAAGATAAGCTGATCCGAGAATCGAAACACATTCGTAAACATGTAAACATTTTATGAAATGAAAACTAAAACTTTTATTTTGCATTTAATCGGCTTGAAAATAATCTTAATGGATTAATGAGAATTTGGCGATTAAAACGACATCAAACACGACATAAAAAGGATAATTTTTAACTAGATAGGGTGAAGAATCTTACAATTAGTCTTCGAAGCGAAAATATAACGTCAAGCGGAGCGCACTAATTATATGTTTATTTTCAAAAGACTTCGCATCCAATCGAATTTATAAATAAAAAATTAATTAAATTAATAATAAGTAAAAAATAAATTAATATAAAAAAATTAATATAAAAAGCTATAAATTTAAATCATAATATGATTAAAATGCATGATTGCTTAAATGCTTGATACATTTGTTCTAAGAATAAGAAAAAAAAAAGTAATTTATTGCAGATATTTTCTACATTATATTCAATTAAGACTTATTAAGAAAAATTGATTTAAGAAATAATTTATTTCATTGCACATGAGGATATACGTAAAAATATTTTAGTAATAATTTATATCGCTGTATTTATATCGTATACTAGAATGCCAAAACATTACACGCATTTAATAAAACATATGAAGTTTCGATATATATATTTTTGATTCACAATTATATGGATGTAGCACGGACATATACCACTAAATGACCGACAATATCGAAAAGGGGATGTAATTGTATATTAGCACGGACATGAACCAAATGACCGAAAGTTTTGAAAATAATTGTGAATCTGTGATTCCAATTCCTAAAAGTGGATATATGGCGCTGCTCTACGGCCTAGTAAAATCGTCTCACGAAAATCGCCGGCCTGGCCGCTATCAGGCTTCTCTATGATGCTACTGTAATTATAATTGTATTTTAATTATAATCATATACTTTATGTCACATTTTCGTTATTCATTACGTTACGATCTAATTAAATAATTTATTTCACTTTGATTACCCGACTACATATATTAACGATCTGTTATTCATCGGCTCATCTTACCTCGCCCCTTTATTATTTATTTTGATTTCACAATCCGTCAGTATTATTTTGTACACCATTCTGTAAGCATCATGTCGAAGATGGTCCTAAGAAAGGACCACAACTTTCAAATTTATTTAAAGAAGATTACCAACGAAGTCTTAGCGCTTTAGATTTTGCGCCCGACTCTCACTTGCCTATTCCACATCTCCTGATATGTAAGTATAACAGAGCCTCTATTTTAATTTACTATACATCATATATTTTAATTATAAATGTAGTACAATTATAATTTATATAAAATTGTATTTTAATAGTATTTATAATTTATAAACTATAAGAAATATTCTTCAGTTGTTCATTACATATTCTTCACGTAATATTTTATTTTGAAAATAAAAATTACATATTTGTATTATAATTTACATATTAGGTCGAAGTTTTAATGCTGTCACACACATTATAAAATTATTCGCATTATTGGATATTTGAATAAATCGTATATATTTATTTGATACTGATAAAATCGTCAATTTATTAATTATACTGTTATTAAAATTATATTTTAATTATAATCATATACTTTATGTTGCATTTTCGTTATTTATTCCGTTACGATCTAATTGAATAATTTATTTCACTTTGATTACCCGACTACATATATTAACGATCTGTTATTCATCGGCTCATCTTACTTCGCTCCTTTATTATTTATTTTGATTTCACCGTCAGTATTCTTTTGTACACCATTCTGTAAGCATCATGTCGAAGATGGTCCTAAGATAGGACCACAACTTTAAAATTTATTTAAAGAATATTACCAGCGAATTCTTAGCGCTTTATACCTTGAGCCCGACTCTCACTTGCCTATTCCACATCTCCTGATATGTAAGTATAACAGAGCCTTTACTTTAATTTATTATATATCATATATTTTAATTATAAATGTAGTAAAATTATAAATTATATAAAATTGCATTTTAATTTTATTTAAAATTTATAATCTAGAAGAAATATTCTTCTGTTGTTTATTACATTCTTTTCACGTTATAATTTATTTTGAAAAATAAAAATTATATATGTTTATTATAAGTTACATATTAGATCAAAGTTTTAATGCTGTCACATTATAAAATTATTTGCATTATTGGATATTTGAATAAAGCGTATATATTTATTTGATACTGATAAATTCGTCAATTTATTAATTCTACAGTTATTAAAATTGTATTTTAATTATAATCATATACATTATGTCCCATTTTCGTTATTTATTCCGTTACGATCTAATTAAATAATTTATTAAATTTTGATTAACCGATTACATATATTAACGAACTGTTATTCATCGGCTCATATTATTTCGCTCTTTTATTATTTATTATGATTTCACAATCCGTCAGTATTCATTTGTACACCATTCTGTAAGCATCATGTCGAAGATGGTCCTAAGAAGGGACCACAACTTTCAAATTTATTTAAAGATTACCAGCGAAGTCTTAGCGCTTTAGACCTTGCGCCCGACTCTCATTTGACTATTCCACATCTCCTGATATGTAAGTATAACAGAGCCTTTATTTTAATTTACTATATATCATATATTTTAATTATAAATGTAGTAAAATTATAATTAATATAAAATTGTATTTTAATAGTATTTATAATTTATAAAATATAAGAAATATTCTTAAGTTGTTCATTACATATTCTTCACGTTATATTTTAATTTTAAAATGAAAATTACATATGTGTATTATAATTTACATATTAGGTCGAAGTTTTAATGTTGTCACACACATTATGAAATTATTCGCATTATTGGATATTTGAATAAATCGTATATATTTATTTCATACTGATAAAATCGTCAATTTATTAATTCTACTGTTATTAAAATAATATTTTAATTATAAATATATACTTTATGTCCCATTTTCGTTATTTATTACGTTACGATCTAATTAAATAATTTATTTCACTTTGATTACCGACTACATATATTAACGATCTGTTACACATCGGCTCATTTTACCTCGTTCCTTTATTATTTATTTTGATTTCACAATCCGTCAGTATTCTTTTGTACACCTTTCTGTAAGCATCATGTCGAAGATGGTCCTAAGAAAGGACCACAACTTTCAAATTTATTTAAATAAGATTATCAGCGAAGTCTTAGCGCTTTAGACCTTGCGCCCGACTCTCACTTGCCTATTCCACATCTCTTGATATGTAAGTATAACAGAACCTTTATTTTAATTTACTATATATCATACATTTTAATTATAAATGTAGTAAAATTATAATTTATATAAAATTGCATTTTAATTGTGTTTATGATTTATAAATTATAAGAAATATTCTTCTGTTATTCATTACATTTTCTTCACGTTATATTTTAATTTGAAAATTAAAAATTATATATGTGTATTATAAGTTACATATTAAGTCGAAATTTTAATGCTGTCACACACATTATTAAATTATCCGCATTATTGGATATTTGAATAAATCGTATATATTTATTTGATACTGATAAAATCGTCAATTTATAAATTTTACTGTTATTAAAATTGTATTTTAATTATAATCATGTACTTTATGTCCAATTTTGTTATTTATTCCGTTACGGTCGAATTAAATAATTCGTTTCACTTTGATTACCCGACTACGTATATTTACGATCTGTTATTCATTGGCACATCTCATATGGCTCTTTATCCCGATTGTTTCAAGAATTACGCGTATATATCGAGTGTATACGGTGATTGTCGATTTATTTGTTCGCGTTTCTCGCGAATTTTAAATCGCGATTTATCTTGATTCGTGATTTAATTGTTGATTAACATCGAAGCTTCGTTTATCTGTTCTCGTATATTTTCTTTGTAATCCTACGCAAAAGTCTACGCCAGTCCAAAAAGTTTTTCCTACAATTGAAACTTCAACGTCAAACATTTAATAAAAGAATTATATAAATGCGTAAATATAGAATATTATATATATATATATATATATATATATATATATATATCATCAATCATTTAATAAATAATTAATCTAAACTATGAAATGCTTGTAAAATTTAATATTTCATATGTATACATATGAATCATAGTATATATATATATATATATATATATATATATACACTATATATATGTATATATACCATATATATATATATATATATGTATATATATAGTATATATATATATATATATAATAATTAAATATATTATTACTATATATATATATATATATAGTAATAGATATATATATATATATAGTATATATATATACTATATATATACACACTATATATATATATATATATAATCGTAGTATATATGTATCATCGTGCGTATATAGTATATATAAATATATATATATATATATATACATAGTATATATGTATCATAGTGAGTAAAATATTTCGGCATCGAATTATAAATAATATATGGTATGTGGCCTTGACGTAGTCTAGCGCGCTATTGTTGATATGCTTCGATTTGTTATCAGTAGCGCGTTGACACCCGAACAGTAAAGTAGTGGTGCGAAACGCTCCGACATATTTCTGTTCTAAACGAAATCGCGATCAATGTCGGCAAATTTTTTTGCTTTTATAATGTGATTACAGAATAATTAACTGTTCTAAATAATAAAGAAAAGTCATTTCGGGAAATTACGGTAATACACGGGAGTGCGGGAGTGCCGTTAAAAGTATCGCGCGTACAAGTGCGGGATTGCCTTTTAAAGCGAGTGTCGCGTGTTAATCAATGGACTTTAACAACCCTGCAAATCTGAGAGGAGGAGGAGGCCTGAGAGAGGCATCGGGCACCGGCGGAGCAGCCCTAAGGTGAGAATCGTTATTTGTATATTAATTGTATATTAATTTGTATATTATAAGTCGCGTATATACACGCATTAATTCGGTTAATTTTTTTGAACGATTAAAACAAAAGAGACTCAGAGATAAAGAGAAACTTATATATAAATCTTATAAAAATTTTCTTTTTATTTACAAATTGTTGTTTTAGAATTTACAAAATTAAGTATTCTATATATTAAAGAGAATTTATAAAATTATTCCATATTTAGATATTTTTTTATTATTGTATGCATCGAATATAAAATTCGGCGAGTACGATAAAATCAATTTCTTGAAATATTAATTATTTTTAGCAATGCTATAATTTGAATTTTATATTTGTATGTTACAGACAACGTAGCTTCAATATCAACAACTCCGCTGTTGCGCATCAGTGTCGGTGAGTGACAAACTTTTTTAATTTTGAGGCAACGGATTTGTAGTAGATTGTAGATGTAGATAGTAAAATGTTGATGTAGATAGTAAATTGTAGATAGGTCCGTTGCCCTTTATAATGGATGAGCTAGAATAAATTATGTAAAATAACTTTTGATAAATACTTTTAATATGCATCTTTTCCAAGATTAAGTTAAAACAAATTAAATAAGAAAAAATATAGAAAGCAATTTTGTCAATTAATAAATTTTATCTAATTTACTTTGTGATAAATATGCTAATTTTTAAAAAAATACATCTAATGGTAATAACTGATTCTTAAATCGCTCGTCGATGATATTCTGATTTATTATAGCCCATCCGTTTTTGTTTTAGAATTTGTATAGTAGAAACTGTTTTTAAATTTTGCTTTATCTTATCTAAAGCCAAGTGTATAATCAATTAAATTAGTAATGTGTAATTATAAATATATATAATATTTAATAATAAATAATAATAATTAACAATGTGTAATAATAATAATAAATAAATGTTTAATTTATTTTATTTTGTTATAGAATACATTTTATTATAAATTATATATTATTATAAAAATTTTAATGAATCAATTTTGATTGGAAACTTGGCTTTATCTTAGTTAAAGTAAAGTTATATTAAAATAGAAATAGATCCAACGAACGATCGTAAAATCGCACGATCGTCAACGAGCGTAAAATGTTTACGCTCATATGCCGGCAACGGTAATTAATCGGCAATAGAAGGAATTTCTCTCCTTCCTCGATCTAAACAATGCGCGTATCTAATATGTAAATCAATAACGTAAATAAAGTCTTTGCGCCTTTTCGCCGATGACAATAAGTCGGTAATAAAAGGAGTGTTTCTTCTCTAAACGCAATAGCGATCATTGTCGGCAAATTAATTGCTATTATGATGCGATTAATGAATAATTACCTATTATAAATAATAAATAAGAGTCATATAGGGAAATTTCACTATTATTATGACAATTAATTAACTTTCGATAAATAACACATAACTATATCACGATGATATGTAGATCTTTATCGAAGAGCATAGTATTCCGCGCAATCACTGAATATTTCAAGTAAGATTCGAAGCAGCAGAGATAATAATTATAAATTATTGTTTTATTTCCCTAACAATACTTGAAGTTAAATACATTTGTAATATACTTTTTTATATTTTACTGATCTAACTGTAATGTTTTTCGGATTGAGAATGCACAATAAAATATGAATCGCAGAATCGAGTAATTAACGTAACAAGAGGACGGGTAATATACTAATCGTTTAATTAATAATTATTAATTAATAATTAATAAACCTTAGATTTTATTTGCGACAATATATCGAATTTAATTTTATATTTCAAATTAAATTCGATATATTGTCGCAAATAAAATCTAAGGTTTATTAATTATTAATTAAACGATTAGTATATTACGCGTCCTTTTGTTACGTTAATTACTCGATTCTGCGATTCATATTTTATTGTGCATTCTCAATCCGAAAAACATTACAGTTATCAGTAAAATATAAAAAAGTATATTACAAATGTATTTAACTTCAAGTATTGTTAGGGAAATAAAACAATGATTTATAATTTTTATCTCTGCTGCTTCGAATCTTACCTGAAATATTCAGTGATTGCGCGGAATACTATGCGCTTCGATAAAGATCTACATATCATCGTGATACAGTTATGTGTTATTTATCGAAAGTTAATTAATTGTCATAATAATAGTGAAATTTCTTTATATGACTCTTATTTATTATTTATAAAAGGTAATTATTCATTAATCGCATCATAATAGCAATTAATTTGCCGACACTGATCGCGATTGCGTTTAGAGAAGAAACACTCCTTTTATTACCGACTTATTGTCGTCGGCGAAAAAGCGCAAAGACTTCATTTACGTTATTGATTTACATATTAGATACGCGATATAAAATATTAGATACGCGATATAAAATATTCAACGTAAATTTCTATTATAAAATGTGTGTGTGTGTTAAATATTTCCAGGCGACAACAATTTGTTGTCATTCGAAGGTATATGGCCTTCACGGTGTATAGTTTATTAATGTTGACATACTTCGATTTGATGTTATTCGCGCGGTGACACTCGATCAGAAAGGTAGTGACGCGAAACGTTCCGACATAATTTCTCTTTAAACGCAATGGCGATCTCGCGATTTCGCGATATATATTTGTTTTATCAAGTAACAATCGAAGTGACGATAAATCTTTTCACGGGTACATCTTTAGTGCGGGAGTGCGGGAGTGCCGTTAAAAGTATCGCGCGTACAAGTGCGGGATTGTCTTTTAAAGCGAGTGTCGCGTGTGTTAATTAACGGACTTTAACAACCCTGTCAATCTGAGAGGAGGAGGAGGCCTAGGAGAGGCATCGGGCACCGGCGGAGCAGCTCTAGGGTGAGTATCGTTATTTGTATATTAATTATTATAAGTCGCGTATATACACGCATTAATTAGGTTCATTTTTTTGAACGATTTAAACAAAAGAGACTCAGAGAGAAAGAGAAACTTATATATAAATCTTATAAAAATTTCCTTTTTATTTAAAAATTGTTCTTTTAGAATTTATAAAATTAAGTATTCTATATATTAAAGAGAATTTATAAAATTATTCCATATTTAGATATTTTTTTATTATTGTATGCATCGAATATAAAATTCGGCGAGTACAATAAAATCAATTTCATGAAATATTAATTATTTTTAGCACTGCTATAATTTGGATTTTATATTTGTATGTTACAGGCAACGTAGCTTATTCAATATCAACAACTCCGCTGTTGCGCATCAGTGTCGGTGAGTGACAAACTTTTTTAATTTTGAGGCAACGGATTTGTAGTAGATTGTAGATGTAGATAGTAAAATGTAGATGTAGATAGTAAATTGTAGATAGGTCCGTTGCCTTTTATAATGGATGAGCTAGAATAAATTATGTAAAATAACTTTTGATAAATACTTTTAATATGGATCTTTTCCAAAATTAAGTTAAAACAAATTAAATAAGAAAAAATATAGAAAGCAATTTTGTCAATTAATAAATTTTATCTAATTTACTTTGTGATAAATATGCTAATTTTTAAAAATATACATGTAATGGTAAAAACTGATTCTTAAATCGCTCGTCGATGATATTCTGATTTATTATAGCTCATCCGTTTTTGTTTTAGAATTTATTTAGTAGAAACTGTTTTTGAACTTTGCTTTAGCTGATGTTAAGCCAAGTGATCAATTGATTAAATTTAAAATGTGTAATAATAATTAAATATATTATTTAATAATAAATAATAATAATTATCAATGTGTAATAATAATAATAAATAAACGTTTAATTAATTTTATTTTGTTGTAAAAAATATATTTTATTATAAATTATGTATTATTATAAAAATTTTAATGAATCAATTTTGATTGGATTTACTTGGCTTTATATTAGTTAAAGTAAAGTTAGATTAAAATAGAAGACGTCCAACAAACGATTGTAAAATCGCACGATCGTCAACGAGTGTAAAATGTTTACGTTCATATGCCGGCAATGTAATTAATCGGCAATAGAAGGAGTTTCTCTCCTTCCTCGATCTAAACAATGCGCGTATCTAATATGTATATAATTACGTAAATAAAGTCTTTGCGCTTTTTCACCGACGACAATAAGTCGGTAATAAAAGGAGTGTTTCTTCTCTAAACGCAATCGTGAATAGTGTCGGCAAATTAATTGCTATTATGATGCGATTAATGAATAATTACCTTTTATAAATAATAAATAAGAGTCATATAAAGAAATTTCACTATTATTATGACAATTAATTAACTTTCGATAAATAACACATAACTGTATCACGATGATATGTAGATCGTTATCGAAGCGCATAGTATTCCGCGCAATCACTGAATATTTCAAGTAAGATTCGAAGCAGCAGAGATAAAAATTATAAATTATTGTTTTATTTCCCTAACAATACTTGAAGTTAAATACATTTGTAATATACTTTTTTATATTTTACTGATCTAACTGTAATGTTTTTCGGATTGAGAATGCACAATAAAATATGAATCGCAGAATCGAGTAATTAACGTAACAAAAGGACGCGTAATATACTAATCGTTTAATGAATAATTAATAAACCTTAGATTTTATTTGCGACAATATATCGAATTTAATTTGAAATATAAAATTAAATTCGATATATTGTCGCAAATAAAATCTAAGGTTTATTAATTATTAATTAATAATTATTAATTAAACGATTAGTATATTACCCGTCCTCTTGTTACGTTAATTACTCGATTCTGCGATTCATATTTTATTGTGCATTCTCAATCCGAAAAACATTACAGTTAGATCAGTAAAATATAAAAAAGTATATTACAAATGTATTTAACTTCAAGTATTGTTAGGGAAATAAAACAATGATTTATAATTTTTATCTCTGCTGCTTCGAATCTTACCTGAAATATTCAGTGATTGCGCGGAATACTATGCGCTTCGATAAAGATCTACATATCATCGTGATACAGTTATGTGTTATTTATCGAAAGTTAATTAATTGTCATAATAATAGTGAAATTTCTTTATATGACTCTTATTTATTATTTATAAAAGGTAATTATTCATTAATCGCATCATAATAGCAATTAATTTGCCGACACTGATCGCGATTGCGTTTAGAGAAGAAACACTCCTTTTATTACCGACTTATTGTCGTCGGCGAAAAAGCGCAAAGACTTCATTTACGTTATTGATTTACATATTAGATACGCGATATAAAATATTAGATACGCGATATAAAATATTCAACGTAAATTTCTATTATAAAATGTGTGTGTGTGTTAAATATTTCCAGGCGACAACAATTTGTTGTCATTCGAAGGTATATGGCCTTCACGGTGTATAGTTTATTAATGTTGACATACTTCGATTTGATGTTATTCGCGCGGTGACACTCGATCAGAAAGGTAGTGACGCGAAACGTTCCGACATAATTTCTCTTTAAACGCAATGGCGATCTCGCGATTTCGCGATATATATTTGTTTAATCAAGTAACAATCGAAGTGACGATAAATCTTTTCACGGGTACATCTTTAGTGCGGGAGTGCGGGAGTGCCGTTAAAAGTATCGCGCGTACAAGTGCGGGATTGTCTTTTAAAGCGAGTGTCGCGTGTGTTAATTAACGGACTTTAACAACCCTGTCAATCTGAGAGGAGGAGGAGGCCTAGGAGAGGCATCG